>OW240914.1:262166084-262191770 GCA_933207985.1 Pelobates cultripes
CTGGGAGATAATTGAATTACTTCTCAATTATCTCCAGGGCAGAGAGGAGGAAGTCAGGGTGCATTGTGGGGATGTATTGTGACTGTGTGTCCTGATTTGATAGCTGTCTGTCCTTTGTTACAGTCTCCCATTTGGTCCCCTAGGGGAGTGTCCACCAAGTGGGAGACCTATATAAATATGGGCAGGTAGCCCTCATTAAAGCCAGATCTTGTTTTACCCTCAATATGGAGCTTGGTCTCGTGATTGGGGGGGATTTACTATACATGGATAGAGACTTGACTGACTGCTGGGAATGTAAGCCGCTTGAATGCTGTGTCTGTTCGTCTGTTAGCAGTGATTTGTGGAATTACCGTTCAGGAGTTTGAAGTATTACTGGTGCGCTGTTCGGGAGTTAGGAGCATTCCACTGGTTCCAGTTTGGGGTTCTAAGGTAGTCATGCCTTTATCTCTGAAGGGGGAAGCTATACTAAGCGGCGGTTTCACTCCTTTATGCCGGGAGTGTCTTAACATATATATATAATTCAAATGGATTGTCCGCACTCACGATTTCCATAAAATATAGATTTTATTGATTACATTTAAAAAGATGCCCAAAAAAATAAATCGACGTTTCAGTCCCGGTGCAGGACTTTCCTCAGGATGACCACGGCCCAGCACCCGAATATACTAAGTAGACATTTATCTACAGCGTGCAGTGCAAGGAAATGTTGGAATATATATATATATATATATATATATATATATATATATAAATCCAACGAATAGCTGCACTCACGGTTAATAAAAATCCAAGTTTATTGAAAATAAATTAAAACATCTACGACCAACATTTCAGTCCTATCAGGACCTTCCTCAGGATCAAAAAGATGAAAAACAGTGTATACATCATACAAGGCTTTTATACATAAAACTATTAAGTGTATTAGCTTACCCCAGGTGAAACCGCCACTCAATCGGCGTCCTGACCCGCTCTGTGTGCATGTGCGAGTTGACTCCGCCCCCTGCCGTGACGTCATGACGTCATCGCGCCACCGCGGCTAGATTGTTGCCTCGTCGATGTTGTCAAACATAGCATCACCATGGACAACCAAACGCCGGCAACCTGACCTGAACAATAGTTGTCATGATGATGCCAGTAAACAAAGGATCACCGCAGTCAATGTCTTCAAAAAAAGGGGGGGTGGAGCCAAGTGCAAAGAATACTAAACCAAAAAACATGTGAATAAAACTTATAATAAAATAAATGTCATGTATACAAATATGAACGAGCTTTATATTATATCTGCTCAGTTCATTATAAAGTGCCAACGTTATCAGTGTAAATAAAGTGCATAGAAACATCCATATATTCATCTTATTAGGGAATCAGTGCATATAATTGAGTGTAATGCTCATAAGGGCAAAGTGTGAAATAAATCTCACTTGCATAACAATCCATATTTGGATATTTTAAAGTGACATGCAAAACAATCCATGTTTGGATATTTTAAAGTGACAGTGCATAAATATATAAAGTGCAAACTATCAATAGTAAAAAAGTGCAATGAGTGCTAGTGAAAAAATATTGCATGGTGTATTGTGTAAAAATAAATCTATTCTCTTTTAAACCCCATATATAAAAGAAAAAATATATACCTGATAACATTGATACTAACATAATAACAATACATGTACACTTATATAAAAATCCAAATACTGAAGACATGCGATCAAGGTTGCCTAAAACATTATATATTGAGGGTTGTTACCACAACTCCTCCTGTTAATCATATATAATGATTATACATTTTTCTATATATTGGGCTATGCTCATTTAGCCTTACTGATTAAAGTGCCCAAAAAATGTTTTGTTCTTAATAGCATATCTCAGCATTTATATCTAAAATCAAACTACCAATGGCTGGGGTTATAACTCGGTTATAACTATGCATATAAATATATTACATAACTTAAGTCATTATAACAAACATCACTTGTCGTTAAACCTATTACAAGAATGAATGGAACGAGATATATTCATTCAAACCCTTTGGGTAAACTGTATCCAATTCATAAATCCAAAATGTCTCTCTGTTTAATAGCAATTTACCCCTGTCTCCAGCCCGTCTCAATGCTGGAATATGGTCAATTGCTATGAATTTCAGTGTGGCTAATGGGTGATTAAAATCAAAGAAATGTTTCGCCACTGGTTTGTCTGATCCACCATCCCTATAGGCCAATCTAATGCTGGATCTATGACCCCTAATTCTTTCACAAAGCGCTGTTTCAGTTTTACCAATATACACCAACCCACATGGACATGTGAGTTTATAAACAACATGAGTGGTTTTACACGTAATAGTACTTCGGATTGTATATTTCTTGTTGGTGTGTGGGTGTTGGAAAGACTTAGATGGGGTCATGTGTCCACATGTTACACATCCAAGGCAGCGCACACTGCCCCGGCATTGTACTGCAACATTATCCGCATAACTTAGGATAGGGTCAGTATGGACCAGCATATCTTTTAGATTTTTATTCCTCTTGAAGCAAACTAAAGGTTGTTCCGAAAAGACCTTAGGGAGGGTGTCATCTGCTGCCAGTATTCTCCAATTTTTTCTGATGGCGGAGGAAATTTGACCCGTTGATTGATGGAACGTAGTAGGGAAGACCATTCTTTGTGATGTCGCTGTCACCCTAGGTTCCCGAGGGGCCCTAGCCTCTCTTAATGCTTTATCAAGGGTGGAGCGGTGGTACCCCCGTTCCAAAAATTTATTAGTCATTTCAATCAATTGCTTCTCTTTGATGTTCTCATCAGAGTTGTTTCTCATCACCCGCAGATATTGGGCCTTTGGGAGAGAGTCCTTCAGACCTTGTGGATGAGCACTACGTGCATGGAGGAGGGTATTGCGGTCAGTGGCTTTCGTGAACAAGCTATATTCCAATCTGTCTGTACCTATGGACAATTCAACATCCAAGTATTGGATTTTATCCGTACTGATATTCGCCGTCATTCTTATAGGTACTATAAGCCGTCCATACAAAAATCCAACGAATAGCTGCACTCACGGTTAATAAAAATCCAAGTTTATTGAAAATAAATTAAAACATCTACGACCAACGTTTCAGTCCTATCAGGACCTTCCTCAGGATCAAAAAGATGAAAAACAGTATATACATCATACAAGGCTTTTATACATAAAACTATTAAGTGTATTAGCTTACCCCAGGTGAAACCGCCACTCAATCGGCGTCCTGACACGCTCTGTGCGCATGTGTACCTTCCCCTGGATCAAGACCCTACTCGGGAGTTTCAGGGTGTGATACATGATATATCATCTATGGGATTGAGAGCCGGATATATAGACTTAGATTTATTTCAATATTTGAATCAAAAAAATCCACGAACTCCTATCATTTATAGCATCCCAAAAATTCATAAGGATGCTCAGAAGCCTCCGGGACGTCCAATAGTGTCCGCAATCAAAGGAATTTTAGAACCTTTAGCTAAGTGGCTTGATTTTTTGTTTAAACAGACGGTTGAGCAATTGGACACTTGTATAAAAGACACACCCATGCTCTTGAATAAAATTAAGGAGATTACATTTATGGAAACTAAACCTTTGCTAATTACCATGGATGTAAAGAGCCTTTACACTGTAATCCCACATGAAGAAGGGATTGAGGCCATGCGACAAGTACTCACGGCATCGTCAGTGTACCATGGTCCACCTATTGAATTTGTACTGGAAATTTTGACAATCACTTTGGAACGCAACTACTTTCGTTTTGAAAATCAGTGGTACTTGCAGATATCAGGTACATCGATGGGGCGGCAATGGCCCCCATGTATGCAAATGCATACATGTATGTGTACGAACAGAAATACATCTTGTTACCATATGGCCATTTAATACAAGGCTATTATCGTTTCATTGATGATCTTTCGATCATCTGGAACGGTACTATAATGGAAGCACACAATATGGTCGATGAACTTAACAAGCTACCAGTACCTATAAGAATGACGGCGAATATCAGTACGGATAAAATCCAATACTTGGATGTTGAATTGTCCATAGGTACAGACAGATTGGAATATAGCTTGTTCACGAAAGCCACTGACCGCAATACCCTCCTCCATGCACATAGTGCTCATCCACAAGGTCTGAAGGACTCTCTCCCAAAGGCCCAATATCTGCGGGTGATGAGAAACAACTCTGATGAGAACATCAAAGAGAAGCAATTGATTGAAATGACTAATAAATTTTTGGAACGGGGGTACCACCGCTCCACCCTTGATAAAGCATTAAGAGAGGCTAGGGCCCCTCGGGAACCTAGGGTGACAGCGACATCACAAAGAATGGTCTTCCCTACTACGTTCCATCAATCAACGGGTCAAATTTCCTCCGCCATCAGAAAAAATTGGAGAATACTGGCAGCAGATGACACCCTCCCTAAGGTCTTTTCGGAACAACCTTTAGTTTGCTTCAAGAGGAATAAAAATCTAAAAGATATGCTGGTCCATACTGACCCTATCCTAAGTTATGCGGATAATGTTGCAGTACAATGCCGGGGCAGTGTGCGCTGCCTTGGATGTGTAACATGTGGACACATGACCCCATCTAAGTCTTTCCAACACCCACACACCAACAAGAAATATACAATCCGAAGTACTATTACGTGTAAAACCACTCATGTTGTTTATAAACTCACATGTCCATGTGGGTTGGTGTATATTGGTAAAACTGAAACAGCGCTTTGTGAAAGAATTAGGGGTCATAGATCCAGCATTAGATTGGCCTATAGGGATGGTGGATCAGACAAACCAGTGGCGAAACATTTCTTTGATTTTAATCACCCATTAGCCACACTGAAATTCATAGCAATTGACCATATTCCAGCATTGAGACGGGCTGGAGACAGGGGTAAATTGCTATTAAACAGAGAGACATTTTGGATTTATGAATTGGATACAGTTTACCCAAAGGGTTTGAATGAATATATCTCGTTCCATTCATTCTTGTAATAGGTTTAACGACAAGTGATGTTTGTTATAATGACTTAAGTTATGTAATATATTTATATGCATAGTTATAACCGAGTTATAACCCCAGCCATTGGTAGTTTGATTTTAGATATAAATGCTGAGATATGCTATTAAGAACAAAACATTTTTTGGGCACTTTAATCAGTAAGGCTAAATGAGCATAGCCCAATATATAGAAAAATGTATAATCATTATATATGATTAACAGGAGGAGTTGTGGTAACAACCCTCAATATATAATGTTTTAGGCAACCTTGATCGCATGTCTTCAGTATTTGGATTTTTATATAAGTGTACATGTATTGTTATTATGTTAGTATCAATGTTATCAGGTATATATTTTTTCTTTTATATATGGGGTTTAAAAGAGAATAGATTTATTTTTACACAATACACCATGCAATATTTTTTCACTAGCACTCATTGCACTTTTTTACTATTGATAGTTTGCACTTTATATATTTATGCACTGTCACTTTAAAATATCCAAACATGGATTGTTTTGCATGTCACTTTAAAATATCCAAATATGGATTGTTATGCAAGTGAGATTTATTTCACACTTTGCCCTTATGAGCATTACACTCAATTATATGCACTGATTCCCTAATAAGATGAATATATGGATGTTTCTATGCACTTTATTTACACTGATAACGTTGGCACTTTATAATGAACTGAGCAGATATAATATAAAGCTCGTTCATATTTGTATACATGATATTTATTTTATTATAAGTTTTATTCACATGTTTTTTGGTTTAGTATTCTTTGCACTTGGCTCCACCCCCCTTTTTTTGAAGACATTGACTGCGGTGATCCTTTGTTTACCGGCATCATCATGACAACTATTGTTCCGGTCAGGTTGCCGGCGTTTGGTTGTCCATGGTGATGCTATGTTTGACAACATCGCCGAGGCAACAATCTAGCCGCGGTGGCGCGATGACGTCATGACGTCACGGCAGGGGGCGGAGTCAACTCGCACATGCGCACAGAGCGGGTCAGGACACCGATTGAGTGGCGGTTTCACCTGGGGTAAGCTAATACACTTAATAGTTTTATGTATAAAAGCCTTGTATGATGTATATACTGTTTTTCATCTTTTTGATCCTGAGGAAGGTCCTGATAGGACTGAAACGTTGGTCGTAGATGTTTTAATTTATTTTCAATAAACTTGGATTTTTATTAACCGTGAGTGCAGCTATTCGTTGCATTTTTGTATGGACGGCTATTATTTGCTGGCACCCGGGCAACAAGGGTGTCAGGAAACTGACAGGGATCCAATACGCAGAGTGCGCACAGAAGGAGGTACGTATACCGGACCTTAGAATGGCCGGACTAACGTAAGGACAAAGCAAGAATAGTCAAAAGGTAAGCCGAGGTCAAGGGAGCCGGAGGACAGGTAAGCGAGATACAAGCCGAGTCAAAGGGGAGGAGAGGACAACAGGACAAAAGACAAGCAAGGGTCAAAACCGGAAACACAAGATAAAGAACGCGCTGAGTGACTAGCAAGCTAGAACCACGACAGGGCAATGAGCAGTAGTAAAGGTTTCCTTTAAATACCCTGTAACTAAATAGAGACCACGCCCCCAAAAGGTCCGGAATAGCGGTTCCCGGCACTTTATGCAAATGCCGACGTCATGACGTCGACGCTAGCCGTCGCGTCATAAAAGGGGGAGGAGCTAGCGCGGCCGGCGTGAAAACGGCCGGAATATGCCGAAATGCTAAGGGAAGGGAGCCCCTAAGCAGAGAGGATGTCCTCCCTGGATACATCACCAACAGGTACCCTGACAGTACCCCCCCTTCTAGAAACGCCCACCGGGCGGATGGGACCTGGTTTAGAAGGAAAACGAACGCGGAAGGCCCGAAGAAGACGAGGAGCATGCACATCTATACCAGGAACCCAAGACCTCTCTTCTGGACCATAACCTTTCCAGTCTATGAGGTATTGCAGCTTCCCCCTAGAAATACGAGAATCAAGGATGGACTTGATGATATATTCCTCCTGACCATCCACACGGACCGAGGATGGAGGAGTAGAGCGGGAGGAAAATCTGTTACAAACAAGAGGTTTCAATAACGACACATGAAAAGAGTTAGGGATGCGTAGAGTAGGAGGTAGATCCAGCAAATAAGAAACCGGGTTGATCCTCCTCAGTACCCTGTAAGGACCAATGTAACGAGGAGCAAACTTCAAGGAAGGAACTTTCAGGCGAATGTGTCTGGTACACAACCAGACCCTATCCCCCGGAGAAAAAATAGGAGCAGGACGTCTACGCCTATCAGCATGTGACTTAAACACCGCGGAACTACGTTCAAGAATTTGTCGAGTCTGATCCCACAACTTTCTCAGGTTGGCTATATGAATATCAACCGACGGTATACCCTGGGAAGGAGACACCGACGGAAGAACAGTAGGGTTAAAGCCATAGTTCAAGAAAAAGGGGCTATTACGAGTGGAACCACAAACAAGGTTGTTGTGAGCAAACTCCGCCCAAGGAATCAGACCGACCCAGTCATCCTGGTGTTCAGAAACAAAACAACGTAGATATTGCTCAATTTTTTGGTTAGTGCGTTCGGCTGCTCCGTTAGATTGAGGATGATAGGCCGAAGAAAAATTCAGTTTGATGCCCAACTGTGAACAGAAGGATCTCCAAAAACGGGAAATAAATTGGGAACCCCTGTCTGACACAATCTCATTGGGAATACCATGTAAACGGAAAATTTCTCTAGCAAATATCACGGCCAGTTCGGGGGAGGACGGAAGTTTAGGCAAGGGAACGAAATGAGCCATTTTAGTAAACCTGTCAAGGACCGTGAGGATAACTGTATGCCTATTGGAAGCTGGTAGATCAACAATAAAATCCATAGCCAAACAAGCCCAAGGTTTGTTGGGAACGACTAAGGGCTGCAATAAACCACAAGGGAGATCCCGCGGAAGTTTATTCCTGACACAAACATTGCAAGCCTTGACAAAGTCTTCCACATCCCTACGTAAACCGGGCCACCAGAAGTCTTTGGAGATCAGACAGTAAGTTTTGTGGATGCCGGGGTGACCAGCGATCTTGCTATCGTGGAAACAGCGAATAATGTCCACTTGGAATTTGGGAGACACGAACAAGCGGCCCACAGGAGTACGTTCGGGAGCAAGAGATTGTTCGTTCTGAATATCAGCGAGCAGTGGAGAGTGTATTTTGACATTGGTGTTGGCGATAATATTGACTTCAGGAATAATAGGGAACAAAGTATCCTCTGTAGAGGTGGTAGGTTCGTGCTGACGTGACAAAGCGTCTGCCTTAGTGTTCTTAGAACCAGGCCTGTAAGTAAGCACATAATTAAAGTGTGTAAGGAACATAGACCAACGTGCCTGCCTGGCAGATAATCTTTTGGCCTCCCCCATATACGATAAATTTTGTGGTCAGTCAAGATAGTAACTGGAAGGACGGTGCCCTCTAACAAATGTCTCCATTCCTTTAATGCCATAATGATAGCTAAAAGTTCCCTATCACCAATGTCATATCTCCTTTCAGTGTGTGATAGTTTCTTGGAAAAAAAACCGCATGGGTGCAGCGGCTTATCTAAACTTTGTCGTTGGGATAACACTGCGCCTATCCCTGTTTCAGACGCATCAACTTCAAGTAAAAAGGGTAGAGAGGTATCAGGATGAACTAATACAGGTGCTGAGGCAAAAGACTGTTTGAGCGTTTCGAAAGCAGATAAAGCCTCAGTAGACCAGGTTTTGGTATCGGCTCCTTGTTTGGTCATATTAGTGATAGGAGCGATAACAGAGGAGTACCCTTTAATAAAACGTCTGTAATAATTAGAAAATCCAAGAAATCTTTGTATGGCTTTGAGTCCCTTAGGTAAAGGCCAATCTAAAATCGATTTTAGTTTGGTCGGGTCCATCATAAACCCGTCTTTGGAAATTACGTAACCTAAGAAAGTTACCTGAGACTGGTCAAAGCTACATTTTTCCAATTTACAATACAATCCATGTTGTAAAAGTTTCTGTAATACCTTTCTGACTTGTCTATGATGTGAATTAATATCTCTAGAATGGATTAGTATATCATCCAAATATACAATTACACATTCATGTTGGAATTCTCTAAGAACTTCATTGATCAAGTCTTGGAAGACGGCCGGGGCGTTACAGAGCCCAAATGGCATTACGGTATACTCATAATGCCCGTAACGGGTATTAAATGCTGTCATCCATTCATCTCCTTGTTTAATTCGCACTAAGTTATATGCTCCTCTTAAGTCAAGTTTAGTAAAAATACTCGAGCCCTTTAGTCTGTCAAAGAGTTCAGTAATCAAAGGAATAGGGTAAGCATTTCTGATAGTAATTTTGTTCAATCCCCGATAGTCTATACAAGGACGTAAGGTACCGTCTTTCTTTTCTACAAAAAAGAAACCCGCCCCCGCCGGAGAAGAAGACTTTCTAATAAATCACTTGTCTAAATTCTCCTTGATATATTCCTCTAAAACTAAGTTTTCCTTGGTGGATAGAGGGTATACCGTACCCCTGGGAGGCATAGTACCAGGGAAAAGTTTAATAGAACAGTCATAAGACCGGTGGGGAGGTAAAGTATCCGCCTTACCCTTGTCAAATACAGATTTGAGGTCTAGATATTGTAATGGTATCTGAACGTCTGTGGATTGAGAAGTGTTAGCATAAGAGTTCACGGGGCAAACAGAAGTAACTCTCTGCAGACATTCTTTCCTACAACCCATACCCCAAGAAACGATTTCTCCACCCTCCCAGTCAATCTGAGGGTTGTGTCTCTTGAGCCAAGAATATCCTAGAACCACTGGGACTGCCGGGGAGGAAATTAACAGAAGGGAAATCAACTCTTCGTGGAAAATACCAACAGTAAGCTTAACGGGTTCGGTCTCATGGAATATTACTGGTTCAGATAAAGGTCTACCATCTATGGCCTCAACGGCCAACAATTGGAATGGGATACAATGCTTATTAGCAAAAGTTTGGTCTATAAAGCTTTCTGCTGCTCCAGAATCTAATAATGCCATCGTAGCAATAAACCCCTTTTCCCAAGCTAGAGAGACAGGAATCAGAAGCCTATGGTCTTTTTTATTATGTATAGAGGACAGTAATGAAACACCCAAGGCCCGTCCTCTAAGGGAACTTAGGTGCGAGCGTTTCCCGGACGATTAGGGCAACTAAGACGTAGGTGACCTCTCAGCCCGCAGTATAAACAGAGACCCTCCCTTCTTCTGTACTGTCTCTCAGCCTCAGATAAGCGAGTATTACCTATTTGCATAGGTTCTGGTGGAGTAGGATTATAGGAGTCAGGGTTCTGAAATGAGGGAGCGAGTCTTACAGGAAGTCTAGTAACTCTTTCCCGAGTGTTCTGCCTCTGTCTCATGTGTTCATCTATTCTGGAAATGAAGGATACTAAATCCTCTAAATTTTCCGGAAGTTCTCTTGTGGCAATTTCATCTAGAATTTCATCAGACAACCCATTCAAGAAAACATCCATAAAAGCTTGTTCGTTCCATTTCACTTCTGCTGCCAATGATCTAAACTCTAGAGCATATTCTACAAGGGTCCTATCTTGTTGTTTAAGGCGTAACAGGGATCTGGCCGCATTAATCTTCCTCCCTGGGGGGTCAAAGGTTCTTCTAAAAGCCGTGACAAACGCAGTGTAGTTGTAGACTAAAGGATTGTCATTCTCCCAAAGGGGATTGGCCCATCTAAGTGCTTTATCTATTAGCAGGGTTATAATAAAGCCTACCTTAGCCCTGTCAGTGGGGTAAGCCCGGGGTTGTAGTTCGAAATGTATACTTATCTGGTTTAAAAAACCACGACAAGCATCAGGCGAACCCCCATATCGTAATGGTGACGTGACATGGGAAGATGCGCCTACAGTGGCTACTTCCAAACCAGTACTTAGCGAGTGGCTAGCAGTGGAACGTATTTCTTCAGACTGGGTACTGGAGCGTGTCAACAAAGTTTGTAACGCTAAAGCCATTTGGTCCATTCTATGGTCCATGGCCTCAAATCTGGGGTCAGGAGGACTAGCACCTGCAGGATCCATCATGGCCCTGTCGTAATGTCAGGAAACTGACAGGGATCCAATACGCAGAGTGCGCACAGAAGGAGGTACGTATACCGGACCTTAGAATGGCCGGACTAACGTAAGGACAAAGCAAGAATAGTCAAAAGGTAAGCCGAGGTCAAGGGAGCCGGAGGACAGGTAAGCGAGATACAAGCCGAGTCAAAGGAGAGGAGAGGACAACAGGACAAAAGACAAGCAAGGGTCAAAACCGGAAACACAAGATAAAGAACGCGCTGAGTGACTAGCAAGCTAGAACCACGACAGGGCAATGAGCAGTAGTAAAGGTTTCCTTTAAATACCCTGTAACCTAAATAGAGACCACGCCCCCAAAAGGTCCGGAATAGCGGTTCCCGGCACTTTATGCAAATGCCGACGTCATGACGTCGACGCTAGCCGTCGCGTCATAAAAGGGGGAGGAGCTAGCGCGGCCGGCGCGAAAACGGCCGGAATATGCCGAAATGCTAGGGGAAGGGAGCCCCTAAGCAGAGAGGATGTCCTCCCTGGATACATCACCAACAGGTACCCTGACAAAGGGTAATTGGAGCGTGAGTGCGGGAGCTATTGGTATTTTTTATATATATATATATATATATATATATATTTAGCAAGTGCCTGGGCAGGGTGGTGGCATTAGAGGAGGTCCAACCTTAGCAGCATGTCAGGCTGGGAGTGAATTTGTTGGGCAGCAGGGTTATTGCTACAGCGATAAGCTGAACAATCAGGTAGGTTAATTTTTGATCTGCGAGTAAGTTAACTATTCCAGTTTGCAATTCAGCATTTTCAGTGGCTATCAAAGTAATGCCAACCTTTGCTTCAGTGTTATATAGTAGCCTCAACCCTTTGCCCATATAGCTGATGAAGATGAGGGTGGATTTGCATAGGTGGCAGTTGCAGGTCTTGCAACACTAGCTTGTACACTAACACTTGGTTGACTAATGGTAATAAGAAGGGAAAGGTGGTGTTAATAATATTACTGTGTGAGATGTGTCTACCACTGGTAGGAGATGATGCTCCAACTGTTTAAATTAGGTAATTATAATGCAGATAGAGATGGACTTAGGATAAGTGCAAGTGCATCGTAGGTGCAGAAAATAGTGAATTGCTGCCTTTCCTCTCTCTTTCTTCTTGTAATTCCTCAGTATCATAGTCCATTGTTGATGTCTTCCCAGGACAAACTTTAAAAAAGGATTACTCATCACGACCAAGACATTGGGATTAGGGTGCTATATTAATGATGGTGGGTTTGTTCTTCTTATTACAATACTTTTGGGATATTCATAGTTGTGTAAACTAACACTACTTTATTAATAGGTGTTTGTGTTTCAAAAAGGGCTAGATCTTGATGGATTTACTACTGTAGAAAACGGTGCTTGTACACTTGGATAGTACACGGACTGAACACACGCAAAAAAATATGTTTTTGTTCTGCAAACACTAAATTAAAAAATAACAGTAGCTAGGCAAAATAAACTTTAATTCCTTTTCTTCTCATTTTACTAAACACACCCCACTAAAAAAAAGATTTTTCTTTCTACAAAGAGTTAATAAAAACTTTAAAAAAAACGTAAATTGGTAACTGTCTCACACCAACACCAAGTACACAGTGGCAATTTTCTTTCTCCCAATCTCAATTAATTTAAGTGCTACTGACAGACATTAGCTCTACTATGAGCTAGGTAGATAGACAGTGCCTCAAACCTAGTCTTACACTAGGATTAATGACACAATGACATACCCGTATCACCCACAACCAAGTTGTTTAAAGTCCCTCTGGTAGCTGAGTAATGCTAAACAGCAAGCAAAACTTAAGGGAAAGTCTAGTGCCATGAAAACCGATGTAGAGTGAATACCAATCTGTGAAAAATATTAATTTCTACAAAACTCATACTCTTTGCATTAAAACAAGTTCATTATTAAAGTGTTTATAAACATATCACATCTGGAGTCTACAACTTAAAAACATCTTTATTATTATTATTATTATTATTATGATATTTATAGAGCACCGTCAAATTCCGCAGCGCTTTACAATGGGTGGACGAACAGACATGTTGTTGTAACCAGACAAGTTGGACACACAGGAACAGAGGGGTTGAGGGCCCTGCTCAATGAGCTTACATGCTAGAGGGAGTGGGGTAAAATGACACAAAAAGGTAAGTGGGTTTTTAACGATTTTTTGAAGGAGTGAAGACTGGGCGAGCATCTAACGGAGGAGGGAAACGAGTTCCACAGCAACGGTGCAGCCTTCGAGAAATCTTGAAGGCGTGCATCAGAGGTGGGAGTATGGACAGAACATAGACGTAAGTCTTCAGCAGATCGTAAGGGCCTAGATGGGAAATATTTGTGTATAAGGGAGGATAGATAGGTGGGAGCAGCATTATGTAGAGATTTGAAAGCAAGAACCAAAATTTTAAATTGAGCTCTATATTTTATAGGAAGCCAATGTAGGGACTGACAGAAGGGTGAGGCGCGGGATGTGCGGGCGGACAGGAAGATGAGCCCCACCGCCGCATTCATTATGGACTGTAACGGCGCAAGTTGGGAGCACGTAAGACCACTGAGAAGCGGATTACAGTAGTCAAGGCGAGAAAGGACAGTGGAATGGACCAACACCTTAGTGGCGTTAAGTAGGGGCGGATGCGCGCAATGTTTTTGAGATGGAAATGACAGGATTTGGTGATAGATTGAACATGAGGCATGAAGAAGATGTCGGAGTCAAAGAGAACACCTAGGCAGCGAGCCTGCGTGGTGGAGCTGATGGTAGCACCGTTGACTTGGAGGGAGACAGACACAGGAGTAACAACACTTGAGGGAGGAAAGACCAGAATTTCAGTTTTGGTCAAGTTTAGTTTAAGGAAGTGGGCAGCCATCCAGTTAGAAACAGCAGAGAGGCAGTCAGAGACGCTAGTCAAGAGGGACGGGGAGAGATCAGCAGAGGACAGGTAGATTTGCGTGTCATCTGCATAGAAATGATATTGGAAGCCAAAGGAGCTAATGAGTTTACCAATGGAGGTAGTATAGATGGAGAACAGTAGGGGACCAAGGACTGAACCTTGGGGGACACCAACAGAGAGGAGTTGGGGAGAAGAAGCAGAGCCATAGAAAGAAACACTGAAAGAGTGCTGGGAGAGGTAGGAGGAGCACCAGGAGAGGGCAATATCTTGTAGACCGATATTGCGGAGGATGAGAAGAAGCTGTTGATGATCAACAGTGTCAAAAGCCGCTGACAGGTCAAGGAGAATTAGGATAGAGTAGTGACCACAAGATTTTGCAGCGAGTAGATCATTGGATACTTTGGTTAGTGCAGTTTCCACAGAGTGCTTAGTGTGGAAACCAGACTGAAGAGGATCCAGCAGAGAGTTGGACTCGAGGAAGTCTGTCAGTCTCGCATACACAATTTTTTCAAGGATCTTGGATGCAAAAGGCAGTAGCGAGATAGGCAATAGCTGGATGTCGAGTTAGGGTCAAGATTAGGCTTCTTTAGAATTGGGGTTACAGTTGCATGTTTGAAGGGCAATGGAAATATACCAGAGGAGAGAGAGAGATTGAGAATTTTAGTGAGAGGTGGAGAAAGAGAAGAAGACAGAGTACGGATGAGATGCGAGGGAATTGGATCTAGGGTGGTGGGGTGGGGGGACTGGAGCAGAGCAGAAACCTCTTCCAATGTAGCGGGTGTGAATGAACATAGAACAGCAGAGGGAGTGAAGTTAGGGGAAGTATTGTAAGGGGAACAAGAAAGATGAGAGATCTCTTCTCTGATTGTAGAGATCTTGTCAGTGAAGTGAGTTGCAAAGTCTGAGGCGGTCAAGTTAGTAGGTGGAGGAGGAACAGCAGGGTGAAGAAGAGAGTTAAATGTGTGAAATAGTCATTTGGGTTCGTGGGAGAGTGTGGTTATGAGGGTATTGAAGTAATTAACTTTTGCAGAGGAAAGAGCCAAGCTGTATGAGCTCAGCATAAATTTATAGTGGAGAAAGTCAGATGCACAGTGAGACTTTCTCCAACAGCATTCAGCAGTTCTGGAGCATTTTTGGAGGTATCGAGTGAGCTTGGTGTGCCAGGGTTGTTATTTGGGGGGCCTGCGGCGTTTAAATGTACAAGGTACCATGATGTCTAGTTGAGAGGAGAGAGTGGAATTGTAGAAGGAGTTTGCAGAACTAGGACAGGTGAGGTTTGAGATAGGTAAAAGGAGAGTTTGGAGATTAGTGGAGAAATGCTCTAGGTCAAGACATTGCAGGTGTCTGTGAGAGTGATGTTCAGACGGTGGTGTCAATTGGGTCTTAGGTATGCCAATGTCAAAAGTCAGCAAATGGTGGTCAGATAGAGGAAAAGGAATATTGCAACCTCACACTGTGTATATTACTTAGGGAAGGAGCTTGCACTTTCCAAAGCACAAGCAATGGCACAGAAGCAAACTGCAAATCAAATAATCTGTCTCTTATTTGAATAAAAAAAAAAGAATAAATCACAAGTCAATTAAAATAATTCTAAATCAGTGTCAGTTTCTGTTTTTTTCATCTTCTTTCAATTGAATGGACAATCAGACATCTGTCTGTTCCTGTCCAACATTCCTCAGTCATTTACTGACATTATCCTCACCATAACTCCTCGACTGCCCAGAGAGTTGGTCAGGGTAGCGGATGAGGCAGTGCTGGTGGTAGCTTGTGACTATTTTTCAGAATCAGATACAACACCAGTGGACCTCTTGCCTACCTTAATACGATTTTGTTTTGCTTCAACCTCAGTAATAAATACTTGTGGTATCTTTGTAGGGGTTGCTTAACACCTACACTCACCGCTTACTTACTTCCTTGCCATACAATTTGCACTTTGCAAGTGTGGCTTCTTGCAGGCACTGAAACTGATTCCAAAGAGTTTTGTTAGTGTGATACATTAACCCCACCCTTTTCTTAGTGTCTGCTAAAGATGCAGGAACATTTGCACTTGGTTAATTAATGGTAATGGAAAGGATGGTGGTGGTACAGGTGACATTGATGGTGGTGGCATTTTTTGGTGGTAATGATGGTAAACATTGGTTTAGCTACTTGTGCCAGTGGTAGCACATGTGGCTGTTACAGTTGGATGAGGTGATTTTATAGCAGATGCTGATGGACATGTAGAATATGGAGAAGAGGCAGGATCACAAAAGCTGCTGGAGAAAATACAGCTGCCTGTCTTCTCAACAACCTTGTAATTCCTCTGGCTCATCATTCTCCTAGTCAAATAGCTATTGGCTAATAAAAGTGTTATGTCTGCAGTGGTGTGGCAAACATAGGGGACGCTTTATTTTTTCACTAAAGAGTGGCTCTGATGACCCCCACAAAGTTGACTGTGACGAAGTGCCCTTCGCCACTTGTGCCTGGAGGGGACTACTGGCTAGCCTCCTGCCTTCCAACTATGGCCCCTGTGCTGATAGCTGTATTTTCCCCTGGAGAAAGGTTTATTTGTGTATTTCTGCCAGAGCGTTCGGGACTTTCAGTATGTGAGTAGTGCTACCCCAGATAGCTATGCCATGGAGCCTATTTGTGTAACAAAAGACTATGGAAAAGACTTTGGCTACATGGCGATTGAACTGTATGTATGTGATCTGAGCGCCATTCGGTAATAATGTGCGCTCAGATCTAAGCTATCTGGGGATATGTTTTATGTAGTAATTGTAACATTGTGTAATTTTATGTCTTTTTGCAACCATGTGGTTAATGGAGTCTTGCCTCTGTCCTGGGAGATAATTTGATTACTTCCCAATTATCTCCAGGATAGATAGGAGGGATTGTGATGTCACTGTGGGAGTGTTTTGTTTGTATTGTCTGTGATTGGCTAATATGCAATATGTGTCCCATTGTTCCATCAGTTCCCCTAGGGGAGTGTCCACCTGGTGGACACTTGCATAAATACCGGGCAGGTAGCCCTCAATAAACCAGACCTACTTGCACCTTTCTTGAAGCCTTTTCTCCAGCTTGGGGGAAGGGATACCTACACTCTGGAGATTGTTATAATCGCAGAGTAAGCTCTTGTAAGAGATTGATTTGTTCCTGCTATGCTCTCTGGATTTAGGAGAGGTTCACCCACTGGGAGCTGGATCCTGGTTTGTGGATCCAGGGTGGATGAGAGACAGCGAGACCCTGGTGCAGCTGCATCGCTGGAAGTGGGGTCTGCAGTGCTGATGGTGTCGGTTGGAGTGCTCGGAGTCCTCGGCAACCGCTAGGATCATCGATTGGCGGAGGTACTCGGTCGGAGTGCCAGCAGGCCGTCACATTGACTTTGCTGCACTCTCCATTACTTACTTCTTATGGGGGAGGGTGGTTCTGAGAAGGTTTAAGACTTAAAGTTGCAGTAGTAGCTGTAGAAGGAGCTGCAGTACCAGTAGAATCAGCAGCACAAGCTTTTGCAGTATAAAACATGGAAAACAAAACAATTGCCTCCTGGGTGTTGAATCAGGCTGAATACAATTAATAGTGGTGGTGGTGGAGACACAATCTTGAAAATATTTTCTTTTTTAAATCTGCTTACTGGTAACACTACAGTGAATTGCACAATTTAATTCTCATATCTCCCACTCAATGCTGTTTTAAGTCTCCCTGCAAGTACCTCATAGTTAAGCCTAGTCTCACTATAATCAATGCCCCAAGTTATCTCCCACTCCTACACAGGCATGTGACTTATGTCAACTTCAGCAGCACAAGGGTTAATCATATGAAGACTAGTTAATGCTTGCTTGCCAGACACCACATGAAAGAATAAACATTTTAAAAAGCTTGTTGGGATCAATACATTCCTCTCATTACTAATTGTAACGTTTAAAATCCTTATGCCCTCACTCACCATTTAGTGAGTTAGGGTATATCCAATATAAAGTGAGCAGCCAGCGGCTGCTAGATGTAAAAATACACTAGCCATTGGGCAGCTAGTAACATACAGGGCGGACCTGGTAATTGCCCTCCCCATGTGCACCGGTCATTAGGTGGGAGCTTTAACTTAAAGAACAGGGATAGACAGAACCCCAGAGTGGACAAGGGGCTGGCTGCACTCACCTAAACATGCATAAATAGGATGCTGCTGGGAGCCAATAAGTACAATAAAAATGAAAATCCGGCGCACTCCCTTATCTACTAAACAGCAACTTTGGTGCTGACAGATTTTGTTAGTTTTTTAAAAACACCTAATCTAGGCTAAACATAATGGAGGTTTAGTTACATAATAACGTTAATGGGGTACATTGACGGTGTGGCAGGCTTATGCAATGTTCGATCATATAATGTATGATCCTTACCCCAATTAAAAATACCAATCTATCCTCATCATACTATTAATAATGAGGATTCCATGGAGGGTCAATAATACTAAATACCTGATTTTTTTTTACTATTGAAAAGCTTTTTATCTTAAATCTTCTCATTTTCATTACCAAAAAGGCCAAATAGAAATACATTTATGTCCCATCAGAAACTATTACAATAAAAAAACAGACTGTTTCACACAAAAAAAAACTGCCAGAAAAGAACACAAATTGCTTAAAAATATTTAAAATTGATTTAAATATGCCCATCGAGGTCTCAGCACATAATGAGCTGACAAGGCAGGGACTGAACTTGAAAGGTCAGACTGAGAGCTCTTTTTAGTTGGAATGCAAGCCTACCAATCAGAGTGTTATGATTGATATTGCATAGCTTTGAAAAAGCATATATGTTGCTATATTAATTTAGAGTTCCACCCACCTCCTACTGGTGGGGATGACATTTTGTTATACCCACACCAAGGGTAGTAACTAGTATGTTACTAGTGACTGGGCAGAAACATAAGCTAGTGGCATACTAGCTGACTGTTTAATGTTTAGATGACATTCCCCCACTTGCATGCAATTGGGGGAATATGAGAGGTTTTACATCTCCCCCACTGGCAGTTTTTAATTATTTTTGCACTGCTGCTAGTGCTGCAAGTTAGCAAAAAGGTATAACTGGATGCCAACGCTGAGCCATTTCTGTTTCTTTAGGATTAGGACAGCTCAAATTTATTTATTAATTTTTTTTGGCCGAAGTGACAATCAGACAAAGTTCATCCAAATCACAATTTGTCCTAAACTGAATCTCCAAATCTATAAGGTACACTGTATGCCTGCTGGCCAGTTTCTATCACTAGCTGCAGCCAAAGTGTCTAGAATAATCCTACTTGAAAGTATAGATTGTTCTACTGCTCTTCCTTTTTTTCTTTCTCCTGTTCAGTTGTCCCTTGATCTGTGAATAATATCAATATTTAGTAATAATCAATCATGTTTTCTTAGCTACCTCTTGCTTGGACAGGATATCCCGCCCACATGATTGGGCAAACCTATTGTGTATCATGGAAAACTAAGCTGCATACCCTCCCTCGATTACATCCCTTTTTAATTCTGGTTCCAGAAATTGCACTATAAATTAAGAACTGAACTGTGCAGGTTTCAACTAAAGCAAGTTGGTTCTTCCAAGATTCTGGTGCAGTTGCTGCTCATAAATCTGAATCTCATCTGGTCCTGAATAAAGCAGCATGGTAACATAATAAAAAAATGGTAACATAGGCTAATGGTAACATAATAATAATAATAAAAAATAACAGGAATCAACAGTTCAATTAATGAGTTTGTCTCACCTAATATAATAAAGAGCTTGTATATCTGATTCATATACTTTTAATAATGAATCATTGTTTGTTTTTCATACTCTCCAGTTGTCATACGGATTCTTAATATATAATCTATGGGGTGTGCGGGAATTTTTTTTTTTTTTGCAGTCTTAAACTTTAGAATTATTAATACAGGGGCTGTGCTTTATATTCTATGGGAAGACTTCTTGCTTTGTGATTTATGTAATACCTGCAGATATAGAGTGTGCGCCAGTAGCAGAACAAATGTTTTTTAGGCTCCCCTCTAGTGCAAGAGTAATGACTAGTTAGATCCCCATCAGTCGTACAACTCCAATGATGCTAGATCAGCTGGGGATCTATAATTTATCTATCCTGCAGGGTTGCATTTGTGAGCACTGTTTGTGCATTTAAATGTAAGCATATCTATAGAGTATACATGTACATGTAGAGATCTATTTGTATATACTATTGCCACTTGAATACATTGTTGTATGTGTGTAGTGTTTGTGTTTGATTACAGGGGTGTGTTTGGATGTAATGTTGGCTTTTAAATGTGTATGTACATTTGTGTGAAGTATTGGTGTTTGTACACATTATTTGTGTTAGATTGCAGGTGTGTGTTCGCATGTTGTGTGGGTGTTTGATTGCTTGGATGTATGCACATACACAGATATACATACACATTAACACACAGAAATGCATATATAAACACAATGACATGCACAAATTCATATACACACTGACACATACACACATATAGATACACATTAACACATACACACACACTGAAACATGCACACCCTGATACACAGATACACACAGATGCACACCCTGACACACGGATCCATACCTTGACACACTGGCACACACCCTGACAGACACACACTGAGACATGTCATGACGTCGGCGAAGTTGCACCGCATCATAAAAGGGGGGCGGGGCTATAGCAGGTGGTGTCTAAACGGCCGAAAGAAATGGGTGCACGTGTCCCTTCCTGGGAATAGACGTCCAGATGCCCGACCTCCTCTAATGCAGATACAACAGGTATCATGACAACCTGGAAGATTTGTGGTGTTTTTATGAATCTTGGGCAGACAGTAAAAAGTGTCCATTGTTGGGGTGTTATTAGGTAGCAGGACTCTAAACTCGTTTTGAGTGATTATTTTGTTGTCTCTGGCTTTAGTTAGTATTTGTTTAAGTTTATGCAGATACAAGGTAGTAGGATCACCTTGAAGTTTTTTATTACAAGGTGTATCACAGAGATGGGTCATACAGATATCGATATACTTCTCTTTCCTCCTTTGTCTGACGGTTTTATGACTAGACTTTTGTCTTATTCTTTTAGAGCTTGACTTTCTGCGTGGTACAGATTGCTAATAATCAGTGTTTTCGTGAGACTTAGTTGGTCAATTTTGCCTGTGGTTATTTGTACGGATAGATCATTACATCTTTAAATTTAGGAGTGTACCAGCTTAAAGGCTTCAGGTCAGTAAGAGGGGAGTCCTTCTTTTGTTCTTCCAGTAATATTAGTAGTGTTCTAAGATGTTGGTAGTCTTCAGGTACAAACCCTATTTCTCTTGCCATTAGTGTTTCTTTCTTTTTATGTAGTTTGCTTAATGCAAGTTTTCACCTGAAGAGATTAGTATCTGTGACTAACTGCCCTTTGTCCCTGGCTTATGGAGGAGCCTGATTGCCAGCCTCCTGCCTCATGACTATGGCCCTGGGGTGTATGGCCCTTTTAAAGCTATATGTGGGCATATTGGGACTTTTAAAATACTGTTTCTGCCCCTTTAATTCCATGGGATAATGTGCCTATTCCCCTCCCCCTTTAATAACTATCCCATTGTTCTCCAGCAGGGCGTTGTCCCAGGGACATCGCCAGACCAGTTAAAACTGGCTGCTTTGTACCTCCTCAATCTCTCATCAACCCCATGGCAAATTTACTCTGTTTGTGGGATCTGAGCGCTGTTCACCTATATTGGGCGCTTAGATCCGAGCTATCTGGGGATAGGTTAAATATGGGGATTCTGTGTAATATAATAGGAATTATGTATTTGTATGTATTTTTAGGTATTTTACTGTTAGTGTAAAATGGAGATATTTTCAGTACATGGAGATAACTGAGTTTACTGCAGTTCCTTAAGCCAATTATCTCCAGGATGGAGGGGAGGGATATTACTGTGTATGTGGTAGTGTTATTTTGTTAGTGTTCCCATTGGTTTGTGTCCCTTTTGTTACAGTTTACCACCAGGTCCAGGGGGTGTGCCTCTGGCCTGAAAACTTGCATAAAAGAAAGCCCTTTGGCGCTCAATAAAACAGATCTTCTTGACCCTCAACACATAGTCTTGTCTAGTGATTGTAGAGGACAGCTATATTCACACAGGGGATTGCTATGATCTGCATACTCCCTTGAGCTTTAATCACTTAGCTCTTCTAAGAGCTGTTCCTGATACGCTCTACTGGAAGAGAGGTCTTCCCCCACACAGTCCTGGATGTCGGAGGTTCATACAGGGTGAAAGGAAGAGGTCTATCCCACACGATCCTGGAAGACAGAAACTGATCCAGGGTGGAAGGAAGACGGCGAGACTACCAGTTAAGCTACGGCGGTTCTGGAGTCTGCAGTGGTTGTGGTGTCCGGTGCGGTCCTTGTGGTCCTCAGCGCAAGCTAGGAAGTGTCCATCAATGGAAGGTACTCGATCGGAGTACGGGTGATCCGTTACAGTATCTTTAAGCCAATTAAACTTGTCTGCTCCTGGGGTGGGTATGTAAGAGAGTTCTTTATTTAACCCCTTAAGGACACATGACATGTATGACATGTCATGATTCCCTTTTATTCCAGAAGTTTGGTCCTTAAGGGGTTAAAGGGATATATGTACTAGGGTTAGAGAGAATTTAGAAAGGTTTAATCTGTCCCTGTCTGATCTGTAACGACATCTGTTCCTGTCTCTCAGTCTGGGTCTTTGTGGGTTCTGCCAGGCTTGGTCTAAAAAAGAACCTGCTCTAGACTGAGATTCAGGGTTAATCTGAGGGGGGATGTTAAGAAATTATACTGACTTTTCTTGATTTCTTAGGATTCCTTTATTCTGTTGATTAAGACTTTCTGTTTTTTTAGGGAAAGAGCTACTTCTAGATCTATTGTGAGAAGAATCAAAATCAGACCAATCTGTGTTGTCTGATAGAGAAGAACTTCTGCTATTATAATGTCTCCTAGGTCGTGATTTTCTTTTGAAGATATTTCCTTTGCTAAAATCCTTGTGATCTCGTTGGAAGTTATAATGTTTTTTTTTTCCCTGCTATTTTTAGTGAAGCCTTCTAAATTCTGTTGTAATTGTAACTTCATAGATTTGAAATCTATTTTTTGTTGGAATTCCTTAACCAGTGTGATCTGCTCTTTTATTTTCTGATTAGTCATATCAATTTGTTCTTGTTCAAGTTTTATTAAATATTTCATTAATTTGAGTAAACAATCCAAAAGCATATTATTTGATCCTGTTAGTTTGTCGTCAGTGTTGACTTTTTCTAGTTTGGATATGTTAAGTCACCACGTGGTACCAGTTTTTTTTCCACATATTGTTTTAAACTTTCCAATTTCCAGAATCCCTAGATTTGTTCTTTATAGAGATTTTGTGTCATAAAGAATAATTAATTGATATCAGTTGGGTTGGAATTTGGTAAAGAGTTTAGAGAAAAAACATTACTAACTTAATTTGATCCGAAATCAAAGTTAGGTGATTGAGATGGGTATGATGCCATATCAATATGTATCAGTGAGACATAGTGTATTTACACGGCTCAATAAAGACAGGTACTAAACCATGAAACTAGTTACTTAGAACAAATAGAGACACAGAGACACGGTGGTGGTAGTATAAAGAGAAAAACAGGGGATAACCCCTAAATTGTTTATTAAACTTGGCAGAACAAATACTAAAGAAAAAAAGGAAAAAACTAAATCTACCAGCAGGTGTCTCCTAATTGAAAAAGAGATTACAATTAGTTCCAAGGTAAAAACGTATCTCTTGTTGAGAAAGTAATTATAATTAATTAGTGAAATAGACCCAAACCACCATGCGACTGAGGCGCAACGGTTTGGGCTTAATTTACGGTTAAAACGAGCACTTCCAGGTTAGTCTCCGAGCAAGCTGGAGGAGGAAGTGGGCTGGGAGCGGTCAGGTAAGTAGAATCAGATGGACAGGAAGCCAGGAACCAGGACCACGAGGACACAGTAAAGAAACAGTAAGATGGCGACTTGTGATTGACCAGAAGTAGTCACACTCAACTCTCCAGACCAATAAAAAGGGGACCCAAACCCCTCCCACAGCTACAGGCCCAGCCTTAAACATATAGTAAATAGTATATGATAAGTTATTGGATATTATGGATAGAAAAGGTAAATGTATGTTGAAAACAAATATAGCCACATATTGCAAAACGCACATCATAGGTCATGGTAGGCTTACTCCCTCCTGACAGCTCATCAAGCTGTATAGTATCTAAACTCAAAAATAATTAGCAGATAAAATAAGTAAATCCACAATATAAATATCAGTGCTATGCTTTTTATCTATTTGCATAAACTTCCTCAAAAACTTTGCATATGGGGTTTTATGTGTTTTTTATAGTATTAGGTCTGAAGCAAATGAACACTGTAGCCTGGTGTCTATAGAATGTATGGAGACTATGGTGAGGCCTAATAGAAAGCAGTTGTTAGGGATTCCATCAAAAGAGGTGTGGAGATGGACAATGGTGGTCTTTTGAGGTGTCTTCCTGGAGCTACTGCTCACAGAGACAGGAGACGTATCTGTAATATTGTTAATAGAGCAAAGCAGGAAGGGGAATTGGATGTACTTGTCCATCTAGGGACAAATGACTTGGCTTGCAATGAGGTTTCAGAGGTAAAGGAAGTTTTTAGTGTTTTTGCCAATGATATATGGCAGGTTGCTTCCACACTGTCATTCTCTGAAGTTCTGCCTGTGCATAACACTCAGAATGACAAGTGGATGCGTATTAGGGACTTTAACTTGTGGCTTGGTGAATGGTGTCGGGAGCAATGATTTGGCTTTATTTCTCATGGTAGCTCTGTTTGGAATGGAAATAAACTGTACAAAAAAGATGAAATATATTAACAATAGGTGTGGAATATGTGGCGCTGAGTGGTAAATATGAACAGTGTAGTATAGCTGCTGTATACACTCTATGGGTACTCCTAAAAACCCACCATACAAAGATAAACACCAAGAGACAAAAAAGATTTCAGACTTAATGGGTGTTACCACCCCTTAGGTCTTCTATCTTTAAGAGTGCAGCGCTGTATGATATGAGAAAACACAGTGAATTACCTGTGATTCTAAGACAATTATCCTTTATATTCTCCAATGTAATATACATACAAAAGAAAACAAAAATATATACAGATAATTGTGCAGTATATCTAATACTTGGTAAAGAGTTTAGTGAGTAACAGATATATACACTCACATTTTTTAGAGCCTTTTCAAGTGAATTAGGCTCTAAACTTCCGTGCGTCTGTGTCTTTAAGGGTAGATCACACGACCCCTCTCTCCAGGTTAAGTGTGTATTTTCCTCTCCCCAACGTATATAAAAGACACAGAATTATCCAACTAAGTGTAGCATCCTATGTAAAATTTTCATACACTTAAATAATAAGTTAAAGTGCTCACCTTCTTTAGAGCCTTTTGGTAACTGGCTCTAAGTATATAGGCCTAGTGTCAATTTGTGGGGTGACACTGCCCCTTCCCTGGAATCACTGGTACTGGATACAGTGGATAGTTTAAAATGAAGAAAATTTATTACAGAGTATATAGAATCAATATAAAAATTTCTAGAAAATAAAAAATAAATAAGAACAAAGTATTGCAAGTATTTAGTGGTTTAGGAAAAATGATGAGTCCACTTTAAAAGCCAAAACGCGTTTCGCCGGTAAAAACGGCTTCCTCAGTCA
>OW240914.1:262191870-262222402 GCA_933207985.1 Pelobates cultripes
TGTGTGTGCCTTTAAGGAGGCTACCACCCTTCTTTAGCAGCAGAAATGGAAGATGAATGTTGTATTAAAAATAAATTTAATATGCAAATAATATGAATAAAAATAAACAAAATTATATAAATATAATAAAAAGTATATATGTGAATAAAATATATATCAAGAGTAAAAATTCTCTTATCTTAGAATTTTTACTCTTGATATATATTTTATTCACATATATACTTTTTATTATATTTATATAATTTTGTTTATTTTTATTCATATTATTTGCATATTAAATTTATTTTTAATACAACATTCATCTTCCATTTCTGCTGCTAAAGAAGGGTGGTAGCCTCCTTAAAGGCACACACATCTGTATACTAGGAGCCAGGTGTAAGGCTCCCTAATAGGGATCTACTGACGGGTAAAGAGTCGTTCTTGGGCTTGGTGTCGCCAGAAGTACACATCTGCTTTTGTGATCTGAGCCTATCCTAGAGGGCTCAGAGTCATGTGAGTAAATCCATATAGATCACTTTACTATTATATCTATTGTGTGACGTTATTTGCACTATCTTTTTTCTTTTGTATTTATATTTGTTCTAGACACGCTATCTTTGAAGTTTGAGTATACATTTGTATATACACCTATATGGGTGAGTGTACTACAATTTGAGCGCTCCACTTGCACACCAGGGGTGGTTTTTTGCTAATTCCTCACTGAGTGTCCACTTTATGTTCTATGTTTATGTATAGGGTGGAGAGTCCCTATTTAAAGTGGTAGCTGCTGTTTATATCTACTGTGTATTTTTTAAGCGCCTAGATAACACACTATCTTTCTGTATTTTTTGTGAGTTTTGGATATGTTGGTCACCCAGATCAGGGCTACCAGGGGATGTAACATTTGTGGGGTTTTATGTATTTTTAGGGTAATTCTGGGGTGTTTTTAAAAAGTGTTTTTTTTTTATGAGCCTGGAAATAATTGGATTAGAATTAGTACAGTTACTGATCCAATTATCTCCCAATCAGGGAGGAGGGATTTTATGTTTGTTCTGGGAGTATCGGGCATTTAGTCACTGTTCTTATTGGTCTGTGTTTTTGTGTTGGAGTACCCAACAAGGTCCATGTGGGCGTACCCCTTGCATGGGGATTGTCATAAAAGGCCAAGTGTGGCTCTCATTAAAGAGATATTTATTTACCCCTTCATGAAGTCTTGGCTCATTTTTGGGGCACTGAAGAACTACATACACTCTGGGGATTGCTATATCAAACAATACTCCCCTGAGTATAATTACTAGCTCTTATAAGAGCTGTTCCTGCTACGCTCTCTGGACTAGAAGAGGTCTACCCACTGGAAGCTGGATCCTGGTCTTGTATCCAGAGTGGGTGGAGGACAGCAAGATCCCCTGCCAAGCTGTGGCGATTTGTGGGAGTCTACAGTGGCTATGGTGTTCCAGTACAGTGCTTATGGTGCTCGCAAGTACTAGGAGGCAGTGATTGACAGAGGTACCCGGTTGGGTTGCCAGGTGGTCCGTCACACCATGTACCAGTTCAATTAGATGAAATGGTTATAGTGCTTATTGTGCACACCTATAGTTAAGCTTTTGTTCAAGATCTTTGAAATTAAGATGTAAAGAAGTTTTTGAAACATCCAATAAAAATCTGCACTTTTTGCAAAATGAAAAAGAAGACACACTTTTAAAAAGTAATGAATTTCATCAAGCTAAAGTGCTTGACGGTGCAGAGTGTCCCTTTAAGGTAAGTTAGTCTTGCGTGTCTAAATTTGCAGTTAGAAGCGGGCTCTAGAGTGTACTATACAATTCCTTTAGGGTTGCATACTGCATTAGCACTGCTATGCTTCTGTAATGGACAGTGCATTTTTATTATTGTATATAAAAGTGTCAGTGTTATGGTGAAATAAAACATTAATTGCACAATCCGGGTAATCCACATATAATTTATGAAGTAGAAAAGCAGTTAGTAAAAATAAATATCTCCATACGTTAATGCATATACACTGCTCAAAAAAATAAAGGGAACACTTAAACAACACAATATAACTCCAAGTCAATCACACTTCTGTGAAATTAAACTGTCCACTTAGGAAGCAACACTGAGTGACAATCAATTTCACATGCTGTTGTGCAAATGGGATAGACAACAGGTGGAAATTATAGGCAATTAGCAAGACACCCCCAATAAAGGAATGGTTCTGCAGGTGGTGACCACAGACCACTTCTCAGTTCCTATGCTTCCTGGCTGATGTTTTGGTCACTTTTGAATGCTGGCGGTGCTTTCACTCTAGTGGTAGCATGAGATGGAGTCTACAACCCACACAAGTGGCTCATGTAGTGCAGCTCATCCAGGATGGCACATCGATGCGAGCTGTGACAAGAAGGTTTGCTGTGTCTGTCAGTGCAGTGTCCAGAGCATGGAGGCGCTACCAGGAGACAGGCCAGTACATCAGGAGACATGGAGGAGGCTGTAGGAGGGCAATAACCCAGCAGCAGGACCGCTACCTCCACCTTTGTGCAAGGAGGAACAGGAGGAGCACTGCCAGAGACCTGCAAAATGATCTCGAACAGGCCACAGATGTGCATGTGTCTGCTCAAACGGTCAGAAACAGATTCCATGAGGGTGGTATGAGGGCCCTAGGTCCACAGGTGGTGGTTGTGCTTACACCGTGCAGGACGTTTGGCATTTGCCAGAGAACACCAAGATTGGCAAATTCGCTACTGGCGCCCTGTACTCTTCACAGATGAAAGCAGGTTCAGCACATGTGACAGACGTGACAGAGTCACATGTCTTTTTTAATTTAAGGAGAATACAATTTCTGGGATTTTACCACTCACAGTTCTTTTTTTCAATTTATCTATACAATTACCTCAGTACAACTTTTTTGGCAATACTAGTATTGACATTTTATTTGTTTAATAGAAACTTCTAATTCATTGTTAGACAGATATATTTTCTTCTTTTATGTATTATGTTATTTATATATTTTTTATGCATTTTTTTATATATTTACACGGGTGATTTTTTAATTCATTATTGTTTTTTGCTTGAAGTGTGTCCTATATTGTCTATAGACAGGTTTTATGCAGGTCTTTGATACTTAAATAAGGTATTTGTCCTCACATATTGATGCCCAGCTAGGTCTATCTGTATTGATTTAATATGTTTTATAACTATGCTTTTTTATTGTACATTATGACTATAACAATTATTGTACTGTTTACTATTCAGAAGTTTCCATTATGTGCCATATAGCCTTTGTTCACTATTTAACGAGAAGGTGAGTCCTTTTCATGGAAAGACGTTTTGGGACCGTTTAGGCAACGTGGGGCTTTCAGAACTGATAAACATGAGCATATATAAGAGTGCTCTAGGTGGCCAATGCACTATCTTGAAAAAGCCCAAAGACACGGACAAAATGCGCTGAAGCGTGAGCGGCACTACAATTCACGTTGGTAGGAGAGTAGCGGTTTCCAGCTCTGGAGTCCCCCAGGTTACAGTCATTGTTCTCCGGCTTGTACACCCAGGCAAAACTCGTATGACAGGAGGACCCGTCAGTAAAGTCTTACTAACTACTGTACACCAATGCTTTTTACGTGGTTTCTTAGAAATAAGCACCACCACATTTTAATGTAAGGGTTCCCTTTGAGGGAGAGGTTTCTTCAAATTTTGCTGAAATAAATGCAGTGTTACACTATGTGGATCTCCTTGTATTCTTTTTAAGATTTGGTGGATACTGTTGCAAGTTTTGCATTCAAGGAGTGTGAACCCATCCTGTGTGGCATCTCCCTACCAATCATCCAAGGACTCTCGGACTTTAAAGTATATGATTTATTTTGAAAGAAGTACCAGCTGTGTTATATTTGCTATTAACGTATGGAGTGATTTATTTTTACTAACTTGTAAAGTGCCTATCCTGCTTTTCTACGTCACCCAGATTGTGCAATTAAGTTTTTTTTTTACCATATCGCTGACACTTTAATATATATTGTTTTATGTGACATTTTTAAGTTCGTTTCTTATGTATATAGCTGCGTTTTATATACTGTTTTATAGATTTTCTTTATATATATATATATATTTTTATTGTGGTGAACGTCACCTCGCCACAGGCTCCTGGAGGAGCCTGCTTGCCAGCCTCCAGCCTCAGGACTATGGGCCATGCTGAAAGGCTTATAAAAGACTTGGTTCACGGGATTCCCTTGGACTGCTCGTGAACCAAACCAACCCACAAACTGCGGACCACCTCTAAGCTTATTGACCCTTGTTAACCTCTTCTGACACTTCAATCAGTGTGGGTTCTAATTGTGCATCTAGGTGGAGGCCGTTCATATGCACAAACACATGGGAACTGTATTGGCGGCCATCTTGTTCGCGAGAATGCAGGCAACGGAGTTTGGGCGTCAATCGCATGGAACTAAAATCAGACACGTTTACTCTTGCTGAACTTTGACGAACGCCTGCGTCTTCCCCATCCATGTCAGGAGAGCGCCATTCGGTAGGTTTGTTTGTATGGTTCATGTGAACAAACACTTCCAAAAAGCCAGAGTATGCATTCGGTATTTCTTTCACATGGAACTCTCAAAGTTAACCTGCCAAAAACACAAAACGCCCTGGAACTGTTTTAGGTATAGAACCATGTGTGCAGCCAATCAGAACTTCCACACGGTGGCGTTTTGGCTGTGTTTGTGGGATATGAGCGCTTTTCAGATATGTTGTGTGCTCAGATCCAGGCTACCCGGGGATGTATAGACTGTGGGGGCCCCTATGTGGGAAAAATATATTTTTTCATATTGTGTATTGTTTTGCTGAGTCATGGTGATACTGTATTTCTTGGGCATGTTGTGGGGTTATGGGTGTGTTTCGGACGTGTCACTATGCTCAGATTTTGTATATAAGTGAACCATTTGGCTGGAATAAACAGACTACTGCCAGTATTAAGCCTCGGCTCATGTGTGGGTGGAACAGCTATACTGCTATAATCACTGCTATACCTCTTGGAGGAGAGGTCTTCTCACTGGGCCAGGTGTTGGCCCAGGTTGGGAACAGACCCCAGCCAAGCTGTGGCAGTTAAGGGAGGCTACAGTGCATATAGTGTCCAGTGCGGTGCTTATGGTTCTCGGCGACTACTAGGAAGCGTGATTGGTCGGGGAGCCAGGCACATTTAATTTTTTCCTTTGCGCTCTCTTTGTTACGTCTTTATTATTGACTGGACTTTGGGCATGCATATGCTTGGGCCCCCTGGACCCTGCCTGCATGTATGTGCATTTGGGGGTGTATGTAATTGTATGTATGTACTATTACCATTGAAAAGCAGTGGTATACTTGTGTGTAGTGTTTGCGTTTGAATGAAGGGGTTTGTGTTTGTAAGTAGTGTTGGCTTTTAAATGCAGGTGTGCTTTTGTGCATAGAGTTGGTGTTTTGTATATCACTTTAGCGTTTTAATACAGGGATGTGTTTGTATGCATTGTTTGCATTTACATGCAGGGGTGTGTTTTGATATAATGTTGTCTTTTAAATGGGGATGTACATTTGTGTGTAGTATTCGTGTAAATGGTGTGTTTGTGTATAATTTTGAAATTTTAATTCAGGGGTGTGATTGTATGTAATGTTTCTGTTTGCAGGAGTGTGTTTGCATGTTGTATTTGATTGCTGGAATGTATGCACATACATAAAGATATACATACACATTAACACACATACATAAAGATGCACATACACAGGTATACATACACAGAGATACACATAGGTATACATACACACAGACACATAAGTACACAGAGGTATACATACACACTGGCACACAAATACAGATACACACAGGTGCATATACACACAGACACGGATACACATACACACTGACACACATAAACACTGAAAAACCATGTGCTGATCCAAGGGTTTAACCTCTCTTTTTTAACAAAAGAGACTGCAGTTGTTTCTTACTTCCACCCATATTGCTCAGAAGTCTTACACAGCACTTGCCTACATTACGAATATTCTTGAAAACGCTGGGTGACAAAACTGTGATGCAAATATATTTATATACATGGCATGGACAAAATAGCAGAAATGCCTCATGAACACTGGCGTACATACCAGGGTCGCCCAGGGCCAGCCTCTTCCCCCGGGGGGCCCAGGAGCCAACCACCCCAGGGCCCCCTGAGGCTGGCCCTGCTGACCCCGGGTGGCCGGTCGGGCAGGCAGGCGGGCGCGCGAGGGAGCACTCAGTGCTTCCTCTTCAGCTCCCTCGCGCACCGCAATGATACCGGAGCTGGAAGATGACGTCCAGGGAATAATCCCCCCCAGCACTCCAAAAGGTAAGGAGGCTGGGGGGATTATATTAAAAAAAAATAAAAAAATCATGTGTGAGTGTTAGTGTGTGTGAGTGTTAGTGTGTGTGTTAGTGTGAGTGTGTGTGTTAGAGTGAGTGTGTGTGTTAGAGTGAGTGTTAGTGTGTGTGAGTGATTATATAAAAAAATAAAAATAAAAATCATGTGTGAGTGTTAGTGTGTGTGAGTGTTAGAGTGAGTGTGAGTGTTAGTGTGTGTGTTAGTGTGTGTGAGTGTTAGTGTGTGTGAGTGTTAGAGTGGAGTGTTAGAGTGAGTGTTAGTGTGTGTTGGAGTGTGTGTGTGGTGGAAATTATTGTGAGTGTGAGTAGAGTGTTAGTGTGTTAGTGTGTGTGTCTGCTAGTGAGTGTCCCCTAAGTGAGGTGTGTGTGTGTATTTAGTGAGTCTGTTTTGATGTCTGTTCAGTGAGTGTGTGTTTGTCAATGAGTGTATGTTTTGAAATTGAGTGTGTATGTATGTGCTTGTGACTGTATCTCTAATGGTAAATGTGTATGTCTGTTGTGGTGTGTATGCTACTGTAAGTGTGTGTGTGTGTCTTCAGCACTTACCTTTCTCAGCGCCCGGACCACACTTGGCTGAGATCCCTCAGCCTCCAGCTCGAATGGAGCCCGGCGCCGCGCCATTCAAACCGCCCATAGGAAAGCATTACTCAATGCTTTCCTATGGGCGTTCAGTGTGCTCCTCTAGCGGCTGTCCGTGAGACAGCCACTAGAGGCTGGATTAACCCTCAGTGAAACATAGCAGTTTCTCTGAAACTGCTATGTTTTCAACTGCAGGGTTAAAACTAGAGGGACCTGACACCCAGACAACTTCATTGAGCTGATGTGATCTAGGTACAATAAAACAATAAAAGGCTGCGCACAAAAGATAAATAAAGTCCAATTAGAGTAAAATAAAATAAAATAAAGAAAGTCCAAATGGTTTGTTCTTACTGATGTCCTTGTTTGATGAGGTCTTCTATTTTTTTGTGGTGGTTTCACTTAATAAAAGATAAAAAAGAGAAGAGAAGGGGACAACCAATGGTGTAGTATGTAAAATTCAAGTCTAGAGGTAAAAAATAATGGTATAAAACTCACATTTACCAGAGCTATTCTCCAGCTCTGGAGTTAAGCGCGTACAGCGGTTTAATCCCCGCTTATGGGATATAGGGCAGGTTCCTCTCCGTGAATGGTATCCAATTCTCGGGATAAACAAACAGCCAATAGTGCTCACTGTATGGCGAATAATAGTAAAATAATAAAAGAAATGTACTTACAAAGTAGGAGCAGACGCACTGCTCTTTGATGACAGCTTGGGTGGATTGATCCCCACCTACGGATTTCTTTGGGTACAGGAAACCTCCAGGAATTTTTAAGTTTTTTTTAAAACCAGTTAAAAAGGAAGGTGTTTAAAATAACAATAAAAGGGCCAAGGTAAATGAGAAGAGTATGTGTCTTATAAAAAAGATAATTGGCAAAAACAAATGACCAATAATACTTTAATATATATAAAAACACAATATTCAAATATCCATAACGCGTTTCGTCACAAAAGGACTCTTCTCATTTACCTTGGCCCTTTTATTGTTATTTTAAACACCTTCCTTTTTAACTGGTTTTAAAAAAAACTTAAAAATTCCTGGAAGTTTCCTGTACCCAAAGAAATCCGTAGGTGGGGATCAATCCACCCAAGCTGTCATCAAAGAGCAGTGCGTCTGCTCCTACTTTGTAAGTACATTTCTTTTATTATTTTACTATTATTCGCCATACAGTGAGCACTATTGGCTGTTTGTTTTATCCCGAGAATTGGATACCATTCACGGAGAGGAACCTGCCCTATATCCCATAAGCGGGGATCAAACCGCTGTACGCGCTTAACTCCTAGAGCTGGACAATAGCTCTGGTAAATGTGAGTTTTATACCATTATAATTTTTTATCTCTAAGACTTGAATTCTACATACTACACCATTGGATGTCCCTTTTTCTTCTCTTTTTTATCTTTTATTAAGTGAAACCACCACAAAAATAGAAGACCTCATCAAACAAGGACATCAGTAAGAAAAAAACCATTTGGACTTATTTTATTTTATTTTACTCTAATTGGACTTTATTTATCTTTTGTGCGCAGCCTTTTATTGTTTTTATTGTATTCTGTTTTAAAGGGTTTGAGGGATTCCCTTTTAAGGTCGCTGCCTATAGTTACTTAGCGCTATCTCACTCTTCTTTTTTATGATGTGATCTGGGTGTCTGTAGTGGTCCTTTAAAGGACCACTATAGTGCCAGGAAAACATACTCGTTTTCCTGGCACTATAGTGCCCTGAGGGTGCCCCCACCCTCAGGGACCCCCTCCCGCCTGGCTCTGGAAGGGGGAAAGGGGTAAAAACTTACCTTTTTCCAGCGCTGGGCGGAGAGCTCTCCTCCTCCGATCCTCCTCTTCTCCTCCCCGTCGGCTGAATGCGCACGCGCGGCAAGAGCTGCGCACGCATTCAGCCGGTCACATAGGAAAGCATTCATAATGCTTTCCTATGGACGCTGGCGTGCTCTCACTGTGAAAATCACAGTGAGAAGCACGCAAGCGCCTCTAGCGGCTGTCAATGGGACAGCCACTAGAGGAAATAGGGGAAGGCTTAACCCATTCATAAACACAGCAGTTTCTCTGAAACTGCTATGTTTATGAAAAAATGGGTTAACCCTAGCTCGACCTGGCACCCAGACCACTTCATTAAGCTGAAGTGGTCTGGGTGCCTAGAGTGGTCCTTTAAGTGTGTGTGCATCTGCATGCACTGGCGTACATACCGCGGTCGCAGGGGTCGCAGCCCTGTAACCCCTGCGACCAGGTGCCCACCGCCATGTGTTAGGGCCCGGCCCGCGCGGGGGTGGGCCCACGGATCAATTTTTGCACCGGGGCCCCATGGGTCATGTGCACGCCACTGCTCATGAAAATTGAGATTTTGATGGTGAAACCTATTTAAATGGCAGTAATAAATAATTTACTTAACTCCCAATCAGCAATCTATATCGACTACGAAGAATATTTGACATGTAAACCCTTTATATGTGAGTTTTTAAGAGCAAAAGAGTTTCCAGAAAAAATAAGTGCAAACACCATGTCTCAAAGCAGTGTAATAGTCATCCAGGTGTATCAATCGGAAAATGTAAAATGATTAAAGATGTCAACTGGAACAGTCTCAAAATATAATGATCACCTGTGCCATGCTTTGACAGACTGCAATGACAGATTCTGATGTTCACTGATAATGTTAGATAGACATGTCTAAAGATAGTTTTCTAAAATCCATGAAAATACAAGCTTAATGATGAATACATTATTAAAGTCGCTTCTTTGTGACCCATGCTTACCAAAATTATACACAGAGAACTTCACCAAGCTAAAACTGATGGCAATGTTTGCATTTGGGACCAGCTTGTGTCAGTGGCCAATACGGAAAGGTGAATAATATGGTGTAAATAACACAAAACATGGTCCCTTTTTCCCATTGTTTGACATGGTTTGACATGGCACACTGAAAAATAGGTACACAGACACAGGTATACATAGACAATGACACAAATACACAGAGGTACACATACACACTGACACTACGGCACACATACACACTGACAAACATGTGCACATGCACTGACAAACATGTACACATACACAGACACACAAGTACATAGACTCACAGATACACACACACACACACACACACAGACACACACAGACACACCACAGACACACCACAGACAAGTACACAGACACAGGAATACATACACACTGACACAAATACACATGCACAGACATACACAGACACAAAGATACATGTAGCAGAGTGCTAGTCCTAGCAGGGACTCTCCTCCACTGGTTACTCCAAGATGGGCTCAGGAACAAGTAGAATACTCCAAGGGAACAACCAAATACAGCAAAGTAATCCAAAAATCCACCACCACCTCCCCAGCAACTGGACAACACTCAGCTCTGGGGGTATAACTGATTTTAATGGAGCCACAGTTGGCCTTTTATGAGAATCCCTATGCAAGGGGCTTCCAAATACATATTCCAGGGGCATTCCCCACTGAACCTGTGAGTAGACTGAAGCAAAGTACAAAGTGGAATTACATGAACAGGACATGTACAATCTTAATCACCCCAAAATATACATTTCCCCACAAGGTACCCCCTCAAGTTCTATATCACCGGAGAGCCTGGGTCTGAGTGCCCAATATAGCCGAAAAGCGCTCAGATCCCACGAACGCAGCCGAAACGCCACCTGAATATAGTTTAGACTTTGCTCCCCCTGAACGCCACTCTGTTCACCTGAATCTCAATGAATGTAACAGAAGGTGGAAGTCCCAAGTCCCAACCATAGGGGAGGGGAAAAACTTTCAAGGACAGCCCAGAGCAGGCATAAGAGTACCATCCCAAGGCCCATTCCACTACAATACACATACAGACTAACACACAAGTACACATATACAGACATAAAGGTACACATAAATACTGACACAGACAGTCAGATACACACACAGGTATGCACAACCCCATATATACTCAGACCAAGGTACACACACACACAAGTATCAAGTTACATATTTTAGCCACCCTCCTGTCTACTTACCTTTTGGATTCAGAAAGGTGGCTTCCCTGGTGTCCAGTGGGAGCTGGCTGACTGAGGCTGGCTGAATATGCATACCTTCTACTCCGTGTGTGCTCTTTCCCTTCCTCCCCACGCAGAGCCCTGTTAGTTGAGAGGAAGTGATTTGACCTCACTTCCCCCCAGTAGGCTGCAGGATACTAAGGAAATGACGGGGGCTCAGCCCGGAGTAATATTAAAGGGCCGGGCCCCCGATTACTTAAAAATAATATTTTTTAGTATTTTGGCAGCGCAGCCAGGCACCAGGTGCTGCAACTAACCAGGGAATTTTCAGGAAATGATTACGGTGAGCTAGACTGGCCCTGGTTGCAGACAGGGGGCCCATGGGGCAGCTGCTTTGGGCCCCCAGATGTAACTGGGCCCTGGGCAGCTGCCCCATTTCCCCACGTTAAACACAGCCCTGGTAATGGAATATGTTACTCTGCTGTTATTATTCAATCCAAATAATACATTCCAAAATTAAGATGATTATTAATAAAATGGTTATGTTATCTCTTAAATGCCTTACACCACAGATTTAATATTCTGTCTGCCATATTATATAAATAGACATCAATTGTCTCATATTCTAATTTTATTAGAAAGGTTGACTTATCACAGTCTACTATTCAAGCTTAATTAGTATTATGTACTATCAATATGTTAATTTGTCAGTGTTAATCATTGCTAGCATCAGAGCTAATTATATCCATACAAATAGTGTTTGTCATGTATTAATACTCTGGTAATAGTTTCATAGCTATTTCTGCCATCAAGTGGAAAACCTATGAAGTTTTCTTATTTTGGTCTACTAAAACAATAATCAGAATTCAAATCAATAATCAGTATAATAAGCTTTATGATGTTTTATGTTGATCGCCAGCATTTTAAATTATAAATAGTAAACTGAGGTAAAGTCAGAACCAACATGGCAAATAATTTGAAAGGTGTCTAATGATTTTGTAAGTAATGAATAAATATATATATCATGAACAAAATTATAAACACAACACTTTTATTTTTGCCCCCATTTTTCATCAGCTGAACTCAAAGATCCAAGACTTTTTCTATGTACACAAAAGGTCTATTTCTCTCAAATATTGTTCACAAATCTGTCTAAATCTGTGTTAGTGAGCACTTCTCTTTTTACACGATAATCCATCCACCTCACAGATGAGGCATATCAAGATGGTGATTAGACAGCATAATTATTGCACAGTTGTGCCTCAGGCTGGCCACAATAAAATGCCATTCTAAAATGTGCAGTTTTATTACACAGTACCACAGATTTGATACATTAAGCCCCACTATATATTCACTTTGATTCAGTACATTTGACCATGCTATATTTTCACTTTAATTTAGTCAATTCAGTTTACATTCAGATGCGCTGCATTCACTTTGGTTTATCACATTCAGTCTACGTTTGGCCACACTATATTTTAGTTCAGCCATATTACATAGTCACTTTGTTTTGGTACATTCAGTCTATGTTTGGTCACGTTACATAGTCACTTTGGTTTAGTATATTTGGCCTATGTTCGACCATGCTACATAGTACATTTTTGGCTTAGTACATTCGGCCTACGTTGGGTCACACTACATGGTCATTTTGGTTTAGTGCTTTCGGATTTAATTTGACCACTTTACATTTTTGTTTAGACTTAGTACATTTGACTTTTGTTTGGCCATACTACATTTTCTCTTTGATTCAGTACATTTGGCCTATTGTCATTCACACTACACAGTCACGTTGGTTTAGTACATTTGATCAAAGTATTTTTCTGACTATTAATAACTGCTGGTTAAGCTACAGTATCTCACAAAAGTGAGTACACCCCTCACAGTTTTGCAAATATTTTATTATATATTTTCATGTGACAACACTGAAGAAATGACACTCTGCTATAATTAAGTGTTCTTGCATAGCAAGACCACTTAATGTTATCTCACATATATATTATTATTATTATTATTATAGCAAAATTTGCCACCCTAACTCCTCCCACAGTTTTTACACTACATAGACAAAAATTTACCAAAACGTGCAGATTGTTCCCGATCGGATTGCTATTACTTTGTGGAACGTTTCGCCGAATGGTTCACGGAATATCGTCGTTTTTGTGGCGCAATTTGTCCCATAGGAATGAATGGCAAAGCTAGAGTGGGAGCTGGCAAAAGCTGAAAAATCAGGACATGATTTCTAAACTGCCACCACTCCCTTATTTTCAGGCCCACCTACACAAATCTTATATCAAAACGTTCAGCTATCCCTGCTGCCACTAAACATGTCAACGGCTAAGCCGTAGTCCTGATAGTTTTCACAATATAATCATTTGTTTGCAACTAACGCCGTCCATTGACATTCATTGAAACTTCACTCTACAAAGCTCAAATTTGAAGTGCAATTTCTAAACTGCGACTGTGCCTTCATTTTTAATACTTCAGAGACATACAATGCATCAAAATGTAGGTCTGGGTCTTGTGATTCTCACAATATAAAGCTCTTCACTGTAGGATTGATAGTTTTTAAAATACGACCGTTTGAAGATGGCAACCGCCAAAATACTCTGACCTGTGCCAGGCTGCAGCAGCAAGTGATGTCATAGACAGGGCCTTTTGAACACCTGCTAATGTTTTTATAAATGTATGGTTTAATGTAACTGTGCAACAACGTTGCAATTAAATGTGCTATATAAATGATAACAGTTACTCTGCCCACTCCAGTTGTAGACTACTGGTGGAGGCAAGAACACTTCACACAATTTCCCCAGAAATTGTAGCTTTTCTAGTGTAAAAAGCAAGTGTACAGCCTGTATAGCAGTGCAAATTTGCTGTCCCCTCAAAATAACTCAAAACACAGCCATTAATGTCTAAACCGTTGGCAATAAAAGTGAGTACACCTCTAAGTGGAAATGTCTAAATTTGGCCCAAGATGATGGACTTGTTTTTTATTATTATTTTTAAATCATCTTTATTAAATTATTATATACACAATATTTATGGTACAAATAATACAAGATATTTAATTAAGATATACCAGCTGAATCATAATAGGTTCCGTAAAAAGAGACAAATGCTAAACAACAACACAACACAACATTAGAGTGTCAGGTGTCGGGATCGGCAGTGCTTCAGGGAATTTGCCATTAATCTGCCTAAGGGTTGTCAAACAAATGCTCAGGGGCCTCTGTGGCAAGTGCTCTTTTCCTCGGACGTTTGACACAAACTCCTGGAGGAGTTTGGAAACTGGTCTCCTGCCCACGGACTATAGTCCAGGTCTGAGACCCCGTTCGAGAGTTACCCTGCACAGCCACCATTAGCAGCTTTCCCTGGAACGCTAGCTCCCTGGTGGCTGCTCGCATGAACCAAACCCATGAATGGTCCTCAGCTCTACTTAGCTGCGATCGCTGTGGAACTAATTTCAGCTTGAGGACTTCATGGGCCCCTGGTCACCTCAGCAGGACTTAGCTGCAAATGTTATGAAACCATTTTCGGCATGAGGTGACCATGCAGTTCCCGGACAACTTAGTCTAGGGTTTTGGACCACTTTACAACATGCCAGGAGAGTGCTTTTTGGAGGGAAGGTGCCTGAGACTAAGAGGAACAAATGCTACCTGAGTGCTACCTGAGAGCTACCTGTTTTGCGGCCGCAGGAGCTCCCCAGAGTCAACTGGCAAAATCACCAACTCCCTGGAACTATTTTGGCATTGGACCATGTGTGCAGCAAGTCAAAACTTTGACACGGTGCATGGATCTTAGCTCAATTTTAGTACTTCAGCGCTCATATCAGGACTATTTGGGGATGTATTATTTTTGTAGTTATTGTATATTTTTATGATGTTTTGGGGTAGTTTTATATTTTTTTGTTGGGCTCTCTGTTACTGGGAGATAATTAGCTTACCGATCTCTCATCTTTCTTCTTCCCCTTACACTACTTCACCTAAACTCACTCCCTTTGCTGTTCTATGTTCATGAGCACCTGCTACAGTGGAAGAGGTTTCTGCTCTGCTCCAGTCCTCCCACCCCACCATCTGCTCCCAAGATCCAATTCCCTTGTATCTCATCCATACTCTGTCTTCTTCTCTTTCTCTACCTCTCACTAAAATTCTCAATCTCTATCTCTCCTCTGGCATATTTCCATCGCCCTTTAAACATGCAACTGTAACCCCAATTCTAAAGAAGCCCAACCTTGACCCTAACACCCCATCCAACTACCGTCCTATCTCGCTACTGCCTTTTGCATCCAAGATCCTTGAAAGAGTTGTGTATGCGAGATTGACAGACTTCCTCAAGTCCAATTCTCTGCTAGGCCCACTTCAGTCTGGTTTCCGCGCTAAGCACTCTGTAGAAACTGAACTGACCAAAGTATCCAATGATCTACTCGCTGCAAAATCTCGTAGTCACTACTCTATCCTAATTCTCCTTGACCTTTCTGCGGCTTTTGACACTGTTGATCATCAACAGCTTCTTCTCACCCTCCGCAATATCTGTCTACAAGATATTGCTCTCTCCTGGTGCTCCTCCTATCTCTCCCAGTGCTCTTTCAGTGTTTCTTTCTCTGGCTCTACTTCTTCTCCCCAACTTCTCTCTGTTGGTGTCCCCCAAGGTTCAGTCCTTGGTCCCCTACTGTTTTCCATCTATACTGCCTCCCTTGGTAAACTTATTATCTCCTTTGACTTCCAATATAATTTCTAGGCGGATGACCCACAAATCTACCTGTCCACTCCTGATCTATCCCCGTTCCTCTTGACTAGTGTCTCTGACTGCCTCTCTGCTATTTCTAACTGGATGGCTGCCCACTTCCTTAAACTCAACTTGACCAAAACTGAAATTGTGGTCTTTCCTCCCTCAAGTGTTGCTACTCCTGTGTCTTTGTCCCTCCAAGTCAACGGTGCTACCATCAGCTCCACCACGTAGGCTCGCTGCCTAGGTGTTTTCTTTGACTTCCGACCTCTCCTTCACGCCTCATGTTCAGTCTATTGTCAAATCCTGCCGCTTCCATCTCAAAAACGTTGCGAGCATCCGACCCTACTTAACGCCAGATGCAACTAAGGGGCTGGTCTATTCCACTGAACTTTCTCACCTTGACTACTTTAATCCACTTTTCTGAGATTTTACGTGCTCCCAACTGGCCCCGTTATAGTCCATAAGTCCGGCGAGGCTCATCTTCCTGTACGCCTCACCTTTCTGTCAGTCCCTACATTGGCTTCCTGTAAGATATAGGACTCAATTTAAAATTCTGGTTCTTGCTTTCAAGTCTCTACATAATGCTGCTCCCACCAATCCATCCTCCCTAATACACACGTATAACCAGTATATAGCTGAGGTAAGGGTTACTCCAGTACCCAGAGAAAATAAAGATACACACTTTTCCTATGGTGCTGCTGGCACCTCCCTCTGCAGCTCCAAGCAGGGTAAATGAATCCACAAAAATACAAAAAATGAGGGGGTGCAAACAATTTGCAAATGTGCTGTAACGGAACTGCTGGCACCCCGACCGGGTACCTACCGCCGACGGATGCTCCTAGTGCTTTCCGAGGACTCCAAGCACTCTGCCTGACACCATAACCACCGCAGACCCCACGAACCGCCGCAGCTTGGTTGGGGTCTCGCCGTCTCCACCCACTCTGGACCCCGGACCAGGGTCCAGCTTCCAGCAGGTCGACCTCTCTCCGAATTCAAGAGAGCAGGAACAGGAACAAGCTCTTAGCAGAGCTTAGTGATTATACCCTGGGGAGTATAGCGATTATAGCAATCCCCAGAGTGTAGTTTCTCCAATCCCCCAAACATGAGCCGAAACTTCATGAAGGTACAAGATGATCTGACTCCAATGAGCGTTTATTACTGCTTATATACAAGTTTTCAGGTCAGAGGCACACCCCCTGGACCTGGTGGTAAACTGTGACAAAAGGGACACAAACCAATGGGAACACTAATTAACATGATAACACTCTCACATACACAATGAAATCCCTCCTCTCCATCCTGGAGATAATTGGCTTAAGGCACTGCAGTAAACTCAATTATCTCCAGGTACAGAAAATATCTACATTTAACACTAACAGCAAAATACGTAAAAGTACATAAAAATACATAATTCTTATTTTATTACACAGAACCCCCACATTTAACCTATCCCCAGATAGCTCGGATCTGAGCGCCCAATCTAGGTGAACAATAGACAGGAAACGGGGGAGGGGAAGAAACACACCTTCCCATGGATTCCAATGGGAAGAAACTATCTTTAGAAGCCAATAAGCCCCAAATAGTCTTTTTTTAAATGGCAATACACCCCAGGGCCATAGTCATGAGGAAGGAGGCTGGCAATCAGGCTCCTCCAAAAGCCGGGGGCAAAGGGCAGCTTGTCACCTAACAATCCAGGGACAAAAGGCATTTCGTCACACATCTCCCCTTTGGGGGGGAGACTAACCAGGTACCTGACCTGTCGGTCAGTGCCTGAGTTAGTCGATAAACCCACCCACAGTGAACAAGTACATGAGTAGCCCACCCACAACACACATTTACTGCACCTGGGTATTCCTCTGATGTCACTGGGTAATACGCTTTGGGTGCTTGGGGGGCAGAGGCCAACTGCGCTCTGCCCCGATGCCAGCGCTTCGGCTGGGGCAGCTGGGTTAGGCCATGGCTGGGGAGGGGAAATAGTACTTACCCCCTCCTCCTGGTGTCCCTGCAAGGGTAGTTGGGGATCTGGACAGGCTGTCCAACATCCCTGTAAGTCGGGTGCAGAGACCATGGTCTCCTCTGCACCTTCTGGGAGACTAGTGTCTCCTCTTTGTGGGGTAAGTTGCCACTGGGAAGGAAGGACGGCACCTTCGGCTCCCTGGGATACACACTGCCGCTGGGGAGGAAGGACGGCACCTTCTGCTCCCTGGGGTACACACTGCCGCTGGGGAGGAAGGACGGCACCTTCAGCTCCCTGGGATACACACTGCTGCTGGGGAGGAAGGATGGCACCTTCAGCTCCCTGGGATACATACTGCCGTTGGGGAGGAAGGACGGCACCTTCAGCTCCCTTGGTTACACACTGTCCCTGGGGAGGAAGGACGGCACCTTCTGCTCCCTGGGGTACACACTGCCGCTGGGGAGGAAGGACGGCACCTTCAGCTCCCTGGGATACACACTGCCGCTGTGGAGGAAGGATGGCACCTTCAGCTCCCTGGAATACATACTGCCGCTGGGGAGGAAGGACGGCACCTTCAGCTCCCTGGGATACATACTGCCGCTGGGGAGGAAGGACAACACCTTCAGCTCCCTGGGGTACACACTGCCGCTGGGGAGAGAGACCGGTTGTCTCTTCTCCCTTGTCAACACACTGCCGCTGGGGAGTCAGACCGACTGTCTCGACTCCCAGTGATGATGGTTGCTGCAGGGACGAGGGACCGACAATCTCCTCTCCCTGGGATGCTGTCTGCCGCTGGGTAGAGAGACCGGTTGTCTCTTCTCCCTTGACAACACACTGCCGCTGGGGAGTCAGACCGATTGTCTCGACTCCCAGTGATGATGGTTGTTGCAGGGACGAGGGACCGACAATCTCCTCGCCCTGGGATGCTGTCTGCCGCTGGGGAGAGAGATCAATTGGCCACAGCCCCAATCTCAAGAATCGGAGCTCAAATTCCCATGCCGCTCGATTCTCCTCATCCAACTTGCGCATGGTTGCCAGAATCGCCTCTGTCGAAAGATTTGGGCCATATCTGGTTAACCGCCTCTTGACCTCCTCCCTGTAAGCGTCGCCCTCAAAGCGATAGGTCATGTTTGCTGTGAACAGGGGCGCTGTACGAATACTAGCGTTGCCCTCAAATTGTAATTCCAAATGTTACCGGTGCCTCTGCGCTGCTTCTCCTCGCACTAGGACGCCATCCCACCGCTGCCACCACTGTAACGGAACCGCTGGCACCCCGACCGGGTACCTTCCGCCGACGGATGCTCCTAGTGCTTTCCGAGGACTCCAAGCACTCTGCCTGACACCATAACCACTGCAGACCCCACGAACCGCCGCAGCTTGGTTGGGATCTCGCCGTCTCCACCCACTCTGGACCCAGGACCAGGGTCCAGCTTCCAGCAGGTCGACCTCTCTCCCAATTCCAGAGAGCAGGAACAGGAACAAGCTCTTAGCAGAGCTTAGTGATTATACCCTGGGGAGTATAGCGATTATAGCAATCCCCAGAGTGTAGTTTCTCCAATCCCCCAAACATGAGCCGAAACTTCATGAAGGTACAAGATGATCTGACTGCAATGAGCGTTTAGTACTGCTTATATACAAGTTTTCAGGTCAGAGGCACACCCCCTGGACCTGGTGGTAAACTGTGACAAAAGGGACACAAACCAATGGGAACACTAATTAACATGATAACACTCTCACATACACAATGAAATCCCTCCTCTCCATCCTGGAGATAATTGGCTTAAGGCACTGCAGTAAACTCAATTATCTCCAGGTACAGAAAATATCTACATTTAACACTAACAGCAAAAATACGTAAAAGTACATAAAAATACATAATTCTTATTTTATTACACAGAACCCCCACATTTAACCTATCCCCAGATAGCTCGGATCTGAGCGCCCAATCTAGGTGAACAATAGACAGGAAACGGGGGAGGGGAAGAAACACACCTTCCCATGGATTCCAATGGGAAGAAACTGTCTTTAGAAGCCAATAAGCCCCAAATAGTCTTTTTTAAATGGCAATACACCCCAGGGCCATAGTCATGAGGAAGGAGGCTGGCAAACAGGCTCCTCCAAAAGCCGGGGGCAAAGGGCAGCTTGTCACCTAACAATCCAGGGACAAAAGGCATTTCGTCACATGTGCACACCAAGTTCTACAAAAAGATTTATTACCAAGGACATAAGGTACAAACGTTTCTGGTTATCCTTTTATCAATGCATATCCTTACAAAAACAGAGTGCACTCACCATTAAATACATGAGCCAAATACACAGGACAGACCATAATTCCCAACACCTCCCTTACATAATTGAGTAAAGCAGCCCCTCCCGACAACCCTCAGCCATCTTGGATAGTGGATCACATGACGCTCTGTCCGGTTGCTAGGAAATAAACAAAAACAAAACTAGTAGCAAACAGACTGGATAAGCTAGGTACAGAGGCCTATAAGGGCCAAAAAACATATACCACAAAGCTGAAATTGCTGAATGGCAGGAATAACTCTGTATTCAAGAACACTTCTGTGAGCAGAGAGCTAATAAATCATGTAGATAAGAGACATAAGAAAACAAATAATACAATGGAAAAATTATATACAAAATAAACATAAATATAAAGTACCAAATATAGTCTAAACTGCAGTGCTGCAGCAGTGCTGCTAGCAGAGGTAATTATAAGGGGCTTTACCCAACCAGGCACATCATAGAAGAACACCTACATCAAACCAAGTGTAAAAGTGTAAATAGAAATACAAAATATATACAAAAATCTACAAGGTTACTAATACACAAGTATGTGCCATCTAGGCCCTTACGCTCTGCTGAAGGCTTACGTCTATCTTCTGTCCATACTCCCACCTCTGATGCTCGCCTTCAAGACTTCTCGAGGGCTGCACCATTCCTGTGGAACTCACTTCCCTCCTCCGTTGCTCACCCAGTCTCCACTCCTTCAAAAAATTATTAAAAACTGACTTCTTCTAAAAGTGTATCAATTAAACTTTTAATAGCTCCTGACTGATTACTCTCTTGCAACTGTCATTAGTCTAATACTACCCTTACCTTTTGTTTCACTTTGCCCCACTTCCTCTAGCATGTAAGCTCATTAACCCCTCTGTTCCTGTGTGTCCAACTTCTCTGGTTTCAACTACATGTTTGTTCGTCCACCCACTGTAAAGCACTGCAGAATTTGTTGGCGCTATATAAATAATAACAATAATAATAATAATAATGGCAATAAAACAATGTGTAGCAAAACATTTTTTGAGTGCAGAATTTGTTGGCGCTATGTAAATAAAAACAATAATAACTAGAAAAGCTACAATTTCTGGGGAAATTGTGTGAAGTGTTCTTGCCTCCACCAGTAGTCTACAACTGGAGTGGGCGGAGTAACTGTTATCAGTTATATAGCATATTCAATTGCAATGTTGTTGCACAGTTACATTAAACCATACATTTATAAAAACATTAGCAGGTGTTCAAAAGGCCCTGTCTATGACATCACTTGCTGCTGCAGCTTGACACAGGTCAGAGTATTTTGGTGGTTGCCATCTTCAAACGGTCGTATCTTAAAAACTATAACTCCTACAGTGAAGAGCTTTATATTGTGAGAATCACAAGACCAGACCTACATTTTGATGCATAGTATGTCTCTGAAGTATTAAAATTGAAGGCACAGTCGCAGTTTAGAAATTGCACTTCAAATTTGAGCTTTGCAGAGTGAAGTTTCAATGAATGTCAATGGACGGCGTTAGTTGCAAACAAATGATTATATTGTGAAAACTATCAGGACTATGGCTTAGCCGTTGACATGTTTAGTGTCAGCAGGGATAGCTGAACGTTTTGATATAAGATTTGTGTAGGTGGGCCTGAAAATAAGGGAGTGGTGGCAGTTTAGAAATCATGTCCTGATTTTTCAGCTTTTGCCAGCTCCCACTCTAGCTTTGCCATTCATTCCTATGGGACAAATTGCACCACAAGAACGACGATATTCCGTGAACCATTCGGCGAAATGTTCCACAAAGTAATAGCAATCCGATCGGGAACAATCTGCACGTTTTGGTAAATTTTTGTCTATGTAGTGTAAAAACTGTGGGAGGAGTTAGGGTGGCAAATTTGGCTATAATAAGAATAACTAGAAAAGCTACAATTTCTAGGGAAATTGTGTGAAGTGTTCTTGCCTCCACCAGTAGTCTACAACTGGAGTGGGCAGAGTAACTGTAAACCATACATTTATAAAAACATTAGCAGGTGTTCAAAAGGCCCTATCTATGACATCACTTGCTGCTGCAGCCTGACACAGGTCAGAGTATTTTGGCGGTTGCCATCTTCAAACGGTCGTATTTTAAAAACTATAAATCCTACAGCAAAGAGCTTTATATTGTGAGAATCACAAGACCCAGACCTACATTTCGATGCATAGTATGTCTCTGAAGTATTAAAAATTAAGGCATAGTCGCAGTTTAGAAATTGCACTTCAAATATGAGCTTTGTAGAGTGATGTTTCAATGAATGTCAACGGCGGTAGTTGCAAACAAATGATTATATTGTGAAAACTACCAGGACTATGGCTTAGCTGTTGACATGTTTAGTGGCAGCAGGGATAGCTGAACGTTTTGATATAAGATTTGTGTAGGTGGGCCTGAAAATAAGGGAGTGGTGGCAGTTTAGAAATCATGTCCTGATTTTTCAGCTTTTGCCAGCTCCCACTCTAGCTTTGCCATTCATTCCTATGGGACAAATTTCGCCACAATAACGACGATATTCCGTGAACCATTCGTCGAAACGTTCCACAAAATAATAGCAATCTGCACGTTTTGGTAAATTTATAATAATAATATATATGTGAGATAACAATAAGTGGTCTTGCTATGCAAGAACACTTAATAAGAATAATAATATATATGTGAGATAACAATAAGTGGTCTTGCTATGCAAGAACACTTAATAATAATAATGGCAATAAAACAATGTGTAGAAAAACATTTTTTGAGTGAGACTTTTAGTCTCTGACCTCTCAAATGTTGGATGAAAGTAAATAGCTTTCTCAACTGAGAGTTGATCTCAGAGCAGCTCCACCAACACATCTCTGATATCATAGGGAACATTTTAACTGCTATCGAGGGGACTAAATACATTTATTGATCAATTTGTATTGATTCTCTTATAAATGTAAACAATGTATTGCTTTTCTGGTATTAATTAATAATTTATATCATCCTATATGGGGGATTTCAATATTTAACCCCTTTGTGACCTCGGACATATCAGGTACGTCTGTCAAAAAACGGTCCTTAAGGACCGTGGGCGTACCTGATACGTCCGCGGGGAATTAGAGTGCTGCAATACCCCCCTTACTGCTGGTGGCCGCTCTCAAACATCAGGTGATTGCTCCTCCGAAGGGTCGAGGCACTCAGTAAATATAAAAAAATAAAATAAATGTAATAAAAAAAAATAAACCCCTACTTTCCCTCCCCGTGTGCTTACCGATCGCTGCCTTTCCCCCGCCTGCGATCGGTCCCCCTCTCCAATATAAAGACAGTCACATGGCCATAATAGTTGTCCACAGTGCTGCCAGCAGGAGGACTGCCTGAACTGACCGGCAGTCCCCCTGCTGGTGAAAGTTAAAACAAAACTCCCAAAAAATCTGATCTGAGCTGTGAGACAGTCCCACAGGCTGCTAAAAAAAATAATAATAATAAAAAAAAAAAAAATATATATATATATATATATATATTATACATGTATATTACCGTATATACTCGAGTATAAGTTGAGTTTTTTAGCACATTTTTTGTGCTGAAAAACCCCCACTCGACTTATACTCAAGTTAATGTCTGTATTATGGCAACTTACATTGCCATAATACAGATCAAGACCGCCGGGCTCATTACAAGCCCGGCGGTCCTGTTGGGGGCTGGCAGCGAGCTGTAACTTCCCTTTCCTGCAGCTCCTATCAGCTCCCTTCTCTCTCCTCCGTTCCGGTCAGCTCCCCTGTCAGCTTCCACTGTAAATCTCGCGAGAGCCGCGGGGAACACTCCGCGCAGCCGTGAGACTTACAGTGGAGGAGAAGGAAGCTGACCGGAACGGAGGAGAGAGAAGGGAGCTGACAGGAGCTGCAGGAAAGGTATGTAAAAGCTCTCTGCCAGCCCTTCTCCTACACAGCCCATCCACTGGACCACGAGGGAATGAGAGCTCCCCTCCCTGGCCAGCTAACAAGCAGGGAGGGGGGACGAAAATAAATATAAATAAAAAATTTAATAATAATAAAATTAAAAAAATATTAATAATATATATTAAAAAAAACATAATAATAATAATTAAAAAAATAAAAAATGCCCACTCACCCCAGCAAGGCTCTGCATCACATACACACACTGCACTCATACACACACACACACTTTATTCATTATATACACACGCTGTAAATAAATATTCAATTAATATAATTTTTTGGGGATCTAATTTTATTTAGAAATTTACCAGTAGCTACTGCATTTCCCATTGAGTTTATTTATTTAATTTTCTCACTTTTTGTAGCACTTATGGATTAGTTTATTCTTTATTTTAAGCTACTAGGACAGGGAGGGCTTTCAGGTTTTGGTAGGTACTGACGCTCATTTCCAGTACCGAGGTATTTTAGGGTCTGTTTATTACTTTGAGTGGTTACTGGACGTACCTAGTATCTTTTTTGGGGGGGGTAGTTTTCCCCTATAGTCCCTCCTTTTGTCTCCTAACCGGGTGCCTCATTTATGAAGTGCATGATGTGTGTGGTCTAGATTTTTAGTTTGAGTATCCTATAGTCAGTTTTTTTCTTAGCTGACAATCGATACCTATATCTACTCCCTTTGTGAAGTCTTAGACCCCATTTTCCCTTTTCCTTTTTTACTGTCCTATTTTTAACTTTGGTTTTTCCATTAGGATTATTAAAGGTAGGGACTCCCTTCCCCTTTCATTTGCTCTCCTGCTTAGGACTTCTCCAGTCTTTTTTCTTTTTTCTGATTATTTCTATTATCTGCGGGTTATTCCCCACTTAGGAGAGTAATATATAGGGCTCCTTTGGGTTTTGCCTCACCGGTCCATGTGATAGACCTCTGAATCAGTGCCTATATTATTATTATTATTACTGCATTTCCCACCCTAGTCTTATACTCGAGTCAATAAGTTTTCCAGGTTTTTGGGGTAAAATTAGGGGTCTCGCCTTATTTACGGGTTGACTTATACTCGAGTATATATGGTATATTATAAAATAATTAAAATATGTTATAATATATTAAACATATATAATGCATATATATGATTTCATTATAAGTGCATTATACATATATATCTCAAAATACACTTGTAATGAAATCATATATATGCATTATATATGTATAATATATATATATTATAAAATGCCTTAATTATAGTATGCATATATAGGAAATAAAAGTGTGTGTGTGTGTATATAAATATACACACACACACACACACATTAAATACACACGTATTATAGGTGTGTCTGTGTGTATATGTAAGGCTTGGCCTGTAGTTGTGAGAGGGGCTTGAATTCCCCTTAAAAGGGCTGCCAATCCACTCTCACCTTATCGTGGATTGTCTGGCGAGTCTGAGAGGATTACTTCCGGTCAGACCGCCATCTTGTTTCGCTTACCTGTTGTCCCTCGTGGTCCTGGCTCTGGTTCTACGCTTACCTGACCGCTTTCCAAAGAGTTTGTTATCCCATGGCCCCTTTCGGCGTCCTTGCAGCCCGGTCTCGGCATGGCTACTGATTCCTGAACTGTAAGTCAAAGTCCTTACCATGAGGCAACGGTCGCAATGTGACACGCTTTCACGATAGGGCTTTCATTTACAATGGGCGTTCAGTTAAACTCTCTGTTCCTTAACGTACATAGCTGTTCGTCTATTTGCAGGCGCGTTCATTAGAAATTTCCAGTTGGTTTTATACAAAGCTTTGCTATACGTGTCAATTTCGTGCTCTAAACGCACGAACACAGTAATTCGGTTTGTTTTTACTCTGTACATTCGTATGTTTCATCAAGTCATTTTCATAGTTTTTAGTTTGCAATACATGCGAACGATTGGGTTTAAACTGTTATTCTATGCAGGGGAATCCTCCCCGTTCTGCAGTTTGAAAGCTATGAGACTGTCCACGAATTCAACTGCTTGGCCTGGTTGTTAAGTCAGATGCCCCCTATTGATGAAAAAATGTATTACAGTTACAATTAGGTGCTTATGAGTTGTGGTTTGTATATAACTTAAACTGGTTTAATATATCTATATATAGCTGATTTGTTTTTCATGATGTTGTTTCCACATGTTTCATTACGGGAATTAAGCTTATGATTTTCAGATAACTTGATTTGTGTCAACTTTGTCAGAATATTTGCCTTATTAGGTTAATGATGTGGTTATATTACTATTCTAGGTTTTACTACTATAACTTAGTATTTTGTTGGCATTGACATTTCACTTTCCTTAGGTGCCCTTGTCATACTGATGGTTGCTTTACAAACACAAACCCATCATCTGCATCTGTCATATTCTCACTGCTCACCAAGAGTAGCTGGTAGGTTCCTTTATTTTAATTCGGGCCTACGATCTGGCTCACTGCTATATACCCATACGCACAAATACTCATGTACGTCCTATCCATAGGTCACCGCACGTTATCTACTGCCACCTCTCGTTCTTATTTTTCCGCTTAGCATCAGCCTAACTCAAACTTTATCAGGTACAATGTCATAACCCTGTGCATTTTCTAATTTTAGAGTGGTACTGGCTTTCTGAGATTTAGGTTGTCCAACTAGGTTTTTGTTTCTGGTCTCAATCCATAAGCTAGTGGTACCACGAGGCCGACACCAATCCTCATACTCGGAGGTATACGTCCCTCGGGCCAAATCATAGTTAGCCACCTCGCATGGTCGCATACAGAGGGCCTCCCATGTCACTCCCATTCTATCTTATGCTTTAGTTATCACCGAGAGGTCAACACCCTGCCACAACATTCGGTGGCCTCAATCTCCCCTCGGGCCAACGCATAGGTAGCACCTCTCACGCTGCTTGGCAATTAGTAGGGACTCATCTATCACGTTCAATAGTGTAATTCTCGCCACTTGGCATCTAGCTAGCCTGCCAGTACCCGGCCACTTTTCCTCAGAATAGTAATCAAGTTGAATCTATATTGTCAGTTATGTCTTACGTTCCTGATATTCCTGAAAAGCAGTCACTTCCCCAATTACTTCTAAAATGCAGGTATGGCTGTCTTGCCCGGTATACTCTTACATCAATTGAAGTCCATGAGAGTATCAACCCCTCGCACATGTTCTTAGCTCATCTTAATAAGGACATTCTGGAAGGCAAAGACGTTAATTTGGTCTCACTTCTCATTGCCTCCCAGGTTTTTCTTGAGAACAGGACATTTGCCTATGGGGACATTACCGTAGTTCTAAGGGCAGGGGACCCCAAGTCGAATTCAGTTATCTATTCTTTAGGGAAACATTAACATCTCGCATTACTTTAGGTACCTTGGTCATACAGGATGGTGGCTTTACAAAACACTACATTTCCGTCATCTGCCACTGTCAGATTTTCATTGCTCATCAATAGGGTCTGGTAGGTTTCCTGTTATTGTTCAGGCTCATGATCTGGCCCACTCACATAAATATATACGCACATATACTCATCACATCTTATCCATGGGTGTCAGCACGTATCTACTACCACCCGCTCGTTCCTATATTCCTGCATAGAATCTCGTCCTGACTCAAATCTTATCAGGTACAATTTCACAACCCTGTACCTTTTTATTTTAAAGTGGTACTGGCTTTTGAGATTTAGGTTATCCAACTAGGTTTCTGTTTTCCGGTCTTAATCCATAAGCTAGTGGTCCTGCGAGGCCAACACCCATCCTCATACTCGGAGGTATACCTCCCTCGGCCCAAATCATAGGCAGCCACCTCACATTGTCACATAGAGAGGGCCTCCCATGTCACTCCCATTCTATCTTATGCTTAAGTTACCACCGAGAGGCCAACCCCCCCCCCACAACGTTTCCGTGGCGTCAAACTCCCCTCGGAGTTCCTGAGGCTATTGTGGTTTTAGTTTGGGTAGGTTGTTACCCATTTTGTTCTCATGGTTTCCGGGCTCATGCAAAAATCCATGTGCCCGAGTAAAGTTTTCCTAAAACTCACCACACCTGCATCACGTCACGTGTTGGCCACACTTTTACAACACCATCCCTCACAGCATTTGGTTAAATCTATCATCAAAGGGCTTTCCGAGGGGTTCCACACGGATTTGGTACAATTGTGCCAACTGGGACAATGGATGGCAATAATTTGCAAACCACTTCACAGACGCAAAGTTAGTGTGTACTCTTATTAGGACTGAAGTAGAGGAAGAGTTTTATTGGGATTTTTGGTTCCCCACCTTTCAAATCTTGGGAAACCAACCCATAGGGGTTGTCACGGGGAACACTTCACTTAAACCCAGACTAATCATAGACTTATCAGCAACGCATTCCTCCACCATTCCCTACCTTAATTCCCTTATACCCTCCGAGTGGACTCTATCCACATGCAAGCTAGCCTTCTCCAGGATAAGATTGAGCGCACCTTATCAAGCATTGAACATTACTTACAAATGGGTTCTGGCAACCACAAAGAACTTCAATCGCTACTGGGGTCGCTCAATTTTGCCATGGGAATCATCCCATAGGGTAGATCCTTCATTTCTCGTTACTATCTTTATTCCCCCGATTCCCCTCAGACACATCTCGTATCACTTTAGACAATCACGCAACCTCTGCCTTACTCATGTTTCCTTACATCCTGGAATGAGCAAGCCATGTTTATTCCCCTCCTCTCTGACATTTCACCACTCTTTGGACAGATGCCCCGACAAACTCTGGCCTTGCTGCCATCTGGGAGATCAATGACTTTGGGGGTCATGGCCTACAGATATTAAATCCCTGCCCAGCTTCTCCACTATATCGGCCTTGATTTAGTTATATCCGATCGTGGCAACTGCCATTACCTGAGGACCAACATGGTCCGGTCACTCGGTCGGATATTATTCAAATAACCTAGCCACTTGCCTCATTATGCACAATGGCCGATATTCATCTTTGGTCATGAGACTGTTGGGGAAACTCACATGGGTAATGGCCTCTTGCCAATTTTACCACATGTATTCACGTTCCAGGTTTCACAAACATCTCAGCTGATCAATTGTCTCGGTTTTCATTTTAGGCTTTCTTCCAGACACTACCCACTGCCTCCAGACTGGCTACCCCTGCCCCACCATTCCAAGACATACTCATGACTTACATGTTTCGTTAATCCAGGCACGTCACGTTTCTTACCTTACACTTTCTGTCAACACTAGAAATCATATGATAGGGTTTCACATTTTCACTAAGTTTATAGTGGAGTTTCCAGTTCTTGACATATTTGCTTTGAAATCTATTCAGGGGTTCACTTCTTATGCCACCTTACCTTAAATTATCATTTAACACAATTAAACTGTATCTTTGGGCATCCAACACCACATGCTTCTATGACACCCCGACAGTACAGGATTCCTTTCGTCATATCAGATAAAGACATTACTGAAAGGAATTAAAAAGATATATACACATACCATCTAAAGGCTTCCCATCCACATCAACATTTTTCATTCACTATCCAATACCTTACCCTAAAATTACTCTTTTCCCTACTCAAAACAATGGTGTACTGAACAATATTTCATCACTTTACCATAACAACCACACCAACCATTATTAGAACTTCACAACTCCATCCTTACAACATCTCTATTCATGTTTTAAGTTTGCTTATTGTTAACTCGGTTCGGCCTAAATGCAAACCTTTTTTCAAGACACTCCTTCCATATAGGGCAGCATCTGCAGCTTCCTCCAACCACATTACAGCTCATATCATCAAGGCTATGGGATGGTGGAAATCCTCCGTCTATACTCTTTACATTACAAACCCAGTTAAAGAGTTAAGACAAGCTTTTCGTGACTTGTCCAAATAAACAATGTTTTGTTATATAAATACATTTTGTATGGTACTTTTGCCCACTTTTATTACAGGCCTACTTCTTTGTCGGTTCCGGCACACCACAACTGACTGATGTCAATTGGTATATGTTTATTGGTTATAATATGTTATGTTACCTTTTCCATCATGGCCAGATTGCCCCAACTACAAAAATAAGGCTTGGCCTGTAGTTGTGGGAGGGGCTTGAATTCCCCTGAAAAGGGCTGCCAATCCACTCCCACCTTATCGTGGATTGTCTGGCGAGTCACCCCTCCCACCACTCCCTCTATTCATATCACCCTCTTAGGTGGGCCCACTTTTATTACAGACCCACTGCTTTGTCGGTTCCAGCACACCACAACCGACTGATGTCAATTGGTATATGTTTATTGGTTATAATATGTTATGTTACCTTTTCCATCATGGCCAGATTGCCCCGACTATAAATATATATATATATATATATATATATGCACACACACACAAACAAATTATATATATATATATATATATATATATATATATATATATATATATAAATTGGAAAAAACACATTTATGAAAGACAATTAAAAACGCTAACTTTTGCCAGCGTTTTTGACCAAGTGGCTACTAAAAAAGACTGGAAATACCCCATTTGAAATACCCAGGGTTATCTTCTACATTTCAAAATGGTATGCCATGATGGGGTTATTTCACATTCCTGGGTTACCATATGGTCTCAAAAGACAACACAGACCCAGCAAACTTGCTGTGTTGCAATCTGCCATAGGGAGTGAGGCCAAATACAACTACCTCCACTCCCTTGGTTGAGATCTGCCACTGGGAGGGAAGCTGGCTGCCT
>OW240914.1:262241104-262251585 GCA_933207985.1 Pelobates cultripes
CTTCCTTACTGTGTTTTTTTTTTTTATAATTACTAAATGCTAACTTTTTGTTTTTTACTATTTTGGCCACATCTGCGGAGTTCCACAGTGGTTTCTTGAATTTTTTTGCTTTTACTGACAAGCCTAATGCAATTTTCTGTTGCCTTTAGTAGTGCAAATTTTAAATAGTCCCATTTCTCTTGGACTCCATTTAAATTGCTCCAGTCTGATAATGACTCCTTTACACATATTCTAATTTTAGAAAAGTCTGTTTTTCTAAAGTCTAAAACTTTTGATTTTGTGTGGAGTGACTCAGTCACTGTTCTTATATTAAACCACACTGACTGATGATCACTGGATTCTAAACTATCACTTACAGTAATATCTGATACCAAATCTCAATTTGTTAACACTAAATCTAGTATGGCCTCTTTTCTAGTTGGCTCCCCAATGACTTGTTTTAGAGACAATACCAGTAGGGAGTTTAGAATATGTGTGCTCCTGGCACAAGCAGCTATTTTTGTTTTCCAATTCACATCAGGAAGATTAAAGTCAGCCATGATGATAACTTCCCCTTTCAGTGTCATTTTAGCTATTTCCTCAACTAGTAGATTATTTAACTCTTCAATTTATCCTGGGGGCCTATAAATCACACTTCACACAGTAACTTGTGTGATTACCAAATTCTAACTTAACCCAAACAGACTATGTTCATCTCACTAACTTTTATTAGGCTAGATTTTATGCTATCCTTAACATACAGGGCCACCCCTCCCCCTTTCTTAACTTCCCTGTCTTTTCTATATAAAGAGTACTCTGATGTCCCAGTCATTTTTCTCATTATGCCATGTCTCAGTAACAGCGACTAAATCTACCCTATCAGTTGCCATTATTGCCACAAGTTCATGGATCTTATTCCCTAAACTGTTAGCATTTGTAGACATGACTCTAAGCTTATCATTTTTTAACACACTTGCTACAGGCACCTTCTGTCCTTGTTTTGGGGGACAATTAGATTGATGTTTTATCACCCTTTTGCCCCCCCCCTCCTAGTTTAAATACATCCTAGCAAAACCTCTGAACTGCTCACTGAGAACATTTGTTCCCTTTTGAGAAAGATGCAAACCATCTTTTTTGTACAGCTTATTTCCATTCCAAACAGAGCTACCATGAGAAATAAAGCCAAATCCTTGCTCCCGACACCATTCACCAAGCCACAAGTTAAAGTCCCTAATACGCATCCACTTGTCATTCTGAGTGTTATGCACAGGCAGAACTTCAGAGAATGACAGTGTGGAAGCAACCTGCCATATATCATTGGCAAAAACACTAAAAACTTCCTTTACCTCTGAAACCTCATTGCAAGCCAAGTAATTTGTCCCTAGATAGACAAGTACATCCAATTCCCCTTCCTGCTTTGCTTGCTTAACAATATTACAGATACGTCTCCTGTCTCTGTGAGCAGTAGCTCCAGGAAGACACCTCAAAAGACCACCATTGTCCATCTCCACACCTCTTATGATCGAATCCCCCAACAACAACTGCTTTCTATTAGGCCTCACCATAATCTCCATACATTCTATAGACACCAGGCTACAGTGTTCATTTGCTTCAGACCTAATACTATAAAAACCACATAAAACCCCATATGCAAAGTTTTTGAGGAAGTTTATGCAAATAGATAAAAAGCATAGCACTGATATTTATATTGTGGATTTACTTATTTTATCTGCTAATTATTTTTGAGTTTAGATACTATACAGCTTGATGAGCTGTCAGGAGGGAGTAAGCCTACCATGACCTATGATGTGCATTTTGCAATATGTGGCTATATTTGTTTTCAACATACATTTACCTTTTCTATCCATAATATCCAATAACTTATCATATACTATTTACTATAGGTTTAAGGCTGGGCCTGTAGCTGTGGGAGGGGTTTGGGTCCCCTTTTTATTGGTCTGGAGAGTTGAGTGTGACTACTTCTGGTCAATCACAAGTCGCCATCTTGCTGTTTCTTTACTGTGTCCTCGTGGTCCTGGTTCCTGTCCATCTAATTCTACTTACCTGACCGCTCCCAGCCCACTTCTTCCTCCAGCTTGCTCGGAGACTAACCTGGAAGTGCTCGTTTTAACCGTAAATTAAGCCCAAACCGTTGCGCCTCGGTCGCATGGTGGTTTGGGTCTATTTCACTAATTATAATTACTTTCTCAACAAGAGATAAGTTTTTACCTTGGAACTAATTGTAATCTCTTTTTCAATTAGGAGACACCTGCTGGTAGATTTAGTTTTTTCCTTTTTTTCTTTAGTATTTGTTCTGCCAAGTTTAATAAACAATTTAGGGGTTATCCCCTGTTTTTCTCTTTATACTACCACCACCGTGTCTCTGTGTCTCTATTTGTTCTAAGTAACTAGTTTCGTGGTCTTTAGGATTCCTGTCTTTATTGAGCCGTGTAAATACACTATGTCTCACTGATACATATTGATATGGCATCATACCCATCTCAATCACCTAACTTTGATTTCGGATCAAATTAAGTTAATGTTTTTTCTCTAAACTCTTTACCAAATTCCAACCCAACTGATATCAATTAATTATTCTTTATGACACAAAATCTCTATAAAGAACAAATCTAGGGATTCTGGAAATTGGAAAGTTTAAAACAATATGTGGAAAAAAAACTGGTACCACGTGGTGACTTAACATATCCAAACTAGAAAAAGTCAACACTGACGACAAACTAACAGGATCAAATAATATGCTTTTGGATTGTTTACTCAAATTAATGAAATATTTAATAAAACTTGAACAAGAACAAATTGATATGACTAATCAGAAAATAAAAGAGCAGATCACACTGGTTAAGGAATTCCAACAAAAAATAGATTTCAAATCTATGAAGTTACAATTACAACAGAATTTAGAAGGCTTCACTAAAAATAGCAGGAAAAAAAAAAAAAACATTATAACTTCCAACGAGATCACAAGGATTTTAGCAAAGGAAATATCTTCAAAAGAAAATCACGACCTAGGAGACATTATAATAGCAGAAGTTCTTCTCTATCAGACAACACAGATTGGTCTGAATTTGATTCTTCTCACAATAGATCTAGAAGTAGCTCTTTCCCTAAAAAAACAGAAAGTCTTAATCAACAGAATAAAGGAATCCTAAGAAATCAAGAAAAGTCAGTATAATTTCTTAACATCCCCCCTCAGATTAACCCTGAATCTCAGTCTAGAGCAGGTTCTTTTTTAGACCAAGCCTGGCAGAACCCACAAAGACCCAGACTGAGAGACAGGAACAGATGTGGTTACAGATCAGACAGGGACAGATTGAAAGACAGATAATAAGGTGCTAAACCTTTCTAAATTCTCTCTAACCCTAGTACATATATCCCTTTAAATAAAGAACTCTCTTACATACCCACCCCAGGAGCAGACAAGTTTAATTGGCTTAAAGATACTGTAACGGATCACCCGTACTCCAATCGAGTACCTTCCATTGATGGACACTTCCTAGCTTGCGCTGAGGACCACAAGGACCGCACCGGACACCACAACCACTGCAGACTCCAGAACCGCCGTAGCTTAACTGGTAGTCTCGCCGTCTTCCTTCCACCCTGGATCAGCTTCTGTCTTCCAGGATCGTGTGGGATAGACCTCTTCCTTCCACCCTGTATGAACCTCCGACATCCAGGACTGTGTGGGGGAAGACCTCTCTTCCAGTAGAGCGTATCAGGAACAGCTCTTAGAAGAGCTAAGTGATTAAAGCTCAAGGGAGTATGCAGATCATAGCAATCCCCTGTGTGAATATAGCTGTCCTCTACAATCACTAGACAAGACTATGTGTTGAGGGTCAAGAAGATCTGTTTTATTGAGCGCCAAAGGGCTTTCTTTTATGCAAGTTATCAGGCCAGAGGCACACCCCCTGGACCTGGTGGTAAACTGTAACAAAAGGGACACAAACCAATGTGAACACTAACAAAATAACACTACCACATACACAGTAATATCCCTCCCCTCCATCCTGGAGATAATTGGCTTAAGGAACTGCAGTAAACTCAGTTATCTCCAGGTACTGAAAATATCTCCATTTTACACTAACAGTAAAATACCTAAAAATACATACAAATACATAATTCCTATTATATTAAACAGAATCCCCATATTTAACCTATCCCCAGATAGCTCGGATCTAAACGCCCAATATAGGTGAACAGCGCTCAGATCCCACAAACAGAGTAAATTTGCCATGGGGTTGATGAGAGATTGAGGAGGTACAAAGCAGCCAGTTTTAACTGGTCTGGCAATGTCCCTGGGACAACGCCCTGCTGGAGAACAATGGGATAGTTATTAAAGGGGGAGGGGAATAGGCACATTATCCCATGGAATTAAAAGGGGCAGAAACAGTATTTTAAAAGTCCCAATATGCCCACATATAGCTTTAAAAGGGCCATACACCCCAGGGCCATAGTCATGAGGCAGGAGGCTGGCAATCAGGCTCCTCCATAAGCCAGGGGCAAAGGGCAGTTAGTCACAGATACTAATCTCTTCAGGTGAAAACTTGCATTAAGCAAACTACATAAAAAGAAAGAAACACTAATGGCAAGAGAAATAGGGTTTGTACCTGAAGACTACCAACATCTTAGAACACTACTAATATTACTGGAAGAACAAAAGAAGGACTCCCCTCTTACCGACCTGAAGCCTTTAAGCTGGTACACTCCTAATTTTAAAGATGTAATGATCTATCCGTACAAATAACCACAGGCAAAATTGACCAACTAAGTCTCACGAAAACACTGATTATTAGCAATCTGTACCACGCAGAAAGTCAAGCTCTAAAAGAATAAGACAAAAGTCTAGTCATAAAACCGTCAGACAAAGGAGGAAAGAGAAGTATATCGATATCTGTATGACCCATCTCTGTGATACACCTTGTAATAAAAAAAACTTCAAGGTGATCCTACTACCTTGTATCTGCATAAACTTAAACAAATACTAACTAAAGCCAGAGACAACAAAATAATCACTCAAAACGAGTTTAGAGTCCTGCTACCTAATAACACCCCAACAATGGCCACTTTTTACTGTCTGCCCAAGATTCATAAAAACACCACAAATCTTCCAGGTTGTCATGATACCTGTTGTACCTGCATTAGAGGAGGTCGGGCATCTGGACGTCTATTCCCAGGAAGGGACACGTGCACCCATCTCTTTCAGCCATTTCGGCCGTTTAGACACGCCCGCTATAGCCCCGCCCCCCTTTTATGATGCGGTGCAACTTCGCCGACATCATGACATGTCTCAGTGTGTGTCTGTCAGGGTGTGTGCCAGTGTGTCAAGGTATGGATCCGTGTGTCAGGGTGTGCATCTGTGTATCAAGGTGTGCGTGTGTGTGTGTGTGTGTGTGTGTGTGTGTGTGTGTGTGTGTGTGCGCGCGCGTGCGTGTGTATCTATATGTGTGTATGTGTCAGTGTGTATATGAATTTGTGCATGTCATTGTGTTTATATATGCATTTCTGTGTGTTAATGTGTATGTGCATACATCCAAGCAATCAAACACCCACACAACATGCAAACACACACCTGCAATCTAACACAAATAATGTGTACAAACACCAATACTTCACACAAATGTACATACACATTTAAAAGCCAACATTACATCCAAACACACCCCTGTAATCAAACACAAACACTACACACATACAACAATGTATTCAAGTGGCAATAGTATATACAAATAGATCTCTACATGTACATGTATACTCTATAGATATGCTTACATTTAAATGCACAAACAGTGCTCACAAATGCAACCCTGCAGGATAGATAAATTATAGATCCCCAGCTGATCTAGCATCATTGGAGTTGTACGACTGATGGGGATCTAACTAGTGTGACAAAAGTACTCCTTTCCCTTGGTACCTTGTCCTGGGATCGGGGTGTTACACACAGTCTTTTCAGGCTTTAGAGACACTTCACATGCTGGATGAGGTAAACTGACTTGCTCTTTTATTGAGGTTCCAAAATAAATGCACAGTAAGGTATAAAGGTAACAAAAATATATCAAACAAAAGCCTTGCTCTTCTGAGCACTAACTAAACAAAATAATCAGCTAACTGGGTTGGATGGCTTGTCCATTTCCCAACATAAACATAAACAGCCTTACTGCTTCAGGGTTTTCAGCTCTCTGTTTCCACTCACAGAAACCAAACACAATCTCCCTTCTTCCTTGGCAGGGGAGTACTTTATAGCACTGGTAATTGACAATCCTTTTCAGGTGAGTTAGATTAGGATTCAAACTCCAGAACTGGACTTCTCACCAAGCAACTTCCAAAATGTGGAGTGGAGCACTGGCCCACCCTACTCTCCAGGTGCTCCACCCCAGGGCCCAAATATACACATATTTAAAGTGCAACATTCATTAGAACATAACACATTTCCCTGGGGCTAATTACACAAAGTAAGAACCTTGCAAAATCTGGGGAGGTATATAGGTTCCTTCCAGCACAATTCCTTGCTTTCTGTCACACTAGTCATTACTCTTGCACTAGAGGGGAGCCTAAAAAAACATTTGTTCTGCTACTGGCGCACACTCTATATCTGCAGGCACAAATCACAAAGCAAGAATTCTTCCCATAGAATATAAAGCACAGCCCCTGTATTAATAATTCTAAAGTTTAAGACTGCAAAAAAAAAAAATTCCCGCACACCCCATGGATTATATATTAAGAATCCGTATGACAACTGGAGAGTATGAAAAACAAACAATGATTCATTATTAAAAGTATATGAATCAGATATACAAGCTCTTTATTATATTAGGTGAGACAAACTCATTAATTGAACTGTTGATTCCTGTTATTTTTTATTATTATTATTATGTTACCATTAGCCTATGTTACCATTTTTTTATTATGTTACCATGCTGCTTTATTCAGGACCAGATGAGATTCAGATTTAGGAGCAGCAACTGCACCAGAATCTTGGAAGAACCAACTTGCTTTAGTCGAAACCTGCACAGTTCAGTTCTTAATTTATAGTGCAATTTCTGGAACCAGAATTAAAAAGGGATGTAATCGAGGGAGGGTATGCAGCTTAGTTTTCCATGATACACAATAGGTTTGCCCAATCATGTGGGCGGGATATCCTGTCCAAGTAAGAGGTAGCTAAGAAAACATGATTGATTATTACTAAATATTGATATAATTCACAGATCAAGGGACAACTGAACAGGAGAAGGAAAAAAGGAAGAGCAGTAGAACAATCTATACTTTCAAGTAGGATTATTCTAGACACTTTGGCTGCAGCTAGTGATAGAAACTGGCCAGCAGGCATACGGTGTACCGTATAGATTTGGAGATTCAGTTTAGGACAAATTGTGATTTGGATGAACTTTGTCTGATTGTCACTTCGGCCCCAAAAAATTAATAAATACATTTGAGCTGTCCTAATCCTAAAGAAACAGAAATGGCTCAGCGTTGGCATCCAGTTATACCTTTTTGCTAACTTGCAGCACTAGCAGCAGTGCAAAAATAATTAAAAACTGCCTGTGGGGGAGATGTAAAACCTCTCATATTCCCCCAATTGCATGCAAGTGGGGGAATGTCATCTAAACATTAAACAGTCAGCTAGTATGCCACTAGCTTATGTTTCTGCCCAGTCACTAGTAACATACTAGTTACTACCCTTGGTGTGGGTATAACAAAATGTCATCCCCACCAGTAGGAGGTGGGTGGAACTCTAAATTAATATAGCAACATATATGCTTTTTCAAAGCTATGCAATATCAATCATAACACTCTGATTGGTAGGCTTGCATTCCAACTAAAAAGAGCTCTCAGTCTGACCTTTCAAGTTCAGTCCCTGCCTTGTCAGCTCATTATGTGCGGAGACCTCGATGGGCATATTTAAATCAATTTTAAATATTTTTAAGCAATTTGTGTTCTTTTCTGGCAGTTTTTTTTTTGTGTGAAACAGTCTTTTTTTTATTGTAATAGTTTCTGATGGGACCTAAATGTATTTCTATTTGGCCTTTTTGGTAATGAAAATGAGAAGATTTAAGATAAAAAGCTTTTCAATAGTAAAAAAAAAATCAGGTATTTAGTATTATTGACCCTCCATGGAATCCTCATTATTAATAGTATGATGAGGATAGATTGGTATTTTTAATTGGGGTAAGGATCATACATTATATGATCGAACATTGCATAAGCCTGCCACACCGTCAATGTACCCCATTAACGTTATTATGTAACTAAACCTCCATTATGTTTCGCCTAGATTAGGTGTTTTTAAAAAACTAACAAAATCTGTCAGCACCAAAGTTGCTGTTTAGTAGATAAGGGAGTGCGCCGGATTTTCATTTTTATTGTACTTATTGGCTCCCAGCAGCATCCTATTTATGCATGTTTAGGTGAGTGCAGCCAGCCCCTTGTCCACTCTGGGGTTCTGTCTATCCCTGTTCTTTAAGTTAAAGCTCCCACCTAATGACCGGTGCACATGGGGAGGGCAATTACCAGGTCCGCCCTGTATGTTACTAGCTGCCCAATGGCTAGTGTATTTTTACATCTAGCAGCCGCTGGCTGCTCACTTTATATTGGATATACCCTAACTCACTAAATGGTGAGTGAGGGCATAAGGATTTTAAACGTTACAATTAGTAATGAGAGGAATGTATTGATCCCAACAAGCTTTTTTAAATGTTTATTCTTTCATGTGGTGTCTGGCAAGCAAGCATTAACTAGTCTTCATATGATTAACCCTTGTGCTGCTGAAGTTGACATAAGTCACATGCCTGTGTAGGAGTGGGAGATAACTTGGGGCATTGATTATAGTGAGACTAGGCTTAACTATGAGGTACTTGCAGGGAGACTTAAAACAGCATTGAGTGGGAGATATGAGAATTAAATTGTGCAATTCACTGTAGTGTTACCAATAAGCAGATTTAAAAAAGAAAATATTTTCAAGATTGTGTCTCCACCACCACTATCACCACCACTATTAATTGTATTCAGCCTGATTCAACACCCAGGAGGCAATTGTTTTGTTTTCCATGTTTTATACTGCAAAAGCTTGTGCTGCTGATTCTACTGGTACTGCAGCTCCTTCTACAGCTACTACTGCAACTTTAAGTCTTAAACCTTCTCAGAACCACCCTCCCCCATAAGAAGTAAGTAATGGAGAGTGCAGCAAAGTCAATGTGACGGCCTGCTGGCACTCCGACCGAGTACCTCCGCCAATCGATGATCCTAGCGGTTGCCGAGGACTCCGAGCACTCCAACCGACACCATCAGCACTGCAGACCCCACTTCCAGCGATGCAGCTGCACCAGGGTCTCGCTGTCTCTCACCCACCCTGGATCCACAAACCAGGATCCAGCTCCCAGTGGGTGAACCTCTCCTAAATCCAGAGAGCATAGCAGGAACAAATCAAGCTCTTACAAGAGCTTACTCTGCGATTATAACAATCCCCAGAGTCTAGGTATCCCTTCCCCCAAGCTGGAGAAAAGGCTTCAAGAAAGGTGCAAGTAGGTCTGGTTTATTGAGGGCTACCTGCCCGGTATTTATGCAAGTGTCCACCAGGTGGACACTCCCCTAGGGGAACTGATGGAACAATGGGACACATATTGCATATTAGCCAATCACAGACAATACAAACAAAACACTCCCACAGTGACATCACAATCCCTCCTATCTATCCTGGAGATAATTGGGAAGTAATCAAATTATCTCCCAGGACAGAGGCAAGACTCCATTAACCACATGGTTGCAAAAAGACATAAAATTACACAATGTTACAATTACTACATAAAACATATCCCCAGATAGCTTAGATCTGAGCGCACATTATTACCGAATGGCGCTCAGATCACATACATACAGTTCAATCGCCATGTAGCCAAAGTCTTTTCCATATTCTTTTGTTACACAAATAGGCTCCATGGCATAGCTATCTGGGGTAGCACTACTCACATATTGAAAGTCCCGAACGCTCTGGCAGAAATACACAAATAAACCTTTCTCCAGGGGAAAATACAGCTATCAGCACAGGGGCCATAGTCGGAAGGCAGGAGGCTAGCCAGTAGTCCCCTCCAAGCACAAGTGGCGAAGGGCACTTCATCACAGTCAACTTTGTGGGGGTCATCAGAGCCACTCTTTAGTGAAAAAATAAAGTGTCCCCTATGTTTGCCACACCACTGCAGACATAACACTTTTATTAGCCAATAGCTATTTGACTAGGAGAATGATGAGCCAGAGGAATTACAAGGTTGTTGAGAAGACAGGCAGCTGTATTTTCTCCAGCAGCTTTTGTGATCCTGCCTCTTCTCCATATTCTACAAATAGTCACAAGCTACCACCAGCACTGCCTCATCCGCTACCCTGACCAACTCTCTGGGCAGTCGAGGAGTTATGGTGAGGATAATGTCAGTAAATGACTGAGGAATGTTGGACAGGAACAGACAGATGTCTGATTGTCCATTCAATTGAAAGAAGAT
>OW240914.1:262251685-262269233 GCA_933207985.1 Pelobates cultripes
GAAAAAAACAGAAACTGACACTGATTTAGAATTATTTTAATTGACTTGTGATTTATTCTTTTTTTTTATTCAAATAAGAGACAGATTATTTGATTTGCTGTTTGCTTCTGTGCCATTGCTTGTGCTTTGGAAAGTGCAAGCTCCTTCCCTAAGTAATATACACAGTGTGAGGTTGCAATATTCCTTTTCCTCTATCTGACCACCATTTGCTGACTTTTGACATTGGCATACCTAAGACCCAATTGACACCACCGTCTGAACATCACTCTCACAGACACCTGCAATGTCTTGACCTAGAGCATTTCTCCACTAATCTCCAAACTCTCCTTTTACCTATCTCAAACCTCACCTGTCCTAGTTCTGCAAACTCCTTCTACAATTCCACTCTCTCCTCTCAACTAGACATCATGGTACCTTGTACATTTAAACGCAGCAGGCCCCCCAAATAACAACCCTGGCACACCAAGGTCACTCGATACCTCCAAAAATGCTCCAGAACTGCTGAATGCTGTTGGAGAAAGTCTCACTGTGCATCTGACTTTCTCCACTATAAATTTATGCTGAGCTCATACAGCTTGGCTCTTTCCTCTGCAAAAGTTAATTACTTCAATACCCTCATAACCATACTCTCCCACGAACCCAAATGAATATTTCACACATTTAACTCTCTTCTTCACCCTGCTGTTCCTCCTCCACCTACTAACTTGACCGCCTCAGACTTTGCAACTCACTTCACTGACAAGATCTCTACAATCAGAGAAGAGATCTCTCATCTTTCTTGTTCCCCTTACAATACTTCCCCTAACTTCACTCCCTCTGCTGTTCTATGTTCATTCACACCCGCTACATTGGAAGAGGTTTCTGCTCTGCTCCAGTCCCCCCACCCCACCACCCTAGATCTAATTCCCTCGCATCTCATCCGTACTCTGTCTTCTTCTCTTTCTCCACCTCTCACTAAAATTATCAATCTCTCTCTCTCCTCTGGTATATTTCCATTGCCCTTCAAACATGCAACTGTAACCCCAATTCTAAAGAAGCCTAATCTTGACCATAACTCGACATCCAGCTATCGCCTATATCGCTACTGCCTTTTGCATCCAGGATCCTTGAAAAAATTGTGTATGCAAGACTGACAGACTTCCTCGAGTCCAACTCTCTGCTGGATCCGCTTCAGTCTGGTTTCCACACTAAGCACTCTGTGGAAACTGCACTAACCAAAGTATCCAATGATCTACTCGCTGCAAAATCTTGTGGTCACTACTCTATCCTAATTCTCCTTGACCTGTCAGCGGCTTTTGACACTGTTGATCATCAACAGCTTCTTCTCATCCTCCGCAATATCGGTCTACAAGATATTGCCCTCTCCTGGTGCTCCTCCTACCTCTCCCAGCGCTCTTTCAGTGTTTCTTTCTATGGCTCTGCTTTTTCTCCCCAACTCCTCTCTGTTGGTGTCCCCCAAGGTTCAGTCCTTGGTCCCCTACTGTTCTCCATCTATACTACCTCCATTGGTAAACTCATTAGCTCCTTTGGCTTCCAATATCATTTCTATGCAGATGACACGCAAATCTACCTGTCCTCTGCTGATCTCTCCCCGTCCCTCTTGACTAGCGTCTCTGACTGCCTCTCTGCTGTTTCTAACTGGATGGCTGCCCACTTCCTTAAACTAAACTTGACCAAAACTGAAATTCTGGTCTTTCCTCCCTCAAGTGTTGTTACTCCTGTGTCTGTGTCCCTCCAAGTCAACGGTGCTACCATCAGCTCCACCACGCAGGCTCGCTGCCTAGGTGTTCTCTTTGACTCCGACATCTTCTTCATGCCTCATGTTCAATCTATCACCAAATCCTGTCATTTCCATCTCAAAAACATTGCGCGCATCCGCCCCTACTTAACGCCACTAAGGTGTTGGTCCATTCCACTGTCCTTTCTCGCCTTGACTACTGTAATCCGCTTCTCAGTGGTCTTACGTGCTCCCAACTTGCGCCGTTACAGTCCATAATGAATGCGGCGGTGGGGCTCATCTTCCTGTCCGCCCGCACATCCCGCGCCTCACCCTTCTGTCAGTCCCTACATTGGCTTCCTATAAAATATAGAGCTCAATTTAAAATTTTGGTTCTTGCTTTCAAATCTCTACATAATGCTGCTCCCACCTATCTATCCTCCCTTATACACAAATATTTCCCATCTAGGCCCTTACGATCTGCTGAAGACTTACGTCTATGTTCTGTCCATACTCCCACCTCTGATGCACGCCTTCAAGATTTCTCGAAGGCTGCACCGTTGCTGTGGAACTCGTTTCCCTCCTCCGTTAGATGCTCGCCCAGTCTTCACTCCTTCAAAAAATCGTTAAAAACCCACTTACCTTTTTGTGTCATTTTACCCCACTCCCTCTAGCATGTAAGCTCATTGAGCAGGGCCCTCAACCCCTCTGTTCCTGTGTGTCCAACTTGTCTGGTTACAACAACATGTCTGTTCGTCCACCCATTGTAAAGCGCTGCGGAATTTGACGGTGCTCTATAAATATCATAATAATAATAATAATAATAATAAAGATGTTTTTAAGTTGTAGACTCCAGATGTGATATGTTTATAAACACTTTAATAATGAACTTGTTTTAATGCAAAGAGTATGAGTTTTGTAGAAATTAATATTTTTCACAGATTGGTATTCACTCTACATCGGTTTTCATGGCACTAGACTTTCCCTTAAGTTTTGCTTGCTGTTTAGCATTACTCAGCTACCAGAGGGACTTTAAACAACTTGGTTGTGGGTGATACGGGTATGTCATTGTGTCATTAATCCTAGTGTAAGACTAGGTTTGAGGCACTGTCTATCTACCTAGCTCATAGTAGAGCTAATGTCTGTCAGTAGCACTTAAATTAATTGAGATTGGGAGAAAGAAAATTGCCACTGTGTACTTGGTGTTGGTGTGAGACAGTTACCAATTTACGGTTTTTTAAAAGTTTTTATTAACTCTTTGTAGAAAGAAAAATCTTTTTTTTTAGTGGGGTGTGTTTAGTAAAATGAGAAGAAAAGGAATTAAAGTTTATTTTGCCTAGCTACTGTTATTTTTTAATTTAGTGTTTGCAGAACAAAAACATATTTTTTTGCGTGTGTTCAGTCTGTGTACTATCCAAGTGTACAAGCACCGTTTTCTACAGTAGTAAATCCATCAAGATCTAGCCCCTTTTGAAACACAAACACCTATTAATAAAGTAGTGTTAGTTTACACAACTATGAATATCCCAAAAGTATTGTAATAAGAAGAACAAACCCACCATCATTAATATAGCACCCTAATCCCAACGTCTTGGTCGTGATGAGTAATCCTTTTTTAAAGTTTGTCCTGGGAAGACATCAACAATGGACTATGATACTGAGGAATTACAAGAAGAAAGAGAGAGGAAAGGCAGCAATTCACTATTTTCTGCACCTACGATGCACTTTCACTTATCCTAAGTCCATCTCTATCTGCATTATAATTACCTAATTTAAACAGTTGGAGCATCATCTCCTACCAGTGGTAGACACATCTCACACAGTAATATTATTAACACCACCTTTCCCTTCTTATTACCATTAATCAACCAAGTGTTAGTGTACAAGCTAGTGTTGCAAGACCTGCAACTGCCACCTATGCAAATCCACCCTCATCTTCATCAGCTATATGGGCAAAGGGTTGAGGCTACTATATAACACTGAAGCAAAGGTTGGCATTACTTTGATAGCCACTGAAAATGCTGAATTGCAAACTGGAATAGTTAACTTACTCGCAGATCAAAAATTAACCTACCTGATTGTTCAGCTTATCGCTGTAGCAATAACCCTGCTGCCCAACAAATTCACTCCCAGCCTGACATGCTGCTAAGGTTGGACCTCCTCTAATGCCACCACCCTGCCCAGGCACTGGGGGATGCCACCAGTGTGCCATCAAAGAGATAAAGTGAATCAAAAAGATTTCTCACTTGCTAAATATATATATATATATATATATTTATATATATATATATATATATATATATATATATATATATATATATATATATATATATATATATATATATATATATTCCAACATTTCCTTGCACTGCAGGCTGTAGATAAATGTCTACTTAGTATATTCGGGTGCTGGGCCGTGGTCATCCTTAGGAAAGTCCTGCACCGGGACTGAAACGTCGATTTATTTTTTTGGGCATCTTTTTAAATGTAATCAATAAAAGCTATATTTTATGGAAATCGTGAGTGCAGACAATCCATTTGAATTATATATATATGTTAAGACACTCCCGGCATAAAGGAGTGAAACCGCCGCTTAGTATAGCTTCCCCCTTCAGAGATAAAGGCATGACTACCTTAGAACCCCAAACTGGAACCAGTGGAATGCTCCTAACTCCCGAACAGCGCACCAGTAATACTTCAAACTCCTGAACGGTAATTCCACAAATCACTGCTAACAGACGAACAGACACAGCATTCAAGCGGCTTACATTCCCAGCAGTCAGTCAAGTCTCTATCCATGTATAGTAAATCCCCCCCAATCACGAGACCAAGCTCCATATTGAGGGTAAAACAAGATCTGGCTTTAATGAGGGCTACCTGCCCATATTTATATAGGTCTCCCACTTGGTGGACACTCCCCTAGGGGACCAAATGGGAGACTGTAACAAAGGACAGACAGCTATCAGATCAGGACACACAATACATCCCCACAATGCACCCTGACTTCCTCCTCTCTGCCCTGGAGATAATTGAGAAGTAATTCAATTATCTCCCAGGACAAAGGCAAATTGCCATCATGCACGTGGGGATACCACGTGCATAATGTCCGCTTTTGGTGTACTGAGGCTGGGCAGAGCACCACTGGCTGTCTGGGGAGCTTCCATAACACTGCCACCATGTGGTGGCTACGTGTAACCGTGACCACCCAGTAACAGTTAATTAAGCTGCGGTTAACCGCAGATACTGGGTGGTCAATTGACTGCACACGCCAGCTTCCCGGTGGTCGCGTATTCGGTAGTCTTTCTGGAAACAATATGGGGAAACAGGGGGACTGTACGGGCAAAGAAATAACCGGACAAACAGACGAATGGAGGGAGGAGAAACATAATCCAAAGACAGATGGTTCTGTCACATGGCTCCCTCCTTGTGGGACACTCCGGCAGACCCGGTTTGACCCTTGTGGGTCAACTTGGGGATGACGGAACTAGGAGGCTGGAGTGATGTCTGTTTGCCGGGACAACCCATTTCCGTTGTGCTTACCGGGTCTGTAGCTGATGGTAAAGTTATATGGTTGCAGGGCTAGGCTCCAGCGTAGCAGTCTGCCATTGTTTCCGGAGACCCGGTTAAGCCAGACCAATGGGTTGTGGTCAGTCACAAGGGAAAATTCCTGCCCGTACAGATAGGGACTCAATTTCTTCAGTGCCCAGACCAGGGCCAAACATTCTTTCTCCACTGCCGCATAACTCCTGAGGTAGTAACTTTCTGCTGAGATATGCGACAGGGTGCTCTCCTCCATCTTCCCCGACCTGTCTCAGCACAGCCCCCAGTCCATACATGTAAGCATCTGTATGAACAAGAAAGCGTTTGTTAGGTACTGGGGCAGCCAAGACAGGGGCATTCACAAGAGCCTGCTTCCGTGCCTGAAACGCGGCTTCACAAGCTGGAGACCCCAGGATCTGTTTAGAGAGGTTCTTCTTAGTCAGGTCAGTCAGGGACTTAGCTATGGTGCTGTAGTCAGGGACAAAATGTTGGTAGTACCCTGCCGTCCCCAAGAAGGCTAACATCTTAGTGATAGGTGTGGGCCAGTTAGCCACTGCCTCTACCTTGGCTGGCTCCGGTCTGTGGCTCCCACACCCCACCCTGTGACCCAGGTACTGCACTTTAGCTATACCTAGATGGCACTTGTCTGGCTTCAATGCCAGGCCAGCGGCCAAATCTTATCCAGCACTATCCCTACATGTACCAGGTGTTCCTCCCAGGACTCACTATAGATCGCAATGTCATCCAGGTATGCGCAAGCAAATTCCTGGAAGGCATTGAGGAATCTATCCACCATACGCTTGATGGTAGCCAGTGAATTTTTCATCCCGAATGGCATGACCCTAACTGGTACAGGCCAAACGGGGTGACAAATGCCGACTTAGGGATAGCATCCACGGCCAGGGGGATCTGCCAATAGCCCTTACATAGGTCTATGGTAGTCAGATAACGCCCCCTAGTGATACGGTCTAACAATTTGTCTACCCGGGGCATCGGGTAGGCGTCAGTGATGGTCCGCTCGTTGAGCCGCCTGTAGTCCACACAGAACCGGGTGGTACCATCTTTCTTAGGCACCAGGACTACAGGCGAGGCCCAAGGGCTATCGGAGTGTTCGATGACCCCAAGCTGGGTCATCTGCTGTATCTCCTTCTGCATTCCTTCTCGGACTGCTTCAAGCACGGGCGTAGGAAGCGGGGGATGGGGGGGATGGATCCCCCCCAGGAAATAATGTGGGGGGGACAGGTATGGTAAAATCCCCCCCAGGTTAGAGGACTCAGAGCCGGAGGAGTGGGAGTGCTGATAACGCTGGCCTGGTAACATTTCGGTGCATTCAGATTTTTGCTTCCGAATGCACCAGTTTCTGACCTGTAGTTACACGAACAGCGTGTCGGCACTTTGACTCCGGGGTCTCCTTCCGGTTTCCAATGTGCACGGGCGGAATTATGTGCTGCAGGAGCAGGAGCCAGGAGCACATGTCTGGACTCCAGTGGCAGTGGCAGCCTGTCAGGGAGGAAGCAAAGCTGCTGGCTGGGAGCCTGGGACCACATAGAGAGACACAGCCTGGGTAAGTATGTTGATAATGCTGTGACACTGTTTATTAATAATGTGTTAATATTAGCAATAACATACTGTTTTATTCCTGTTGCTTCTCAAGACTAGTGGCCCCTATTCTAACTAGTGATGTTGCGAACATGAAATTTTCAGTTCGCGAACGGCGAACGCAAATTTCGGCTATGTTCGCGAACCGGGCGAACCGCCATAGACTTCAATAGGCAGGCGAATTTTAAATCCCACAAGTTGTTTCAAGGGGACTAACACCTGGACTGTGGCATGCAAACTCCGATCCGTGGCTGCATCTTGCAGCCGCTTAGTAGATAACTCCCTAATTCCCACGGTATTAGAGAGCTATCTATTAAAAGGCTGAAAGACCTAAATTGGTCTTTCAGCCACATTTACTAATACTAAGTAAAGGTTACTTAGTATTAGTAAATTATACCCCTACTCGCTCGTTTTTTGTTTGTTTGTTTTTTAATTGCGTCGGTTATTATGGTTTTTTTATTTGGCCTTTTTTGGGGCTGAAAAAAGAAGATTTAGAAGAAAGAAAACATTGAATGGTAAGTTTTTTTTTTTTTTACAGGTACTTAGTTAAAGGTCCCCCCTCATTATTTTTAGGGTGAGGGGGGTAGGTAGGGGGTTAATTTTTTTTGGGAGGGTGACTAGGGGTTTGGGGACCCCTAGTCACCTGGGGGATTTTTTAGGGCCCCCACCCACCTCCCAGGGTAATAGGGAGGACCTTAGGTCCCCCTTTGTATTTAGGCCCCACCGCCAGGTGGGTCAGGGGAGGACCTTAGGTCCCCCCCTTTTTAGTATTTAGGGCCCCCACCCGCTGCTCAGGGGTGGGGGCCGGGGGAAGGACATTAGGCCCCCCCCTTTTTAGTATTTAGGGCCCCCACCCGCCACTCAGGGGTGGGGGCCGGGTGGAGGACATTAGGTTCCCCCCCCTTTTTAGTACTTAGGGCCCCCACCCGTCGCTCAGGGGTGGGGGCCAGGGAGGAGGACCTTAGGTCCCCCCCATTGTGATTTTTTTTCCCCACCCACGGCTCAGGGGTGGGGGCCGGGGGGGAGGACATTAGGTCCCCCCTTTTTAGTATTTAGGGCCCCCACCCGCCGCTCAGGGGTGGGGGCCAGGGGGGAGGACCTTAGGTCCCCCCTTTTTAGTATTTAGGGCCCCCACCCGCCGCTCAGGGGTGGGGGCCAGGGGGGAGGACCTTAGGTCCCCCCTTCTTAGTATTTAGGGCCCCCACCCACCACTCAGGGGTGGGGGCCGGGGGGGGCAGAAGTTCCCCCCCTATTGTTATTTTTTTTACTGATGCCATGTGGGTTTATTTTTACTGCTGCAATATGTCGGTTTATTTTTACTGCTGTTATACCGGTTAATTTTTACTGATGCCATGTGGGTTTATTTTTACTGCTGCTATACCGGTTAATTTTTACTGATGCCATGTAGGTTAATTTTTACTGATGCCATGTGGGTTTATTTTTACTGCTGCTATATGTCGGTTTATTTTTACTGCTGCTATATCGGTTTATTTTTACTGATGCCATGTGGGTTTATTTTTACTGCTGCTATACCGGTTAATTTTTACTGATGCCATGTGGGTGTAAAGAGAATATACCCCAACACGCAGGATTCAGCTAAACAGAAGACAACACAGAGGAGAGATACGTCTACCGGACCTTAGAATGGCCGGACTCAACGTATATGAGAGGAGACAGAGTCAGGAATGATCCGAAGTCAAGGGCACAGAGAGACAGCGTAAACTAGGACTAGCCGGGGTCTGGTACACAGTAAACAGCAAGCTGGCAACCAGAACAGATAAGGATAAAGAGAAAACATAGTCAGAAACAAAGCCAAAGTCAATACAAAGAAAACACAACTGAACACAACAAGCGCTAAAGGGAACTGAAACAGAAACCACGATAGGGCAGGGAGTAAAGGGAGAGGTAAGTTCAAATAGCTTCTAAACTAATGTGATTGGCTCCTGTCATATCCACACCCCCAAAAGGTAAGTGTATGGGGAGTGTGGCATGACAGGGGCCAATGGGAGCCTTTTGACAATTTAGGCTCCCACTGTCTCTTTAAGAGCGCGCCCGAGACTCGCGGCACGCGCTTAGATTTAGGTGGGACACGTGACCACTTCTCGCGGTCACTGCCCACCTTCCTATTGAAGCCGTCGGATGAGCCACGCGCGGCTCGTGCAGCAGCAGGACCGCGCGCGGCTCGAAGAGAGGACCGCGGCCGGCCCCTGGATAAGGTAAGTAACGCTATAGTGGGTTTATTTTTACTGCTGATATATGCCGGTTTATTTTTACTGATGCCTTGTGGGTTTATTTTTACTGCTGCTATACCGGTTTATTTTTACTGATGCCATGTGGGTTTATTTTTACTGCTGCTATACCGGTTTATTTTTACTGCTGCTATACCGGTTTATTTTTACTGATGGCATGCAGGTTTATTTTTACTGATGCCATGTGGGTTTATTTTTACTGCTGCTATACCGGTTTATTTTTACTGCTGCTATACCGGTTTATTTTTACTGATGGCATGCAGGTTTATATTTACTGATGCCATGTGGGTTTATTTTTACTAATGCTATATGTCGGTTAATGTTTACTGATGCTATCAGAGCATCAGTAAAAATCAACTAACATTTCAGCATAGCATTGCTTGATTTGTTGATTTTTACTAATGCTATGTGGGTTGATTTTTACTGCTGGATAGTGCTCTTCAGATTACCCTCTCTAGATTGCTTTAATAGTTTGATTTATTGGCTTGAGATACGGATTTGCATAAGTGAGGTGGGAGGGAGGGGAAAGCTAGGCTTTCCTATTCAGGCAGCACTGGGAGCGCCACCTGCAAGGGAGAATGTAATTACATCTGTCACCAGTGCGCTGTGTGCTAAGATGACAGATGTATTTTATGCCCAGAACAGTGCCAGACTGCCTAAGTCACGTATGCCGGCTGCCGGGGGGGCAACTAGCAGTAATTCTGGAACACGCACTAGGTTAAAGATGCTATGTCAGAAAATGGGCTAGATATAATAAACTAATTATTGTAGAGAAATTAAAAAGTTCATGTTATTCTTAAATCTTTTGTTATCATTCAGTATTATCATTCTTCTTTATATTTTGTCTTTTCTAAAACCTTATGCTTAAAAGTCAGTTTCAGTGAAGAAAGTCAGAATGGATATCCGCAAGTTTTTTACAAAGCCTAGTAAAGCAAATACATCTTCATCAAGCTCAGAAGCATGTCAACAAAAAGTGATCACTGAATCACCAGTCAGGCATTATTTTGTTGAGCCAGAAAAGGAATATGCTGAGACAGTGATTTTAGAAGCAGTTGGCCTCATGAGTGACTCAAGTAGTGATGGTGAGGAAGACCATGCTTGTGGTCCTGCAATCAAAACTGTAGAAGATGTTCATAGTAACTCTAAAACATACACGAAAGGAAAATGCATTTCTCTTCCAGCTGATGATGAGAAAACATTACGAACGGCAGTGGTACCAAATCAACCAGACTACAAAACAATTCCAGCTCAGACCATTGTAACACAAAAGACAAAGAAGCGTGTTCTACATTTTCAAGAGTGCTGGTTCCAAAGCTTTCCATGGCTGCACTACAGTTTTACTCTTGAAGGGGTACTATTTTTCTACTGTGCCAAAGCAGCCTTCCTGAATCTGACTCAACTCGAAAAGAACACTGAGCCAGCATTTGTGTGTGTAGGCTTTAAAAATTTGAAAAAAGCTATTGAAAAGTTTAAAAAACATATTCTATAAAGCAACTATTGCATCATAAAGATTTGCAACCCATTAATGCTCAGCTTTCACTACAAATTCAACAGCAACAGAATAATGCATGGCTGTGTCTCATCAAGATAGTACAAACAATAGCCCTGTTGGCAAAACAATGTCTCCCTCTTCGTGGCCATGAAGACAATGATGGCAATTTTAAACAGTTTCTGCTTGCACGAGCAGATGATGTGTCTTATCTAAAAAATTGTATAGCACACAAAGCAGAATACATGAGTCCCGACATTCAAAATGAGATTTTGAAGTTATTGTCTCACACCGTATTATGCCTTATTCGGAAACAGATTGGGAATAATGCCTTTGCAATTATTGTTGATGGCACACAAGATATATCTGGTCAAGAACAAGAAAGTTTCTGTATCCGCTATGTTGATGAAGACTTGTACCCACATGAGGACTTCATAGGCTTATATCAAGTTGATGAAACAAGTGGATCTGCAATCCCACAGATCGTCAAGGATGCTTTATGCCGTAATGGGCTTTGTATGTCAATGTTGCGAGGGCAAACATATGATGGAGCTTCAAATATGGCTGTTAAATATCATGGTGCCCAGGCATTAATCAAGCAGGAACAACCACTTGCCATTTATGTCCATTGCGGTGCACATTGCACAAATTTAGTTATGCAGGCCGCAGCACATCAATGTCCAATAATGGAAGATGCACTTATGTGTGTGCAAGATCTTGGCAAACTCTTTGGGCAATCAATGAAATGCAGAAACACATTTTCAGAAATTGTGCATCGTGAAGCTGAAGGGCCTCTTAAAGTCTTGCATATTAAACCATTGTGCCCAACACGCTGGACTGTTAGAGTGAAACCTGTGAAAAAAATTATGGATAATTACCAGCTGATTTTGGAAACACTTGAAGAAATTGCAAATACCAGAAATAGTGGAGATATAAATCCACGTGCACGTGGCCTACTACAACAATTTAGGCAAGGGAAAACTCTACTAGGTCTTTAAATCTCTCTTAGTATCATGGAGATCTTAGAATGCCTGAATGTAGCCTTGCAAGGCAGAGAACAAACCATATCAGGACTTTTAGCAAGTGTACAACGGACCCATGATGCTATACAAAAGTTACGATGTGACACGTCCTTTGAAAGAGTTCTTGCTACCACTATTCATTTAGTGGAAAAATACGAGCTAAAAGAAGTTACTGTACCAAGGCAACCTAATATTCCTAAACGTCTTCAACATGGGCCAACTGAACAATTTCATGCAAAGACTGTGAAGGAATACTATTGTCCTCAGTATTTCCAAATAATGGATATTATATCGACGCAGTTAATACAGCGCTTTGCCCAAGAGGGCTTACTTGTATATGAAAAACTGGAACATTATCTGTTGACCGGACAAGCTAGTGAAGTTCTTCCCCAGTATCCAGAGATTGAATATCATCTGCTCTCTGCCCAGATAACCACCTTATCAAGTGTTTACAAGTACACTTCAGTCTCTGAGGTTGTAGATATTTTGCGAAAGATGCCTGCCAGAGAAAGATGCTTTTTCTCTCAAGTACAAAAAATTGTCAGAATCCTATTAACTATTCCTGCTTCTTCCTGTGAAGCTGAGAGAAGTTTTAGTGCACTGCGTAGATTAAAAACCTGGTTAAGGTCCACAATGACCCAGAAACGTTTGAACCATGTTGCTATATGCAACATCCATAGAGACATAATGGATAAACTAGACATTGAAGCCATAGCAAAGGAATTTGCAATGTGTTGTGATCGCCGCAAAAAAGTTTTTAGATTTTAAAAACTTGCGTTCTTTAGTGTGTGAGCTGGCAGTGGCAGGCACACATTTACAGGAACAGCTACCTTTCACCTAGTTAGCTGAAATACGCTACAGTGGTTGTGATGCTTGGAGGGTCTCACTCTGTCTGCAGTTAGAAAATTGTTTCTATTTATATAGTTATAGTATTTAATAGTATTTATACAAGATCTTTTGAGCATATTGTTTCTATTTAAATAGTTATAGTATTTAATTGTATTTATACAAGATCTTTTGAGCATATTGTTTCTATTTATATAATTATAGTATTTAATTGTATTTATACAAGATCTTTTGAGCATATTGGTTCTATTTATATAGTTATAGTATTTAATTGTATTTATACAAGATCTTTTTTTTTGTTAAAATCAGGCAATAGTGCATTACTTAAAGTATTATTACCACTAGTTCTAAGTGGAATAACTAAAATATATGCCAAACGTTTGGTTAATTTCTGTGACCTGATAAATAAAGAACTGTTCCTTTTGCATATTTTTTTGTTGTGAGATTTTTCACACACACACACACACACTTAAAATTTAACGTTATAAACAAGTCCCAGTTTACTGAATAAGAATATACCCGGCGAGCAAAAATGCTGTCCCCCCCCAGATTTTTGGGGGTTCCTACACCCATGGCTTCAAGGATACAGTAGGGGGGCTGTCACAGGGGGTTCTGCCCAGGGGTTTCTACCTTATGTACAGCTAGGGTAGTGTAACTGGGCTCTTGGGAGAACAGAAGCTATCTTGCCTGTACCTTCTCTGTGTGGCTTAACCGGTCCCTTAGCTGCACAAGGCTAGTAAGGTCAGTCTGGGGGTCCCCCTCTAGCAAATCGGGGAGGGGTAGGTTCTCAGGGTCATCTGCAGCAGGGGCACACACTGCAGCGACATCCTTCGGTCTCTCATGAAAGGACCACTGAATCCTTTCATCTGCACAGCTGGCTATGGTATAGGCAGTATCACACACCTGAGCTAACACCTTATACGAGCCCTGCCAAGATGCTTGCATCTTGTTCGTCTTCACAGGCTTGAGCACCAAGACTTTCTGCCCAACCTGGAAGATCCGCTGCCAGGCACCCCGATCGTACCACCTCTTCTGTCTCCCCTGGGCCGCCTGGAGATTCTCTCTTACCATCAGAGACAGTTTCTCCATGCGGACCAGGAGTTCCAGGATATATGGCACTATGGGGGTCCCCTCCTGTCTCTCCCTCCCAGTATCCTCTAATGAGATCATGGGGTAAGCGGACCCTTCTCCCATAGAGTAACTCAAAGGGAGAGAACCCAGTAGATTCCTGGGGCACCTCTCTATAGGAAAATAACAGATGAGGCAGGAACCTCTCCCAGTCTCTGCACGTGTCAATAAAGGTCCTCAGTATCTGCTTGAGGGTGCCATTAAAGCGCTCGCAGAGACCGTTAGTCTGTGGGTGATAAGGTGAGCTAATCAGTGGTTTGATGCCGCACACCTTCCACAGCTGCTGGGTGAGCACAGCGGTAAACTGGGTCCCCTGGTCAGAGAGAATCTCCCTAGGGAACCCGACCCTAGTAAAAATCTTAACCAGGGCATCAGCAACCGTCTCTGAGTGTGCCTTACACCAGGTACACAAAGGTATAGAGGATACCTGGGTGTACCTGGTGTAAGGCACACTGTCTCTCAAAATCAGCCAGGAACTAGTGATGTCCCAAACGGTGCGCTGGCGAATAGTTCCTGGCGAACATAGCGTGTTCGCGTTCACCACCGATGGCGAACATATGCGATGTTCGGTCCGCCCCCTATTAATTTACTAATACTAAGTAAAAATTACTTAGTATTAGTAAATTGTGCCCCTACTCGCAATACCGCGAGTAGGGGCATGTCTATTACCTGAGCGGTGGGTGGGGGCCCTAAAATGAACAATAAGGGGGGGACCTATTGTCCCCCCCCAGCCCACACCTCTGAGCGGTGGGTGGGGGCCCTAAAATGAACAATAAGGGGGGGACCTATTGTCCCCCCCGCCCCCACCCCTACGCGGTGGGTGGGGGCCATATTGATAATGAGGGGGGACCTAATGAGGGAGGGACTACCTGCGCGATGGGTGGGGGGCCATATTGATAATGAGGGGGGGGACCTACTGCCTCACCAGCCCCCACCCCTGCACGGTGGGTGGGGGCCATATTGATAATGAGGGGGGGACCTACTGCCCCCCCCGGCCCCCACCCGGCCCCCACCCCTGCGCGGCGGGTGGGGGCCATAAAGATAATGAGGGGGGGGACCTACTGTCCTCCCCCCCGGCCCCCACCCCTGGGCGGCGGGTGGGGGCCACAAAGATAATGGAGGGGGGACCTACTGTCCTCCCCCCCCGGCCCCCACCCCTGGGCTGCGGGTGGGGGCCCTAAGTAAATTCACCCCCCCAAATAAAAAGTCCCTACCAATATGGCCCCTACCTACCCCCCTCACCCTAAAAAATAGTGAGGGGGGAATAAAATAACTAACCTGTAAAATAGGGAAAATTGACCTTTCCCACGCTGTGTAAAATGACACAGAGCACTGTGATTGGATGGATTTCAAGCCATCCAATCACAGTGCTCTGTGTCATTTTACACAGCGTGGAAAAGTTCTTTTGAATTTTCCTATGCTGTGTAAAATTGGATAGATGGATTTCAAGCCATCCAATCACAGTGCTCTGTGTCATTTTACACAGCGTGGGAAAGTTCAATTTTCCCACGCTGTGTAAAATGACACAGAGCACTGTGATTGGATGGCTTTCAGTAGGTCCCCCCCCTTATTATCTTTATGGCCCCCACCCGCCGCCAGGTGTGGGGGCCGGGGGGAGGACAGTAGGTCCCCCCCCTCATTATCTTTGTGTCCCCCACCCGCCGCCCAGGGGTGGGGGCCGGGGGGGGGAGGACAGTAGGTCCCCCCCTCATTAGTCTTTATGGCCCCCACCCGCCGCCCAGGGGTGGGGGCCAGGGGGGGAGGACAGTAGGCCCCCCCTCATTATCTTTATGGCCCCCACCCACCGCCCACGGGTGGGGGCCGGAGGGGGGGTGGACAGTAGGTCCCCCCCCTCATTATCAATATGGCCCCCACCCGCTGCGCAGGGGTAGGGGCTGGGGGGGGCAGTAGGTCCCCCCCCTCATTATCAATATGGCCACCACCCGCCGCGCAGGGGTGGGGGCCGGGGGGGGACAGTAGGAACCCCTCATTATCTTTATGGCCCCCACCCGCCACCCAGGGGTGGGGGCCGAGGGGGGAGGAGAGTAGGTCTCCTCCCCCCCCCTTCAATCAGTAAGAGTCCCTGTGGGTTTTAAAATTCGCCTGCCCATTGAAGTCTATGGCGGTTCGCCAGGTTCGCGAACATTTGCGGAAGTTCGCGTTAGCCGTTCGCGAACCCAAAAATTCACGTTCGCGACATCACTACCAGGAACCCGTCAATCTCTCCCTCTGCTTCAACAAAGTTTTTAAATGCAGCGAAGGGTACCTTCTTTCTTCCAATATTATTATTGGGTACCTCCGCTGCTGCAGCTCCTCTTTCTTGGAGCGCCTGGTGTGCCGTCACTGCTGCTTGCACACGTTCCACGATGTAGGGTTGGTGCCAAAGTGTGCCAGCCTTATCTGGACTGCCCGGTTGAATCGGATTTCCTCGGGTGTTAGGTCCAAGATGCTGGGCACATTAGCTCTCTCCGTTCTTTGCGCTGCATCCATTTCAAGTAGCTGTGCAATAATCTCCCATTTTTTAAGATTGCTTACTGACCATCCTCGGCATTCTAGTATGTCTTTAAGGGTGGCATGCCTCAGTTCCTCATACGGCATTTACACCAGCCTGGGTTGTGTAGTTGTCCTTCTGGGCGGTGGGAATCGTCCCGTCGCTTGCCACCAGTTGTTAAGACACTCCCGGCATAAAGGAGTGAAACCGCTGCTTAGTAGAGCTTCCCCTTCAGAGATACAGGCACGACTACCTTAGAACCCCAAACTCCCGAACTGGAACCAGAGGAATGCTCTTAACTCCCGAACAGCGTACCAGTAATACTTCAAACTCCTGAATGGTAATTCCACGAATCACTGCTAACAGACGAACAGACACAGCATCCAAGCGGCTTACATTCCCAGCAGGCAGTCTCTATCCATGTATAATAAATCCCCCCCCAATCACGAGACCAAGCTCCGTATTGAGGGTAAAACAAGATCTGGCTTTAATGAGGGCTACCTGTCCCTATTTATGCAGGTCTCCCACTTGGTGGACACTCCCCTAGGGGACCAAATGGGAGACTGTAACAAAGGACAGACAGGTATCAGATCAGGACAAACAGTCACAATACATCCCCACAATGCACCCTGTCTTCGTCCACTCTGCCCTGGAGATAATTGAGAAGAAATTCTATTATCTCCCAGGACAAAGGCAAATCGCCATTATGCACATGGGGACACCAGAATTGAAATTACTGTTAAAATATACAGTGTCACAAATGTTACAATAAATACAGACAGATAGCTCAGGTCTGAGCGCACATTATTAGGTGAATGGCGCTCAGACCACACAAATACAGTTTAATCGCCATGGAGCCAAAGTCTTTAATTCCACGAACAGGCTCCATGGAATGCTATCTGGGTACCCTCACATGTAATACAATATAAGTCATAAAGTCCCGAATGCTCCGCTGTTCGGTTCACGAACGGAGCTGGTAGTTCAGCTTGGGAGGAAAAGTGTCCACTTTTGGTGTACTGAGGCTGGGCAGAGCACCGCTGGCTGTCCAGGGGAACTTCCATAACACCACCACCGTCTGGCGGCTATGTGTAACCGCGACCACCCAGTAACAGTTAATTAAGCTGTGGTTAACCGCAGATACTGGGTGGTCAGTTGACTGCACATGCCAGCTTCCCGGTGGTCGCGTATTCGGTAGTCTTTCGGGAAACAATACAGGGAAACAGGAGGACTGTACGGGCAAAGAAATAACCGAACAAACAGACGAATGGAGGGAGGAGAAACATAATCCAAAGACAGACGGTTCTATCACAATATATATATATATATATATATATATATATATATATATATATATATATATATATATAAAATAATCTAATTGTAAACTCAAAATTAGCATTGCAAAAAAGCCTGATATTGCCTAGCCATTATGCTTTTCAATACTGAAGCCATTTTACATGTCAGAAC
>OW240914.1:262269623-262317674 GCA_933207985.1 Pelobates cultripes
CTCCCAATGTTACCCCCTATATTAGTGGTTTCCAAACCAGTCCTAAAGGCATGCCTAGCAGTTCAGAATTTAGTGATTATCCAGTTGTGTCAAGGTGCTTTTTTTCTTTTTCTAAAAACACCTTAGACACAACTGGGTAATCCCTAAATCATGCCCTACATAATATAGCCCCAAAGAAGCAACTAAGGGAGAGCTCATCAGAGACTTTTCTTGGTGCCAACAGAGAAAACCTTTACTTAATTGCCCTTAATGTCTGTCAGGATTATATTGATCCATCACACAGAATAGTATCACACCCTAGAACTAAGGGTAACGTCTTACCGGGCCTTAGAATGGCCGGACTTAATGTACTCGAGAATAGACAGTAAACTAGCCGAGGTAAGAGACACAGAATGAAACACAGCGATAAGGAAAAGCCAAAGGAAAAGTCAAAACAAAGCCAAAGTCAAAAACCAGAAAAACAGGAACACACTCTCGGATAACCATCTAAGGGAAACCACGACAGTACAATGAGCTAAGGAATAATTGAGTTTAAATAACCCTCTTGCAGATCCTATTGGCTGTACCTAGCCCTTGACCCCAAAACGTGCGTGTGCGTCTTTTGCGTGACGTCACCCGCACAGCAACATCGTCTTTAACATGGACGGACGCGGGGCTATATAATTGCATGGGTTCCCAGTGGCTGACGTGCACCTACATGCCACAAAGCTAGGCATCATGGCAGAAGACCGCCGAGTGGCACTCGCCTAGATCTTCAGAAGGTAATTATCTAAATTTTTGCCACATGGAGACGAAGGATACGTGACAATGTCTCAATGGTAGTAATGAATCTTCTGGTGATATCGCACATTCCTCTACCAATACAGACATTTGTATGAAGATCTTGAATACAAGCCAGAGGAATTACAAGCGGAGATTCCAGAAAGGAACAGTCCAGTATTTTCTGTACCTAGATGTGCAACTCCTCCACCTTTGCCACATTGCCTAAGTTCATCTCTCTTTGCTGTTAAATTGCTATATTAAATGGACATGGTTGGACCATGGGGAATGTGGAGTATAGTGCTAGTAGGCAACACTGGGCCGCCAGATTTCCAGGTCACATCATCATGAACAATTTTTTAAATTTAATTCTAGAGTCATGTCAAAATAGTACGCTAATGAAATCACCTGGCTGATTGCCCAGTTAATAATTGCAGGGGGTTTCTTTCTTCATAATAAGGAAGCCATTTAAGCAAATGACACCGACCCTTGCTATAAAATTTGTAATTTCCTCATGATTTTACATTCAGCAGGAACATATCCAAATCACTGTACCTTCCTGCATGCTATGAATGAGCAGCTGTCTAAAAATGAAGGTCAGTTGGTGCACTTCATTACATATGTATGCAATACTCATAGTGGCCAGCTCCTTGATGACACATTGAAGGTTGCCAGGCATTTCCACACTAGTGTAAAGACAAGCCAACTCCTATATAGTTACATACTAATATGAGCTGAGAAAAATACTTTCTTCCATCAATTTCAGCCTTTCTCACATCTGTTTTTAACTGTTGAAGAGTTTAAAGTGCTTTCCAATTTTGCAAAAAAAAATCCTTCTTCTCCCCAGAATGGCAGTCATATCTCTATCTGGATCAAGAAATCAGGGTTTCCCATGCACTATCTAGGAGACAATATCAGCACATTGTAGAACTCCACTTTAGACAAGCTGAAAATAATTTTGGAATAGCAGAGGACAATCAATAGTCTATTTTTCCACAGGGGGCATGTGGATTGGGCACCTAGTGTAATTTTTAATTTAATTCTGGGAACGTGGAAGAAACTTTGAGCCATACTAATGTCAATTTGGGATTACCCTCATAAACAAGATGAATGCCTCCTGGAAAATAAGGCACATTTCACTTGGATGTAGCAGCAGTGGTCAGGAGCTGAAAGATCTACTGAAAGCTTGTGTTTGCAAGTGAGTTTGTAATTGCTATAGACTGATACTAGCTTCCCTCTGCAATTTTAGGATTATGGGAAAAATTACACTTTGATACAACAGCCTGAGATACTGGAAGGACAGACTTTAACATGGCCCCAAATTAACAGCAAAAGCGAGGCATGCTGATTGAGAAAGGTTTGCAGATTGAACTGCTCTATGTAGGGGAGACCACAAGGGAAGACTAAATAAACACAAGTTCATAATTAGAACCAAACAGACAGAACTTCCAGTAGCTGCCCATTTTTGTGATTTTAATCGTAACGTATTCCAATTCTGCTTTCAGGTCAGTGACCATGTGCCACCTCTTAGGATTACTTAAAAAGAGATAAACATTTTGGATCCACTTATATGACTTATATTTTGCTTTTCTTTTTCTTAATTTTTACAGTTGTCCTTATATGGAGGCTTGTGCCCACCTGGATTGTGGTTATCTCACATGGGTACAGTACAACCTTCTAATTGTTATTTTTTATTATTTTTCATAACCTCTATTTAGCTTCTTGTTTTTGTGGATATAGTATTTCAATTTATGTACAATGAGTTCTCTATACATTATATGTCATTGTTCCTGTAATTGAGTTAGTCTTTGAGTGCATGTGAACATCCCATAATATGCTACAACATAGTGTATCTACCTATTAACCTGTACCATTTATTGTATTTCATGATATATTTATGGTGATTACATTTTCTAGATTTAAACATAATTGTTTTCCTTTTTTCCTATTCCTTTTCTTTAATTTTTTGGCCATTTTGTTCCTTTTATAGGGATAGCTAGGTCTCATTATATATCGTATGTACCTTGAGCCTTGAGATTTTGTTGTCAGCATTTTCCTCATTATATTTACTTTATGACACTTCTTGTTTTTATGGTACCTTGTTCCACATTTTTCATTGCAACATTTCATTGTTAACATGTGTTTCATTAGCAAAGTCCTATGAAAGCACACATGACAGTCCTTGTATTTTATGCACGATTAAGGCTCGTACAAACTAAAATATTGCATTACTGAGGTTACATAGTTACACAGCTGAAAAGAGACTTGCGTCCATCAAGTTCAACCTTCCTCATATATGTTTTTGCTGTTGACCCAAAAGAAGGCAAAAACCTAGTCTGAAGCGCTTCCAATTTTGCAGCAAACTAGGAAAAAATTCCTTCTTGACCCTAAAATAGGATTCATATGTCTCCTTGGATCAAGACGCTATTACCCCACTAATTAGAAATTATATCCCTGTCTGATATGTTTTTGCAATTATTTATCCAATTGCTGTTTAAATATCTGTATGGACTCTGATAAAACCATGTCTTCAGGCAGAGAATTCCATACCCTTATTGCTCTTACTGTAAAAAAAACCAACCTTTTCTTTGCCTTAGATGAAATCTCCTTTCTACCAGCCAGGTGACTTACGCTCTTATAAATACAGTTACCACGTGTATCCTGGAGTGCTGCCTGTTCTTCTGTTCGTCTGAACCCAACATATTCAGCCATTGTCTACTACTCTACGTAGCAGAGGTGGAAGGATAACCCCAAGACAGTAGAGATTAGCATCTGTGAAGAGGCTGTTTGCAGATGATGGGGTAGACTTAGCAGGCAACCAAAAGGAGAATAGTGCCACAGAAAATGTTAGAGATTGTGTGTCTGGATGTGTTTTTCCAGACCCTAATGATGACCCTCTGAATGTGAAATAGAGCGTATGACCTGCTCTCTGTCTGGTTGCCCAGACACTGTTGTCATATCCACTGACCACAATCCAAAGTGAGCAAGTGTTTTTTCTTACAGGGAACATTCTGAATCCAAAAAGTCTAAAATGCCCCTTCAACTGACAGAGTGAATAGCTTTCTGTGGCTTGGGCATGTTCTGAGAGGGAGGAGAGCTGGCACAGGTGGGAATTTGTTGCAGAGCTCAAGGGGACTTTTGGAGGCAAAAGACAGACAGAGCGACTGGAAAGGTGAGAAAGACATACATCGGGGCTGGGGGGGGTAGAAAGACATACATAGGGGCTCTAAAATAGAGCAAGAGAAGTACAAAAGGGGCTTAGGGGAGTAAGAAATATACAGAGGGGCAGGGGAATGGGCAAAAGAGACAGACAGGAGTTACGTTAACACTTTGGATAACAGTAGATCAATTTTGTTTACCTCTATTTAGCCTTTTTTTTTATTACCGTAGAAGACTCATCCACAGTTATTTGCATTCCTATCAACGTCTATATAAAAGATACAGCATTATATTAACTGATACCGCTGCCAATTATTTATAAACCATATTGGAGCTAATTATCTCCCATTTGCACTTTTGTTACATCACTGGAATACTCACACCATGGTAGTTTATCTAACACTTTTTACACCCCTCCCCACCCCCCACCCACTCCACCCACAGAAGTGTCACAGTAGTGTTACCCTCTGGTGACAGCCTTATTTTGTTATTTCTCTAGGAGTAAATACTCTTTGGATAATCTTATTTTTTTGTTTGTGTTATGTTATCATCATGTCCCTAATCATCTTATGAGGATGATTCAATTTTCTCTTTTTTATTCACAACAGACGTACTCCAAATTCACTCTTCCCTTTTATTTATTATGAATGGTGAAGCTAAAATTTTATCCTATAATGTTCATGGCTTAAGCATTCCACAGAAGAGGTTTCCTAAAATTATTTACTATACTCCTATTCTTTTCTTCATTTGTTGCTCATGCCATCCTCTTCTAACTCATCCTTCCCATACACTGGGGAATGGTCATGCAAATGTGGATCCCAACTTTGTTCTTTCAAAACCTTATCATCAGTGGAATTCCAATACCTTATATTATACTTAAGGAATAATGAGAAGCTGTTTCGATTTTCTCCATGCAGCGGAACGCTCAATATAGATTTTCCTCTCTAGTCGGCCCTCTCACACCTCACACCTCTGTCAGTCCTTACATTGGCTTCCTGTATCCTACAGGAGTCAATTCAAAGTGCTAACCCATACATATAAAGCACTGAACAATTCTAGCCCCTCTTACATCTCTTCACAGATCCATAGGTATAGCGGAGAGGCAGTATAATCCACAATATCTCCACTGGGCAACAGGAACAACAAAGGATAATCCAGGGGAATCAGCATACAATAATCCAAGTAGCGCTGTAATATTCTTTCCCTCCCAAGAACTAGACGACACATAGGCTGGGAATCAACTGAGGTCTTTATTTTCAGCTCCACAATTTATACAAGTCCCCATGCAAGGGGTTTCCTGAGTCCCATCCAAGGGGCATTCCCAGAGGGGACTACATGGGGGACTTATTGTACAAGACATTTCTCCCATCAGGCACTGCTGCACGAGAGGGATCCTCCCACAGGAATGTACTGTTAAGTGGATTATCCCTCCGTGCAGCAGAACCGACAATTTATATTAAAATGTATAACTCTTTGAATATACGGCCTATTTGCACGAATGGACGTTCGGCAGATAGAGGGTTTGCATATTTACAATCCTACGGGGTTGGATTTATAAATATCAAAATTGCATACTTAATAAATGTATTTGTACAGCATACTGTTTTTTCGAAGTATGTTTGTAAAATAACGGATGTCTCTTTTTATTATTATTTATTTTTGTATGTTGTTCAAATGCAGGCAACTGCATGCAGAGCTATGGATTTCATGTGTCCACTATATGGATTGCTTTCCTTAAATGCAGTCTGTTCCTTTTGAGAACTAGTATGTTACCTTTTGGGTGTTATAACACACATGTTGATTGTGGCTATTCAATGCTGATTACATACTGCGTATACAATGTATCTACACTTGGGTAAGGTATGCTATATTGCATTTTTTCATGTTTACATGACGCTACTCATTTGGTGGCAAATTAATTTTTATGTGTGATATGACGCACTTCTTATCTGGGGGTATACATATTTTGCATGGTTCCTTGTGTATTCCCAGTAATCTTTAGTGAAATATCTCTTGCGTACCTTTTGCTACTTGGCGTCAGATAATGTGGCCTGACAGCTATTGAAACAAGCTATGTAAGCAATCTTGTAATTTTTGTAATATTGACCGTGGGAGACTCTCTGAGTGAATGTTATATAACATATGTGTCACTTTTACATTCACAATTAATTGTATAAGTGATAGATGAGTGTGTTAGGGTGTGTGGTTCACTTTTGTGTTTATGCACCATTAGTTTTGATATGGTATCACTGCTCCTGGGTGGTTGCATTGGGCTGTCCCTGTGTGATTACTTTGGGCTAATTGGTTGGTTAACATGTGATTTTTGTATCTTGGGCATTTAGAGGTGTTTGTAGTTAGTAACAGTTATCCTTATGAAAGTATTTTATAGACTGAAAAATTGATGTAATGTGACTGTACTCACAATTAATATTTGAATTTGGTTGAAAAGTCCACTGTTGCTGAAAAGTCCAGTGATATCTCTCATTTGTGATCAATATATATATATGTATTTATGTCATATATTTATGTCATTAACATTTTCAAAAACTACTGGATGTTTGCAAAGCTCAAAAAAGACAATTACATACTACTAAAACACATAAAAAAAAATAATGATACAGCAACAGCTATATACTTTACTACTAATGTACTCTAGACAAATATAACATAACAAATGTATGTTACATATTTTTATTTTCACCAGCATTATAAAAACTTTTTTCAGCTTATCCTGCAGTACTATTGATATTAACAATTCGATAACAGCTTTCTTCTCTTTTATTAATCCTCTTTTCAATTGACCCTGGCTTCAGACACTTTCCACATCCCACACAATCATATAGGGAATCTTCAATCACTGCCTGTATAACCACTTCAAATACCTTTTGAACATTATCTATTTTTTTTTTTTTTTATTATTTCTTTTAGAATTTACAATTCTTATATTAACTTTCCTTTGTTTTATAGTTTTATAACATCCACCAGCATGTTAATGTTTATCACCTGAACAAAAGTTGTATATTGTATGCATATTTCTTTAACTTTAAGAAATTGTTTTAGTTTACTTGTGCTTAATCTCCTTTCTCCCTCTTTTTTTTCTCAAATGTCCAATTTATTTTGTGTCACATTTTTCTTTTTTGAGCTTTCAGACAATTTTTTTTCTTTTTAAGAAACTTTATAAAACACATATACGAACTTATGAAACTGACTTATTATTTTCAACATTTCTACTCGCAGTTTGTTTATTGAGTTTTCCAGAGCAGTGAGAATCTGACATCATGTCTATCACAATATAAAGCACATGATAGCCTGACTATGCCTGTTATTTTCCTTATATTACACGGACTGTTGAAATAATAAATTAAGATAGGTATAGGTGCATGAGGTCATCTTAGTGTAGCAGGCATAAAATATCCTGTCAATTTTCAATGTAACGTGCGAGTTAGGTTTGCAAACTTTGTCCTCTGTGTTTTCTACTATATATCTTAATGGGAAAAAGTCTAACTCAACTATCAGAATGCATTCAAAAAACTACTCGTACTTACAATGCTTTGATAAATAATTCTAAAAAAAAACACAATATAAAAAATCTCCAGTTTTTTTTTTATTCTTACTGTTGCTATCAGACATGCTATCAGCACAGTTAGGCACCCCACTCACCCCATTTTCCTCTTTTATATTTTCTTTTGTAATGGGAATGCATAATAGTAATAGTAATTATAATACTGCTACTACTAGTTATAATGTCAGAGTATTTAACCAGTAATTATATGTTTAGGTTTTCCTGTTTTAAAGGGACACTTGGGGCATTACTACAAATTTAATACAATTGATGCATTTTGGTCTCAGGGATATGCTGTATTTTTTGCATGCTCACATCTTTGTAGTTTTTGCATAGAAAAAGGAAATGTTTTGCAGAATGTCTTTAATCACATCCCTCACTCCAGAAAAAACAACAACTTTCTTATCAAATGTATGCACACAGCGCAGCCACTGACAGTACTGAATTATTTGAACTACAAATCAGCCTGCATTAGAAGAGGACACTCAGGGGGTCATATAGTAAGGATATCACTACCTGTTTGTTGTTTCTATGATTGTCTGCATTTATGTTGTGAATTAAAAGCAGCTCACTCAGTGCATCTTGACATGATAAATAAAAATAATTACTGGGAGATAAATGTTAAAATGTCTTACTGATAACAAAAAGAGCCCAGCAGGTGTTCTATCAAATTTCCCTATCTGTGAAAATCCCCTACCCTCATCACTTCCGGTGAGGGGAATCAGCTGGATCCTGTGCTGCACATGTGTGCTAGCATTCCTGCTACTCCTCCACAGCAAGGTCCTGGAAGGTAAGTAAAACTAGTTTTACACTTTCATTATAGTTAGTGCATGGACTGAAACGTTGATTTATTTTATGGGAATCTGAATAAAAGTAATTTTTTATTGGAAATCCGAGAGTGCAGCCATTCTACTTGCCTATAGTACCAGGAGCTACTGAGATGCTCCTATAGTGACCAGGAGCTACTTGCAGTGACCCTAGGGGTAGCAAGAGAAAAAATTGCCAATACACAGGATTCCCTGCAGTGACCAAATGGTAGCAGAAAGTGGCAGAAGAATTTCATCTCCATTATCAACTTCTATTTAATTATCTGGCAGTCCACAGTATATATATATATATATATATATATATATATATATACATACATACACACACACTCACACCCCCCACAGGGTATATATATTATATAGTGTGTAGTGTGTTGTCAGATGCCCCCTTCCACCTTTCTTTACCTTTATTTTTTCTTTCAACAGGCTCAGGGGATCAACAGAGGAAAGGTAAGGTTATTTACCATATATATATATATATATATATATATATTTGTGGTCGTGGCAATATAGCCGTATATGGAAACATAGCATATAATAACATGAATATCAATTAGTTGGAATTAGTCGGTTGTGGTGTGCCGAAACCGACAGAGGAGTAGGCCTGTAAAAAGTGGGCCCACCTTAGAGGGTGTTTGTAATAGAGGGAGTGGTGGGTGGGGTGACTCGCCAGACCATTAACGGTAATGTGGGAGTGGATTGGCAGCCCTTTTATAGGGAAACCAAGCCCCTCCCACAACTACAGGCCAAGCCTTTTAATTTGTGGTCGTGGCAATATAGCCATATATGGAAACATAGCATATAATAACATGAATATCAATTAGTTGGAATTAGTCGGTTGTGGTGTGCCGAAACCGACAGAGGAGTAGGCCTGTAAAAGTGGGCAAAAATAAATTACCATAAGACATAATACGTTGACCAAAATCTTTATTTAGATAAGTCACAGAAAGCTAGTCTTAATTCTTTAACAGGATTGGGTATGTAGAGAGTATAAGCGGAAGATTTCCAGCGTCCCATTGTTTTGATGATGTGCGGAGGAATGTGGTTAGCAGAAGCTGTAGATGCTGCTCCGATTCGAAAAGAATGACCCGAAAATTGACTAGGGTTCAAGCCGAGTCTAGTCAACAGCAGTCTTACATAGAGCATAAACTTTGCTGTAGTTAGAACGTTACCGTGCAGTTCTAGCAAAGGTTGTAATGGTTGTTTGTGCAGTGATAGTAGATAATTGTCAAAATTTTGTACCGGGCACCATTTGTTATGAGTAGGGTACAAGGGGATCGTAACAGTATGACCTATGGTGCTGGTTTTTGAGTGTTTTAGCATGAGTAGGTAATGGTCGTTCTGTTTCGCTAAGTCCATGGTTCTTAGGTAATCGGGGGACATGATAGTCCTAGTTGTGAATTCGTTGGGACAGAGGAATCCATAAAAAGCAAGATATATGGCTGATTTTATTACCGTGTTTGTCCTGGGCTCAAAAGGAGAGGAATCTAACAAGTTGACTAGTGCATGAAATATATGGGTAGTCGTTTCCCGGGGACATGTGTATCTAATTTCTTAATGCCTCTAAGAACTGTCTTGATTTGATATGAGGATAGGAAACTCGTGGCGTTGGGTTGTTGAATAAGCATGTGGTGTTGAATTCCCGTAAGGTATAGTTTTATAGTGTTAAATGATAGTTTAAGGTTGATGTGGCAAAAAGAAGTGAAACCCAATATTGATTCTATCGTGAACATATCGTGAAAGTGAAATTCAGTGATGAATTTTTTGAAAATGTGAAAAGCTCTGTCGTTAGTGTTTTTAGTGTTTACAGAGAGTGCCAGGTGAGAAATGTGACGTGCGTGATTTAACAAAGCTTTTAATCCATTATCATGTCTGTGAAAAGTGGGGCTGGAGTTGCCCGTCTGGAGGCGGTGGGTAGTGTCGTGAAGAATTCCTGAAAACGAAATCAAGACAAGTGATCAGCACCGATGTTTGTGCACCCTGGAACGTGAATACATGTTAGAAAGAATTGACAAGTGGCTGCTACCCATGTGAGTCGTCTCAAGAGCCTCATAATTATCAGGGATGATGACCGGCCTTTATTGACAATATGTCAAGTAGCCATATTATCAGAATAGCACCAAACTGTGTGACCGGGCCACTGGCGGCCCCAGGTAACGGCCGCAGCCACGATGGGGTACAATTCGAATAAAGCTGAGGTCTCTGTGAATTTTGTGAGTGATTTGACCTCAGTTGGCCATGGCCCCACGAGCCATTGGTCTCCCCATATCGCTGCAAACACCGTGTTTGCTGCAGCGTCTGTCCATATTGTAGGTGAAGTGTCTGAGTGAGATGGTATAAACAGGGCACGCCCATTCCAAGAAGTGAGGAAAATTCTCCACATGCGCAAATCGGATGTCGCATGGTTGTCTAGTGAAATGTAAGATGTGTCTGAGGTAAATTGTGGAAATAGTGATAGCAAATGTGAAATAAATGATCTCCCCTGGGGAATGATTCTCATTGCAAAATTAAGCAATCCCAGCAATGATTGTAGGTCTTTTTTAGTGCAACGACCTTGCTGTAGGTAGTGGTCAATACTTGCCAGGATACGCTCAATTATCTCATGAGGGAGGCTAGCCTGCATGTGTACTGTGTCTAGTTGTATCCCTAAAAATTGCATCTGGGTGCCGGGCCCCAGGGTCTTGTGTGGGGAGACTGGAACAGAAAGTGACTCAAATAATGCCAACATGTGTTTTAAACTTGTGGGTGGACTTGTGTTGTTCTCAATTGTGAGGAAATCGTCTAAATAGTGAATCACTGAGGGACATTTGTAAACATTTAGCAACAACCAACATAAAGCCTCTGCAAATGTGTCGAAAATACGCGGGCTGCTCTTAGAGCCAAAAGTGAGACGAGTGAAGAAATAGTATAACCCTTCCCATTTAATGTCGTGAAGGTGCCAAAGTGTAGGGTGCATAGGCAGTAGTTTGAAGGCATTCACTACATCCGTTTTACTTAACCATGCCCCTGTGCCAGCTTTAATGATAGCCCCGATGGCATAGTCGATAGTGGCGTAATGTAGCGAAAACTCTTCAGATGGTATGAGGGAATTTAGGCTAGGGACCGTGGAGGAATGTGGTGCGGATAAATCAATGATCAGCCTGGGTTTAAGTGAGTTTTTCCCCGTGACAATCCCAATGGGATTGGTTCTCCAAGAAGTGAAGGGTGGTGAGAGGAATGGACCCAGCAAAAAGCCTTGTTTCACCTCGGTTGTGATAAGTTTATGTACCAGCTGTGGGTCATCTCGTGTGGAAAGTAAGTTGTCACATTCCAGTGTGCCTGTAGGTAAATGTATTAACCCTGTGTGAAATCCCTCCGATAATCCTGTTATGAGATAGTCGCTGAAATGTCGTGATGGGTGTAGACGTAGCAAATCGGTGAATAAGCTGAGGTTCACGCATGTGAGATAGGGTTTTGGGAAAGCTTTATTTGGGCACATTGTCTTGGAATGAGCCCTAAAACAGTGTGAACAAACATGCATTAGTCTACAGGAACTAAAACCACAATTGCCAGCATTAAAATTGTTACATACTTGGGATTTCCCTAAGAAGACAATATCTCTTCCTAGTTTGTCTTTCAAACCTTTATTTGATCTTGGGAGGTTAGTTGCTGCTTGGTTTTGTTCTACCTCAGCTGTATTAGGGCAGAAATTTGTGCTGTGGGTTGCTGATGAGCATACTGCACAAGTTGGGGGCCTGAGGCCTGCAAAGTGCCTACAGAATAGCTCAGTGTCCAACTTGCTCCAATTGATGCTTAAGTTGAACTGAGCCAGAGCTGCTGCCACCTTTGCAGAGAAGGAACGGTGGTAATCGTAAAACGCTGTACCACCGTATTTGTGTCCCAGATCCACCAACTTGTGCATGTACGTATCCAGCTCGGCTCTTTTCCCTGGGTATACAGTGCAATATACATCCCTATAGATGCCAAACCCTAATACAAATTCTGGGATGTTCAATTTTTTGTTCAGGCGAGGGTCTCTAGCTCTAAGGACTATGGAAATATCCCCACAAGCAAAGGTCCTGTTCTCAAGGACATACTGGGAGGCAATGAGTAATGAAGCTAGGTTAACGTCCTTGCCTTCCAGAATGTCTTTTTTAAGGTGAGCTGGGACCATGTGTGAAGGATCAATAGATTCTATATCAGCCGTAGCTGACAGGGTATTACTGGGTAAGGTATTAGCAAGAGGCTGAGTGGTGACCATTGTATTTGTCGTGGACTGAGTAATACTACCGTCCTCCAATTTGTCCAGCCTGTCGCTGATTGTCCCCATGGATGCCATAAGGGACGTCATCATAGCATGAAATGCTGGCATTTGCGATCCGCTAGGGCCTTCCCCTGCCTCGTAGTTGTCAGTGGTAGTGTACAGTAGCCTATACAACTCCGCCTTCCTAGCTGTAGCTGGGAAAGGGATGCAGCGTCTTCTTAGTTCAGCTGTAAGACGTGGTATGGTCCACGATCTAAGGGATGCAGGGCTATTCACATCTGTACCCGGACCAGGGGTGGCAGGCCTAGCAGGTGTGCTAGGTAGTGATAGTTCTTCAGGGATATCTGGCGTTAGTGACATAACTGAAATTATAAATATAAATAGTCGTATAAAATGTTTTGTGGGTGGGTACTGGTGGGCTAGCTAAATACCAAGCGGTGAAACAATTAAGCTTCTTTTGAGCGTGACAAATGAGACCCTGCTAGTTGCCAAGCGGCTTGAGAGGCATTATTTATGCATGGGCCCGAGGGGAAGATTGAGGCCACTTCACGTTGTGGCGGGGTGTAGGCCTCTCGGTGTCATTTAAAGCATAAGAAAGATTGGGAGTGACAGGTGAGGCCCTCTCTTTGTATTGATGCGAGGCGGCTAGCTATGATTTGGCCCGAGGGACGTATTACCTCCGAGTGTGAGGTTAGGGATGTTGGCCTCGCGGGACCACTAGCCTATGGATTAAGGCCAGAAAATATTTTATCTAATTGGGCCACCTAACCTAGGACCAGTACCCCTCAAATATTTTTAGGGAATAGTGGGTTCTGGCGTAGTACCTGAAAGTGAGTCAGGCTGATCTCTCAATGACGTAACTGTGATATTGTCGGGTAGTTGACCTGTGGGTATAAGATGATATGTAAATATCTGAAAATGGGGTAGTAGTTAGGCCAGATCGTGGACCAGAACCTACCCGATAACTGCGGAGGAGATATAACCAAAAGAAACCGGCTCCTTGCTTGTAAAAAGCTACCGTTCCAATGACTAAACCTAGGAGAGTAAATTATATATTTTACCTAAAATCATATGTTTATATGGTCATTTATATGAATCATATGACAATGTTACCAACCTATAAAGTATAAATGATACCGATCTCTGGGTCCCCAAATATTAATATGAATTCTGGTAAGGAAACCTGTTGGAAGATGTCAGAAATCAGGATTGAATTAAGTGTAGCATAAATTTAAATATATATATATATATATATATATTTTTTTTTTTATGGTGATATATCATTATTGACCGGTAGGGGGCGAGATTCCACCTAAGAAGTGGATGCAGGATCTTGTATAATTAGTGAGAAATGCACGAATTTAAGTCGAATGTGATGACAGTACACAATGACTACATTTGTTTGGTAGAAAATCCTAAGTATCTGGCCGAATGCAGCGTTCGTTTGAATACTAAAAGGCATGGATTACATTGCTTAGCGGCGAAGTGTTTTAAACGAAAAAGTACCGAATGCGGTTGAATGCGAATGGGGCTCCGCCGTGTAAGCCGTGAATACGAAGCGGTTTGCTTTACGGCGGGCCCAACTTACGGTTTTTGGCGGCAGCAGTACCGGAAAAGCTGTGCGGACAACGGTGGCGGCGGGAAAAGAGCCCTGGAGAGCCCGGACAACTCAGGAGGGCACCGGACCAGGAGACCACGAGGAAACAGGTAAGAGGAATCCAAGATGGCGGTCTGAACCGGAAGTAACGTTTCAGACTCGCCAGACCATTAACGGTAATGTGGGAGTGGATTGGCAGCCCTTTTATAGGGAAACCAAGCCCCTCCCACAACTACAGGCCAAGCCTTTTAATATATAGCTAATGGGGCCTTTTCCATCTTCCCTGGTGGTCTAGGAATTTTTCTACAGGCTGGCTGTTGTTTTTTGGCTATATTTACACGGGTCCCAGCTCTGGTCTGGCCATCTTGCTCAGCGTCCGTCGGCCGTACTGCGCATGCGCGAATGGTCGCTTCATGCCGTTTTTCGCGCATGAGTGGAAGCATAGAATCCCGCATTTGACACATGGACGCCAATTACATCACACGCCTTCTTAAAGGCGTCAAAACCAAAACTCTCTTACCTTTCACAGGTTCAGCAAACCCTAAGAAGCTATAGCAGTGTTAGAAATTCGGATTTGTTTCCAATACATCAATCAATTTTCTTTGGACCTCAGGTATGTTAATTACCTTTTTAAAGGTATATTCCTCTTGAATTCAAATTGGATTTTTTATACTGCATTGGTATATATATTTTTAATTCTTTCCAAGTAATTTTCAGTTGCTACTATGGAGAAAGAGAGATCATTCTCATCAGACTCGGACGTATCAGTTCATAAACATAAGTCACATTCCAAGAGTTATAGGTAAGCCATCTTTTTTCTTTTTGCAATGATGTTTGTTACAAACAAAAGAGAACTGGATTATATGTCTTCCCTATCATGATAGTTCTATGGGAAAGAAAACATCTGGAACTTCCAAGATATAAGGAACAGATGCGAGTGTCAGGATTACAGAATGATCCAGCACGTAGAACTGTGTAACACAGAGGACTGATAGGTAACGTATACCGGACCAAAGAATAGTCAGGAATAGCCGAGGTCAAGGGAAACAGAAAGAGACACAACGATAAGGAAAAGCCAGGAGTCAGGGATGCCAGAAAACAGGGAAGTCAAAAACAATGCCAAAGTCAAATAACCAGAATAACCAGAATCAATAACACACTCTCGGACAACCACAAGGGAAACCACGACAGGGCACTGAGCAGGATGAGAACTGGGCCTAAATACCCCTCCTCTAGGTCTGATAGGCTGTAACTGGCCTTTGACCCCGAAGGCAGTTACCAGATCTCATTTGCATAATTGCTGCTCAGCATTAACCCTTCTGTGGATTTGGTTGTTGCTCGGCACAACTTTTCCTGTGTGGACAGTAAATGTCATTAACCACATTTTTGTAAGTGGATGAATACGTGACAGCGAGGCCTGTAACAATAGACCCCTGGAAGGGAAACGTCTATGCAGAGAATGTCTATCAGCAGTCGGTGGAACCTCTACTTCTGCACGTTTTCCGGATATCATGCAGTTCATCAAACAGGCTGTATCCCAGGATATTAAAGAAGGTGAAAAATCACGTAAAAGGCCTAGGATTACCGATAGAGTTGAGCGGACACCTGGATGTTCGGGTCCGGCAGGTTCGGCTGAACTTTGAAAAAAAGTCCGGGTTCGTGATCGAACTTGACCCCGAATCCGAACCCCATTGAAGGCAATGGGGCCCCGAACTTTTGGCCACAAACATTCCTCTAAAAAATGTCCTGGAAAGGGCTAGAGGGCTGCAAAAGCAAGTAAAATGGGAGTAAAAGTAGGACAATTGCCCTCCAAACAAATGTGGATAGGGAAATCACTTAAAATAACATAAACATTCAAAATACAGCTGAGCCATAAAATAGCACTAGATGAAATCTTTGATTTTAGCTTTGGAAGAACATAAATCAAAATCTAAAGCATGGCTGTAAGGAGGATCACCAGAATTATCCATTTGAGAGAGGGTTGGAGTGCAGGGTATTCGCTTTCATTGTTCAAACTGAGCTCAACTCCTGATGCATGGAGAAAAGGCCTTCACAAGCCTCTGCTATTGTGTACATAGTTTATACTAAGAGACCCATAGGCTGAGAAGGCGGTGACCGTGGCGGTGGAGGAAGAGGAGGTAGCCAACACTGTTTTATATATATATATATATATATATATATATATATATTTTTTTTTTTTTATTGGGGTAGCCCCCAAAATATTGGGACATATAAAAAAAGAAACCTTTGCACCCTGCTCCATCTTATGCTGTGCTGGTGCCTCTGTGCGACCAGCGCCTCTTCCTCCAAACTGTACATGTCACTCGCATGAGCTTGATTCCATGTGGGGTCTAGAACCTCATTATCCTCCACATCATCTTCCACCCACTCCTCAACCCTGCCCTCCTTGCCGGTCTGCACACTGCAGAAAGCCACAGCAGTTGGCACCTGTGTTTTTCTAACATGTAAAGTCTGCAAAGGACATATGGAAATTGTTTTAGAATTGTATCCAGGCAACCATTTTCCCTATAAACTGACCTCTCAGTTTGACTTGCAAGGGTATTGCCCCAGAATTACAATGTTGTTAAAGTACCTCTTAACTATTGATAACTGGTTTAAATATAGCAGCTTGTTTTCTGGTAGTTTCTAGTGTGGAAAATATCAGTTTGTTTTCTATCACTTAGATCTGTTTAACAAGTGTTGTAGGTGTGAAACAATATTACAAGTGACCGATGTAGTAAATTCGAATTAAAGTTCCATTTGCAAAAAAAAATTCTCTCCCATCTTCTGTGGGTTATTGCATTTTTAAGATCTTTAGACTTTCTTGAGAAGCGGTAACTAGCCAGTGTTGCACACATACACCACATATGAAGTGCACACCCCAAATGTACTATTTAGCAGCAGAAAAATTAGAATTTTTAAAACTGCGATGTAACCACAGTATTTGACACTCAGATATGAAGAGCAGGCCCCAAAATGTACTATTTATCAGATTAGCACCCAGAAAATAAGAATGTTTACAACTGTGCTGTTAGCGCACTATTTGACGCTTCTATTTGACTCTCAGATATAAAGTGCACCCCACTAATGTACTTTTTAGCACCCAAAAAATTTTTACGTTTTAAAACTGCAATGTGACAGCAGTATTTGACGCTTCTATTTGACTCTCAGATATGAAGTGCACCCCACTAATGTACTAGTTTGCAGAATTCTTTCCTAAGCTGTCCCTCACAGCGGCAGCATCCTCTCCCTACACTAATAAGACCTCATGTGACGTGCGGCGCTACGCGACTCCAGCTTATATATAGAGGCTGGGTTACATGCTGCACTGGCCAATCACAGCCATGCCATTAGTAGGCCACACAAGTCAAACGCTTGTTGATTAGCTGCCGTGCAGCCTTTCAAAACGCGCCATTAAATCGCCTAACACCGAACTCCAACCCGAACATATGTCCGAGTTCAGGTCCGGGGTCAAAAAACGCAATGTTCGGTAGGAACCTGAACTTTACAGTCCGCGTTTGCTCAAATTCTAATAATGGGCTTTAAAGACATTTTGGCGGCATAGAACCCCTTAACGACTTTCAGCCCCTGGAGGCCCAAACTACTTACTTCCACTGTGATCCACTTTGAGAGGACTGCCTGACAGCCCAGGCAGCCCTCCCATGGCAATTCAGGCCCCCATGCCCTGATTATTACACAAATAAATATTATATGCATATGTACATTATATTTATATACACACACTATATATATATATATATATATATACACACACACAGACCCCTTCATAATTACTGTATTTTATATTAATATAATTACATATATTAGCATTAAAACCCACTTACAAGGTTATATATTTTATCTATAAACGTATAATTGCACAAATTAATACAATAGATTAAAAACAATAATTGATTATTTTTAAATAAATTATATATACACATTTGTAATTTCATTCTGTATTTTGATATATATACATATACACATATATATATATATATATATATATATATATATGTACACATACACACACACACACACATTAAGACCTTCAGTGGTTATGGTACTGAGGTCTTCTATTCCTTTCCCAATAGCTGAGCGTAAGTGAATATAACTGCATTTAGGGTGTAGAGGAATAGTGTAGATGATTGCAGCTTCCAAGACGATTCTCCCCAGCAAATAAAATATTCCCCAAGCATGAGCCTAGACTTCATGAAGGGTACAACAGGAATGATCTTTATTGACACCACACTGGCTTTTATGGAAATCCTCCCACAAGAGGACCAAAAGGAACAACCAATCATAATACAGTTTTACAGTAAAACCCTCCCTTCCTCTGCCTGGGAGATTCTGAGATAAGTTAAGGAATAACCCAATTATCTCCAGGCAGAGGACACACAATTTCCCCAAAACTTGGAACACCCCTTTATACACAAGGTATCCCTACAAATGACATGTCCTCTGATACCCCCGATCTGGGAGACCAACATATTCAAATGTCACCCAGATTGGTTCAGGGGTTTTTAAAAAGTATGGAAGTCTTAGTTCACCGACCGCACACGAGGCTCCTGCCCAAAACAGTTCCACAAATTCAGTGTGTGCGGTCGGTCAATTCAGAGAACAGCATAAAAACGAATATAAGCACGAATGGAGCCTCCTGGCTCACAAGAGCGATTGCTCCCCGTGTTCGTATGAAAAAAAAAACTACCGAATGGCACTCTCCTAGCTGTTCGGCAACAAAAGGAAGCAGGCATTCGTATGTTTCAGCGGTGGTTGGTGAAGTCAAGTGTCCGATTTTAGTTCCAGACACTCAACGACTAAGTCCCGCTGCCTCCTTTCGTGCAAACAAGATGGCCGCCATTTTCTCTTCCACGTGGCATTCGCATATACAAACGGCGGCCGCCCAGAGAGCGCTTAATAGACTGTTCCCTTTGAAGGCAATGAGCAAGGAGTGTGGTTGGTAGTTTAATCTACCGAACAAATAAATCCAAAATAAACAAATACAGTGGAAAGTCACGAATAAAAGAAGAAAAGTCTATTCTTCACAATACATATACAAACACACACACATACATACATTTCCACCTATAATTTAAATAAATACACACATATATATATATATATATATATATATATATATATATTACACAAGATCCAGCGCACTCACCTATCCACTAAACGGCAACTTCAATGTTGAAAGATTTTATTCGTTTTTTTAAAAACACCTAATCTAGGCAAAAATAATGGGGGTTTAGTTACATTATATGATCATACATTGCATAAGCCTGCCACAACGTCAATGTACCCCATCTTTGGCAGGTCCTACACTAACAGCCTAATGTCTGCTCTTATGAGATTAACCCACTTACTTGAGGAAAAAAATTCCATCTGGGGCTCTCTGCAGTACAAGGCTAAATAGGGACCTGGGATGAGGCACCTGTGACAGGGAGGGGTGCAAAACCAAGGAGTTGGCTAGACTCCCAAATATATATATATATATATATAAATATATATATATATATATATATATATATATATATATGTATATATATGAAACAAGGGGGGCTGGCTGCACTCACCTGAACATGCATAAATGGGGGTGCTGCTGGGGGCCAAATGACGTTGTGGCAGGCTTATGCAATGTATGATCATATAATGTAACTAAACCCCCATTATTTTTGCCTAGATTAGGTGTTTGTTTAAAAAAAGAAAAAAAATTAATAAAATCTTTGAACATTGAAGTTGCCGTTTAGTGGATATGTGAGTGCGCTGGATCTTGTGTATTGTATTATTTGGCCCCCAGCAGCACCCCATTTATGCATGTTCAGGTGAGTGCAGCCAGCCCCCCCTTGTTTCATATATATATATATATTTGGGAGTCTAGCCAACTATATATCACTATATATATATATATATACCTATATATAAATAAAAATATTTTAAAAAAATTATATAGATATACACATATAGATTCACATACGTATATATATATACATATATTAATTCTATATATATATTTATGTAATATTTTTGCATAATTAGGTATCTTAATTAATTACAATTAGCGAGACCTGCCTGACAACCCATGCCGAAAGTAAAGGGAATTTAATTTGCTAGCACTATATTTAACCCTATAACTTTCCAAGACACCATAAAACCTGTACATGGGGGGTACTGTTCTACTCGGGAGACTTCGCTGAACACAAATATTAGTGTTTCAAACCAGTAAAATGTATTACAACGATGATATCGCCAGTAAAAGTGATGTTTTTTGCATTTTTATTGCACAAACAGCACTTACACAGACGATATTATTGCTGTGATACATTTTACTGTTTTAAAACACAAATATTTGTGTTCAGCGAAGTCTCCCGGGTACAACAGTACCCCTCATGTACAGGTTTTATGGTGTTTTCAAAAGTTACAGCGTCAAATATAAGGCTTGCGTTTCATTTTTTTCACATTAAAATTCGCCAGATTGGCTACAGTGCCTTTGAGACCCTATGGTAGCCCGAGAATGAAAATTACCCCTATGATGGCATACCATTTGCAGTAGTAGACAACCCAAGGTATTGCAAACGGGGTATGTCCAGTCTTTTTTAGTAGCCACTTAGTCACAAACACTGGCCAAAATTGGCATTTTTTGCATTTTTCACACACAAACAAATACTAACGCTAACTTTGGCCAGTGTTTGTGACCAAATGGCTACTAAAAAGACTGGAATACCCCATTTGCAATACCTTGGGTTGTCTACTATTGCAAATGGTATGCCATTATGGGTGTAAATTTCATCATTGGCTACTATAAAGTCCCAAAGGCAACGTAACCAATCTGGCGAATTTCAATTTCAAATGTAACGTGCTATATTTGACCCTGTAACTTCGCAAAACGCCATAAAACCTGTACATAGGGGGTACTGTTTTACACGTGAGACTTTGCTGAATACAAATATGGGTATTTTATTGCAGTAAAAGCAAACAGTATTATGACATTGACCGTTAAAATGTCATGTAGAACTAAAAAAAAAATTAAAAAATTCATATTTTCTCCCATTATTTTCATATTAAATTATGTTTCATAGCTAAATATTTGATATTAAATGAAAGCCCTGTTTCCCGTGAATAAAATGATATATAATAAGGGTGGGTGCATTTACTATGAAAGAGGTGAATTACGGTTGGACAGACATGTAGCGCAAATGCCAGGTTTTGTTTACATTTTGTTTCATTCACAACGTGTACATTTGGCTCAGTCTTTAAGGGGTTAAATGGTTTCCACATTGTTACTTGAGGTCACATGATCATGATATCACATGACGGCAAATTTTGAAGTTCATTCACCTATATAAACAGGTTATGTACACTTCTCTGTAAACACTTTGTTAAATTTCATCTAATGTGGTAAAATGCAGTAGTATTGTATTTTATTGTATATGTGTATACTTTTATATTCTTCTAATAAAACTAGTGATTTTTTTTTTTTTGTTTTATTATCTTGGACCAGCCTGCTTTTTCCTATCATCTGAACATCATTTCCTTGATGTGGAACATACCACCCTTGCTTTAAGGACTGAGCAAAAACTCATTTTTTTGCTTCAGACTTGTGGATATATTTTACTCACCTTGAATTTTGCAGTGTGCACGATATTTAATTTCCTTTTATTTACTTACTATCAGAGGGAGAATTACTACTCCAGCACCTATCCAACCATGGTGGTGTACCACTTTACGCTCTATGTTGGGAGCTATTCTTAAGCGCCACAAAATGTGAGTTTACATTTACACACTATACTATCCACACATGTGACTTCCCACATACTACACTTAACTGTTATTCATTCTGTTCATATACTGTTATATTCTATAACCACCGGACTAACTCCGATTGGATCAAAATAAACATCCAAAATACTCAGGTGGGGTTTGTACTGCCCAGGTGCATATAAAGTAGAGCTACTTGGCAGCTCTGCATTTCTTCTTTTTATTTTTAGTGCTATTCATCTTGGAATATCCCTGAAGCTTTCCCTAAGCTCTGCTCCCCTTCATCTGCACACATTGATTACATGTTGTTCAATAAACAAATGGTAACTTTAAATGCCTGCTTGCTAATGCAAAAAACTTGTGTAAGTAAATGGGGGGAGCTTAATATATTGGTTTACAAGGAGCAATATAATTTATTTAGGATAACAGAGACTTGATGGGATGAAACACTTGATTGGGCTATTAATTTAAATAGATACAGTATTTAGAAAAAATATAAACCATAGAAAAAGGAACGGGTATGTCTTTATATTGAACATGGAAGTCAAGTGTTAAAGAAATTGTATGTGATGATGCAGGTGAGGATGTGGAAGCCGTATGTGTAGAAATTTGCATAGGAGGAAACAAGTGATATCTCTTAATAGTAGCAATATGTTACAAGTCCCAAAATATTAGTAATGATGGGGGTGAGCTATCTCAAACTAATAGGGCTGCACAACTGGGCATTTTTATTATGCAGACATTGATTGGGCCAGAGGGACTACTAGTACAGTTAAGGGAAACAGGATTTTGAGCCTGATAAATGATAATTTCATGTCTCAATTAGTCTGGATTTTTCATAACTAATAATGTTGACTTATTTTCAGACATTCAACTTAGGGAGCACATGGGAAAATAGTGACCACGATATGGTATCATTTGAGATTAACACAAAAGAAAATCTAATTTATATGGGTTGTACAAAAAAAAAAAAAGTTAATTGACTGGCAGGAATTATTAACTGGCAAAAAGGAAAGGAAGGTCTTTCAACAAATTCTACAAAAGTATATTTCTCAATACATACCATTGAGAAACAAATATAAAAGAAGCAAACTAAGTCAATTGAAGAAAGTTAAGAAAAGGGCACTCTAATCATTTAAATCATGCATTCTACAAAAAATATAAGCATGCCAATAAGGCTTGCAAAAGGGCAATGATCAACCCAAAAGTATGTTAATGGCATTACTAGTTAACACCATTTCTTATTTGAGACTATTTATATCTTTTTATAATCATTTAGTCCTATTTAGCCCTATACAAGATGCTGATGCTAAATACTTGTATGTGATTTCTTTGGGGCCTCTAGCTTGACACAACTTGATTTATTTCTGTTCAGTTGATTTGAATTGTCAATTGATGTTCATTTTTAATTTCTCTCCAATTTAAGCCCTTACTGACATCATGGCATTCTATGCCATCCCCATTATAAAGGGCTTTAAAGCCGTTGTGGCGGCATTGAAGAACGTAACGGGTTAAGCCCCCCGGAGGTCCGCGGTACTTACTTCCACTGAAATCCTCTTCAGGAAGCCCTCCCCAGCAAATCAGGTCCCCGTAATAACTGGCTGTGGATCTGCCAACAGGAGAACTGTTTGGGCTGTCAGACAGTCACCCTACTTGTGGGAAGTATAAAAAAATATATATATAATTAAACTTGATAAACATAAATTTAAAAAAAAAAAAAATAGTAATGCACTCCACCTTCCTTGATGTACTTGCCCGGTGCTTATAAGCAAACAGATACAGCCAAGTCGAATGAATAAAACTTAGCTTTTATTAGATCAAAATAAAAATCAATGTTACAGTCTGCATCACAGACTTTCATCACCTCCAGACTGAAACGTTGATTTTTATTTTGAGCTAATAAAAGGTAAGTTTTATTCATTCGACTTGGAAGTCCCTGGAGTGCTATCTTGTACTTCTGGAGATATATATATATTAGCAGACTGGCCGGGTCTTGGGTCATAAATAGCAAAAACAAAGCTTTCCTCATATTGAAAGAAAGAACTATTTAGCAAACAGGCCCCAATTGAGCCACAGCAAAACATGAAACCCTTTCTAAGCTACTGGGCAGCTAAGCTAAACCCAGTAGTTTAACAAATAAAAATAAAGGCTTGCAAAATACATTTTTGTTCCCACACAGTTTCAGCAGTCTTTTTGACTCACAGTCCCTCTGTCTCCACCCCCAGCTCTACACAGGAGAGACTGATTTCCCTCTGCATAGGGTTTATGTAGCTCCCTAACTGATGTACTAGAGCAACCTGATTTTTAACCCCCTCTAGTCAGGGAACACTGAAAGTGCCATACTGAGGCTAATATAGCAGTGTTCCCTCACACTGCCATATATATGTAGCGTCATACATGTGTGCATTTTAACCCCTTAAGGACTGGACTGTTTTTGCGATGTTGTACATTTGCGACCAGGCATATTTTTACACTTTTGTGGTGTTTGTGTTTGGCTGTAATTTTCCGCTTCTCATTTACTGTTCCCATACAAATTATATATTGTTTTTTTCAGGACAAAAGGGGCTTTCTTTACATACCATTATTTATATAATCTCATGTATTTTAATTTAAAAAAAATAAAAAATCTGATGAAAAATTGAAAAAAATACATGTTTTTTGACTTTTACTTGAAAAATCTTTTACTCATCTACAAAAGCGAATGAAAAAAAACTGCTAAATAGATTCAAAATTTTGTCCTGAGTTTAAAAATACCTAGTGTTTACGTGCTTTTTTGCATGTTATAGGGCTATAGGTACAAGTAGGATATTGCGGTTTCAAAACATACATTTTAAAATTTATCAATAGTGACATTGTAACACTATTATCTGTCATAAATCTCTGAATAACACCCCACATGTACATATTTTTTTTAAAGTAGACAACCCAGGGTATTCAATATGGGGTATGTCCAGTCTTTTTTAGTAGCCACTTAGTCGAAAACACTGGCCAAAATAAGCATTCATATTTGTTTGTGTGTGAAAAAAGTAAAAAAACTAAATTGAACGCTAATTTTGGCCAGTGTTTGTGACCAAGTGGTTACTAAAAAAGACTGGACATACCCCATTTGCAATACCTTGGGTTGTCTTCTTTTGCAAATGGTATGCCATCATGGGGTAATTCTCATTCCTGGGCTACCATACGCTCTCAAAGGCAACGTAACCAACCTGGCCATTTTCAATGTAAAAATATTTGACCCATATATTTGACCCTTGTAACTTTCAAAAATGCTATAAAACCTGTACATGGGGTACTGTTTTACTCGGGAGACATCGCTGAACACAAATATTAGTGTTTAAAAACTGGAAAACATATCACAACAATTATATCATCAGTAAAAGTGCTGTTTGTGTGTGAAAAATGCAAAAAAAGTAACTTTCACTGACAATATCATCGCTGTGATATGTTTTACTGTTTTGAATCACTAATATTTGTGTTCAGCGAAGTCTCCCGAGTAAAACAGTACCCCCCATGTACAGGTTTTAGGGTGTCGTAGAACGTTACAGGGTAAAATACAATGCTAGCAAATTAAATTCTCTGGAATTTCGGCCTGGGTTGGCAGGCAGGTCCCTCAAATTGCAATCAATAAAATTACTGAATTATGTAAAAATATTACATAAATACGCACGTAGAATTTAAATATATATGCATATTTATATATTTGAAGTCTACGTGTATATTTATATAATTATTTATGTAATTTTGTATATGGACGTATGTATATTTCTTATTATTTTTATTTATTTTTATATACATAGATATATATACAAATTCATTCTAAGTGTATTTTGATATAAATATATATATATTAATTTTAAAATACAGTTAGAATAAAATTTCATATAGATATATAATTTTTTTTAAATTTTTATTATTATTTAAAAAAATTTATTTAATTTAAATTACTTATTATTTATATTTTATAATAATATATATATACAATATATATAGTTATTATATATATTATATATATACGTGTGTAATTTAATTATAAGTGTATTTTTATATTAATATAAGTACATATTAATATAAAAATACACTTAGTATGACATTATATATATATGATATATAGACATATATTATATAGATATAATATATGTCTATATATCATATATACACATATATAATTATTTATTTATTTTTTATTAACATTAACTTTATTTATTTTTTTGATTTTACACATGCAGGGAGACTGCCTGTCAGCACAGACAGTCCCCCTGCAGGCAGACTATGGACACCTATTGTGACCATGTGATCGCTGTGTTAAGCGATCACATGGCCACAGGGGTCCTAATTCTGCCGTGGGGAGACTGCCTGGGCTGCAGGCAGTCTCCCCACAACCGGAGCCACGCTGATCGCCGCCGGGGGAACGACGGCGATCAGGTAAGTAGCTCTGACCGTTAGGACGGTTCAGGACCGTCATCGGTCGGCAACGCAAAAATGCCGATGACGGTCCTGAACCGTCCTCGGTCCTTAAGGGGTTAATGTTAATATAATTACATATGTTAGTATTAAAATACAATTAGAATGAAGTTACATACATATATATATATATATATATATATGTATTTTATATTTATATATAAGTAAAATTACAATAATAAATAAATAAAATTAAATAAATAAAGTATTTAAAAAATGTTTTAAATAAATTATATATACATATGTAATTTCATTCTAACTGTATTTTGTTATTAAAATATATATATATATATATATATATATATATGTAACAAAATACACTTATAATGACATTCTATACATATCTATCTATATATAAAATACAAATAACCGCAAATATATATAGATACAAATATATAATTACATAAATGATTACATAAGTATACACCTAGAATTTAAGCACATATACGTATAATATATTACAATTCTATGTGTATATTTAAATAATCTTTTAACATAATTATGTGATTTAATTAATTAAAATTTGATTGATGTGACTGACAACCCGGCAGAAAGTGTAGAGAATTTAATTCGCAAGCACTATATTTAACCTTGCAACTTTCCCAAGACAACATAAAACCTGTACATGGGGGTTACAGTTTTACTCGGGAGACTTCGCTGAACACAAATATTAGTGATTCAAAATAATAAATTGTATTACAACGATGTTATTTTCAGATATGTAACAGGGTTGATGTTCCAGGAGGGATAAACCAAATGACAAATGATTTAGGTAAACTAGAAAAATGGTCAGAATTGTGGCAACTGACATTTAATGTGGATAAGTGCAAGATAATGCATCTTGGACGTAAAAACCCAAGGGCAGAGTACAGAATATTTGATAGAGTCCTAACCTCAACATATGAGGAAATGGATTTAGGGGTTATTATTTCTGATGACTTAAAGGTAGGCAGACAATGTAATAGAGCAGCAGGAAATGCTAGCAGAATGCTTGGTTGTATAAGGAGAGGTATTAGCAGTAGAAAGAGGGAAGTGCTCATGCCATTGTACAGAACACTGGTGAGACCTCACTTGGAGTATTGTACACAGTACTGGAGACCGTATCTTCAGAAGGATATTGATACCTTAGAGAGGGTTCAGAGAAGGGCTACTAAACTGGTTCATGGATTGCGGGATAAAACTTACCAGGAAAGGTTAAAGGATCTTAACATGTATAGCTTGGAGGAAAGACGAGACAGGGGGGATATGATAGAAACATTTAAATATATAAAGGGAATCAACACAGTAAAGGAGGAGACTATATTTAAAAGAAGAAAAACTACCACAACAAGAGGACATAGTCTTAAATTAGAGGGACAAAGGTTTAAAAATAATATCAGGAAGTATTACTTTACTGAGAGGGTAGTGGATGCATGGAATAGCCTTCCAGCTGAAGTGGTAGATGTTAACACAGTAAAGGAGTTTAAGCATGCGTGGGATAGGCATAAGGCTATCCTAACTATAAGATAAGACTAGGGACTAATGAAAGTATTTAGAAAATTGGGCAGACTAGATGGGCCGAATGGTTCTTATCTGCCGTCACATTCTATGTTTTTATGTTTCTATGGTAATGTTGCTCTGAGACCGTATGGTAGCCCAGGAATGAGAATTACCCCATGATTGCATACCATTTGTAAAAGTGCACAACCCAAGGTATTGCAAGTGGGGTATGTCCAGTCTGTTTTAGTAGTCACTTAGTCCCAATAACTGGCCAAAGTTAGCATTCTTATTTGTTTTTGTGTGAAATAAGCAAAACACTAATGATTGGCCAGTGTTGCTGACTAAGTGGCTACTAAAAATGTACCATTTGCAAAAGTGAACAACCCAAGGTATTGCAAAAGCGGTATGTCCAGTCATTTTTAGTAGCCACTTAGACACAAACACTGGCCAAATATTAGTTTTTTGCTTTTTTCACACAAAAACTAATCTGAATGCTAAATTTGGCCAGTGTTTGTGAGTAAGTGGCTACTAAAAAAGACTGGACACACCCCACGTGCAATACCTTGCATTATGCACTTTTGCAAATGGTATGCCATCATGGGGGTAATTCTCATTCCTGGGCTACGTAATTTCTCACAGTTTTTTGATTTTATTCATAATAAATTATGTTTTATATATGAATAGTTCATGAGTAATTAAAGCCCTGTTTCTCCTGAACAAAATTATATAAAATAAGTGTGGGTGCACTTAATATGAAAGAGGTGAATTATGGTTGAACAAACCTATAGCACAAATTCCAGTTTTTGTTTACATTTTGTTTTGATCAGAACATGTACTATTAACTCCATCCTGAACCGGTTGATTTAACATTTTGGCACTTTCTGGTCACTTTCTGGTCACTTTCTAATGTCTAGTTATGTTATGCATGAGCTACGTTGATGCATTGTTTTTCCTTTGCTACTTTTATATACTACTTTCACACCTGTTCCTTTTGTTGGGGGGACTTTCCTTATATTTCTCCTGGATTTATTTTTTATATATTTTTTACATTTTTACTTTTACCAGCATATGTATATATTAATATAGATGAATTGCAAGTCTTCAAAGTGAACCTGTAATGGAAATTTTTACACCATATGTTGCAATGGTATATGCTGTGCTCAGTGTAAACTATTTTGATTTACTCACCTTCCTCCATTCTAGTGCTTCATGGTGTGTTACTCTTTCTGTAACAACCACCTCCAGGCTGTCCTCTGCTCCACCTGGTCTATCCTTTTATTTGCACTGCTTGGGATGCATCCTCAAGCAGGGCAAATCTCGTCAGTGACATCCGCATGCTGGCTCCAATGCCAGCATGCTTGCGTTCAAACTGAGTAACATTATGTCACTTCATTCCTTTATGGCATAGACAGCACAAGAAACACATGCATTTTCGTTGTTATGGGTGGAGAGGTCTTTTCTGCTCTCCCTTGCCGAGGGATTGACTGACCGCGGGGAGAAAAAAAAAACATTTTCATACTGGAATATATAACTATGATTGAAGCTAAATGCCAACAAATAGCATTCTGCATGTGTACGGTGAGGGCTGCTCACATTTATGGATGCACTGTTTTTGTTTATTTGTTGTCCTTATTCAATTTTGTATAATGAAACTGAAATGCTGACCCAATAAAAGTCAAGTTTTATGTTTTGGAGAGGCACTAAAAGTGCCATCCATTCAGTGTTTGAACTATGAGCACTGAACTGACATGTTTAATGCCTTTTGATGCCACACCATCCCTCTTTTTTATTTTCTTTAACTACTCTTTAAAAATAAAAAAAAATCAAATCATGTAAATCTGAGTTTGGTAGTGAAGATTCTGCAGACACTGTACATCATAATTTCTTATAAATGCAAGTAATGGTCAATATTTATGTTTGTAAAGATTAGCCTTATAAATTTCGACTGATGTTCTGATAATTTGTTAAAGCAACCTAACATTGAAAGTGTAGAACTCCATTAAATTGCTTACTATACAAATGACATGGAGTGCCATCCAAGTTGTGTAAGCGCTATGTATCACTCTGTCTTGGTGAGTTTCAATCCTGTATCTAAATACTGTGTATTGTGCACAAAATTTAAAATGGAGTTAATGCAAAAGTTTTAAACACATGTTTACTTTGTGATAGAATCAATATTTCTTTACGTTTTTTGTTTTTTTTTAAAGTAAATTACAAATAAATATGTAATACTTGTTTTTTTTTTCTTTAGATGATGACATCTAATCTTTTTTTATACACTATTCTGGAATCTTTATAGCGATAAAATCTATTTTCTAAAACCCAGTTTGATTGTAAGGTCTACATCAGCTCAGTTGTAATACTTGTTTTAACATAGCTTATTCTATCCTGTTAATGTATTATATTTTATCTTTTCATTGCTGTCAACTTCATTATGCCTTTCATTAAACAACTATTTCTTTTTATTTGTATAACATTTATTTTGATCAAAATCACAGTTAGATTTTTTTCTTTAGATGATTTAGAAATAGCTAGTTTTGAAAAATAACTATTGTACAATGAAAAAAAATCTCAGGTGTTTTAGCTATGGGGACATAATGGGTTATTGTATTGTACTCTGACCTAAAAAAGAAAATCTTGCCTTATTTTCTTACCATCCCACAGAGCATGCATTTTTCTTTTCTGTATATTTTCTTACAGGTCTTGTTGTAAAGAACAGACACTTACAATATGCAGCATGTAACAGGAAAATATGTGCATTAAATTGATATATTTAAAGGTAAAAGAGCATAATGTCACATTAAATATGTTATGGTCAAGTTCAGAAATCCTGTGCAATTTCTTTAGATATAGATGAATAATTCCAATTGATATAAGTGACAGAGATAGTTTAAAATTAAATTTTCATGTTAAGTCAAGTGTAGGACAAATTGACTCAACTGGAGTTCATACCATGTAAAGAGCTGGATGTTCGCGTAATCATTCTTCTCAATTCTGATTTGTTTCTACCGTCTATTAGGGAGGTAATGTAGAGCTTTATTATAAAGTGTTATTTGATTGTTTGAGAACTGCAGTGTAAATGCCATTGCATATATTTAGTGTGATCCAAGCATTATAGATGTTTTATATGTTATTGAGATCATATTGTTATATTGTTTTCATCTACATTTTTCAATTGCAGATGCGTAGACATTGTCCCATGCTTTAGGACATTATATACAGCAAGAAGGTTGTAGCCTGTTAAATCTAAGGATGTTGCTCCAAGCCTAACTGTGCCAGATATTGTGGCCTAGGTTGATGTCTAGAACAGCATTTTTAGTTTGACATTAGTGGCTGGTAGTATACTTTTATTGTCATGTTCCTGAGCAGGTCAGAGAGGAGACGATTGCCATGGTTATTGGTTGAAACTTTATTTGTCTTTTTAGACATAACAATTTACTTGTAAGAAAGCATTAAGGCAATATGCCACAAACAGGATACTTTGAGAGTAAATGAATAAAATATTTTATAAACAAATAGGTTTGAAGATATTCCAAGTAGTTTAGTAGTTTGTGGAATGTCACACTACAGCCAGGTTCAGGATGATACAGGGTTGAAATGGCTAAAGCTGGTAATTACTTTCAGTATAATATAGTGCAGGTTGCTTAAAGGATTATGCAGAGTTGCAGCAGTTGAAACAAGTAAGTAGATTCCAGTATTGTAATATAGGTTGCTTACAGGATCATGCAGTGTTGCAATAGTTGAAGATAGGAGTTTCAGGAGGATTCCGGCAATGGGACACACTGAGTCTCAATAGAGGATCAGAATGCTTTCAGGAGCCAGGATCAGAAGTTCCATGTCAGAACACTGACTTCAATGTCAGAACACTGACTTCATTGTAAAAAAACATGTGAAGAGTTGGGTGTGGCCTTTTGTAGCAGACTTGGAAGATCATATGAGGCAGGTGAGAGCAACTGAGGATTGACTAGTGGCTAGGGAGGCCACTAGAGGCGAGAAACAGGAATTGCAGCAATAAAATAAAACAATTTCTTGGTTGTCAGGATAGGATCCTGACATTTATATAATTTCATCATTTGCTTTTTTGTAGCCTTGATAGGGAACAGAAGCACTGTCACATGACAGAACTGTAGTTTTCCTCCTCTTGTGGGTTTTTCTTTATCCTCTTTTGCCCAATTTGGTTATTCCCATCAGAAGATAGCATGAGGATGTAACTTACTGACCAAAAACTATTAAGAGTTGAACTTACAAAAAAATACAGTAGGGGCCTGACAGCCAACCTGAGCAGGTCACACACATGGCTGAAGCTCCTCAGAATCAGCCTGAAAATTGTCGATTAATCTATAAAATCAGTCTATATTTTGCCTGACACACTTATACCTACTTGAGGAATACTCTGCTGAGCAGTTGCTTTGGGCTTTAATGGTCCTGAGTGCTGTGGACAGTGCTGGTGTGCTCTGAGGCCTATGAGCAAGTTATAAGCAGAGGAGGTGGCTGATCCTCTGCTGAAGATTAAACCAAACCTTTTTGGTCCATTTTGGCCATATTCCCCCTCTTTATCTCAGTCCCCATTGGTGTGCTCCTTCCGCAACTTGCATGGACTTTACCAGCTACAGGTTCCTTAACAGCAGGGGCCTGCTCCTTAAGATTGCTGACAATATGCAGAGAGCCTTGACTCATACATACCCGCTGATACCTAACCTGTGCATTAAATTCTGGAACCGAAGCAACACTCGAGCACTTCATAATCTACTTGGATCTCTGGGCAAAACAATCCAAACTAAAGTACTGAACAGTCAGGCTCCTGCAGGACCTCCTTGTCATCATTCACGCACTGCATGGTCGGAGAGACAGTGACACAAGAGCAGTGACTGACACTGCCTCGATGTATGCCTGCTGTCAAACTCCACTGTTCCGTCCCCACCCGGCATTCTGGAGGGGAACCTACCTGCAAGCACAAGTCAAGCCATTGGAGTGTTTCCGCTCCACAGAGCCAGCATCACACATCAGGTGTATAAATAAGCCTGCTTTCTTGGGCCAACTGTGGCTGGGGCCTAGCGGAATGGGGCAAGATTGCATCGATGTTTGGAGCTGATGGAGTGTCCTTTCACTAGTCAGTGGACTCTACTAACCCTCTGTTGGCAACCTTCCAGCTACATGCATCGGATGAGTTCAGAATCTCTGCAGCTATATATTCATCGCTGAATATGTATTTGATAAGCAATAGATTTATAGGTCAGGGGCTTGTTTATACTCCTATTAAAACTCATCTGTATTTCACTCCCAGTGGCACTATTTTCATGTTTTTCATAGATGCTTTGTTTACCTCAAGTATTTCTCTTATTTCTTGTCTGCCTTGCATGTTTATTACTATTCATACCTATATAATGTTCTCCTTGTCTGAAATACCTTGTTGTTGGGGAAGCCTCAATCCCATTTAGTATTCAGACAAGCAAGTCTAGCCTTTCTCAATTTATTTAATATTATTATTTTCATTAATCACTATTAATCTGTTTACGATACCAATGTTTTACCATGTCGGTATTTAAATGGTTTGTTTTTGCTGTTGTGGCATTGCAAACTTGCATGTACTATTAAGCACAACAAAATAATAATAAAGAATTAAACAACAAATATAGCATATAAAATCTATAAAATGTATTACTGTTACATTGGTGCCCGGAGTGTCCCTTTATAACATAATCTAGAAAAGAAGCAAACTATGGAGATTTTTTTTTTTTTTTTTAAATGAACTGAAATTCAGCCGGATTTGGGATGATCAGATGATCAGAAGTATTTCTGATTTCTAAAAAGCCACATGACAGAATCTGGGGGAGATAAATTACTTTTTTCCATATCAAACATTTCATTTATTTTGTGCCACAGGCAGAATACAGAATCACAAACCAAAATGGACATACTTAGCCCCTGAGTTCAAGAATTAAGTTGAAACACACTATTGGCCCCAAAATGACTGTATTGTTGTTTGACCTGAAATTATTTTCTAAGATTAGGAATTTCCAAAGCCCCTTAATGTACTCACTAAGCCAGATACAGTGTTATTAGAGTGACGCTTTAAGTTTTTCTAACCTTCCTGTTTTGTTATACTACACTTCTGGTTCTCATCTTACAACTTTTTTAGTGTCACTTTTCTTTCAGTTGTTACAGTTGCAAGAAAACGTATGTGAACCCTTTGGAATGATATGGATTTCTGCACAAATTGGTCATAAAATGTGATCTGATCATCATCTAAGTCACAACAATAGATATTCACAGTCTGCTTAAACTAATAACACACAAAGAATGAAATGTTGCCATGTTTTTATTGAACACACCATGTAAACATTCACAGTGCAGGTGGAAAAAGTATGTGAACCCTTGGATTTAATAACTGGTTGAACCTCCTTTGGCAGCAATAACTTCAACCAAACGTTTCCTGTAGTTGCAGATCAGACGTGCACAATGGTCAGGAGTAATTCTTGACCATTCCTCTTTACAGAACTGTTTCAGTTCAGCAATATTCTTGGGATGTCTGGTGTGAATCGCTTTCTTGAGGTCATGCCACAGCATCTCAATCGGGTTGAGGTCAGGACTCTGACTGGGCCACTTCAGAAGGCATATTTTCTTCTGTTTAAGCCATTCTGTTGTTGATTTACTTCTATGCTTTGGGTCATTGTCCTGTTGCAACACCCATCTTCTGTTGAGCTTCAGCTGGTAGACAGATGGCCTTAAGTTCTCCTGCAAAATGTCTTGATAAACTTGGGAATTCATTTTTCCTTCGATGATAGCAATCCGTCCAGGCCCTGACGCAGCAAAGCAGCCCCAAACCATGATGCCCCCACCACCATACTTCACAGTTGGGATGAGGTTTTGATGTTGGTGTGCTGTGCCTTTTTTTCGCCACACATAGTGTTGTGTGTTTCTTCCAAACAACTCAACTTTGGTTTCATCTGTCCACAGAATATTTTGCCAGTACTGCTGTGGAACATCCAGGTGCTCTTGTGCAAACTGTAAACGTGCAGCAATGTTTTGTTTGGACAGCAGTGGCTTCCTCTGTGGTATCCTCCCATGAAATCCATTCTTGTTTAGTGTTTTACGTATTGTAGATTCGCTAACAGGGATGTTAGCATTTGCCAGTGACTTTTGTAAGTCTTTAGCTGACACTCTAGGATTCTTCTTCACCTCATTGAGCAGTCTGCGCTGTGCTCTTGCAGTCATCTTTACAGGACGGCCACTCCTAGGGAGAGTAGCAGCAGTGCTGAACTTTCTCCATTTATAGACAATTTGTCTTACCGTGGACTGATGAACAGCAAGGCTTTTGGAGATACTTTTATAACCCTTTCCAGCTTTATGCAAGTCAACAATTCTTAATCGTAGGTCTTCTGAGAGCTCTTTTGTGCGAGGCATCATTCACATGAGGCAATGCTTCTTGTGAAAAGCAAACCCAGAGCTGGTGTGTATCTTTTATAGGGCAGGGCAGCTGTAACCAACACCTCCAATCTCATCTCTTTGATTGGACTCCAGTTGGCTGACATCTCACTCCAATTAGCTCTTGGAGATGTCATTAGTCAAAAGTTCACATACTTTTTCCACCTGCACTGTGAATGTTTACATGGTGTGTTCAATAAAAACATGGCAACATTTCATTCTTTGTGTGTTATTAGTTTAAGCAGACTGTGATTGTCTATTGTTGTGACTTAGATGATGATCAGATCACATTTTATGACCAGTTTGTGCAGAAATCTATAGCATTCCAAAGGGTTCACATACTTTTTCTTGCAACTGTATATCTCAATGTTAATTTGTAGATCTGGATACTCTATTGTCAATATTGTCTAATTTTAAAACCACCTGCTAGTGGTACGCAGATACATTTTATTTATTGATGATACTATTTACTCTTAAATTGTGTCACTAATTTTCTTTGTGCCTCAAATTTTTGCCTAATTGTGCCTCTAAAGATTAAATACTTAATCTCCAAAAAACATAAGTTTTTTTTTCTTAGATAAATAACATCATAAGGTACTGTTCCAGTTTAGAAAATTAGTATCTCCAGTGTTCACCATCAGACGTCACCTTCTTGAGGAGTACCATTCTAATTTTATCTTTTAACTGTCACAATTCCAAAAAAAATATGATATGCTAAATTCAATATTTCTGATTGAATAAGAATAATTTGCATCATTGACAGATGGTGAGAAACTAATACCATAATGAGTCAGCACTGAGTAATTAGCCAGAGCTAATAAAATGTCTCTAATGATTAAATGAACAGTCCTAAGGAAATATGCATAATTTTTCCTTGCATGTGGACTTCATATTTCATTATATCCAGTAATTATATACAGTACTTTGTATCATTATCATATTTACTGAAGGGAAGCTTCATGTTATCATGTTATAATTTTAACTGCAGGGTGCAATAAGGACATTCACTTAATGATTAATTACCATGTTTAAAATGTTTGTATACATTATACATGGACAGTGGGATACAGCTAGGAATTTAGTAGCATGCACAGCCAGTGTGCCATATTTGCATCACAAGTAAACAATATTGGATAATCAATGATGGTGTTCCCTGATGGCAGTGGCCTCTTCCGGCAGGATAATGCACTTTGCCATACTGCACAGATTGTCCAGGAATGATTTAATGAATATGTCTAAGAGTTGAAGGTGTTGCTTTTGCCTCTAAATTTCCCAGATTGCAATCCTATTGATCATCTGTGGGATATGTTGGAACAAAAAAATCCAATCCATGGAGGGCACACATCACAAGTTGCAGGACTTAAAGGATCTACTGTTAATATCTCAGTGGCAGGTACCATAGGGCACATTCAGAGATCTTGTGGAGATCATGTCTCAATGCAACAGAACTGTTCTTTCACCAGGAGGTGTACCTACACACTATTAGGCAGTGGTTTAAATGTTGTGGCTGATCAGAGTATATTGTTTGGCGATCTGTAGTATTTTCAAAGATAGTTTAATAAAGAAGAATGTGTGGAATAATGTTGGTTTAATAAAGAAGAATGTGTGGAAGAATGCATCCTTTTTTTTCCTTGAATAAAACAATTAAAACTTAACATTAAATCCATTTTAACAACTTTAAAACATTTAAAAAAAAAACTTTTTATGTTATATTCCAATCAATTTAACATGTATTTGTAAAGATGTTAATGCTCAATATGCAATATTTTCATGCAACTATAATTTAAAAAAAGGGATGAATGGATGGATAATGCAACCCATTTTTCACAAAATGTTTATCTTCCACAGTCAAAATCCTCAGCAATTTCAATATTTCATGCCCCACAGTAATCCGAATTTCTGCTTAGGACTTAAAGGAACACTTTAGGGTCAGGAACACAAACATATATATCTGACCCTATAGTGTTAAAACCACCATCTAGCCCCCCTGGCCTTCTCTTGCTTCCCTAAATATGGTAAAATCTTACTTGTATTCAAGCCTGAGGTTGCTGGCTCTACTCCTGTCTGTCTCAGAATAGCAAGCTAACAGAAACAGAATACCCTGCACTCAGGTCCTGCACATATGCTCCGGCCTACCTCCAAGGGGGCGCTCTGTGTATGTGATGGACACCGCTGAATCCACCAATGTAGTATCAAAGAAGAAAACCACAGGCAGCACTCCAGGATATAGAAGGTGAATTTATTTGTGGGTTCACCACCTCACCAAAATAAGTGCAAAGTTTTGGCTCCTCGGAACCTTAATCATGCAGTCATTCCTGAAAGCCGAAACGTTGCACTTATTTTGGTGAGGTGATGAACCCACAAATAAATTCACCTTCTATATCCTGGAGTGCTGCCTGTGTTTTTCTTCTTTGATTCAGAATAGCAAGCTGTCTGCTGACATCATCAGAAGTTTTGTCCTGAGCCAATCACAATGCCTCCCCATAGGATTGACTGAGACAGTGAAGGAGGCAGATCAGGGGCAGAGGAAGGAGAATTCAAACACAGCCCTGGCCAATCAGCAGCTTCACATAGAGATTAATTGAATCAATGAATCTCTATGAGGAGGAAAGTTCTGTGTCTGCATGCACAGGGAGGAGATACTGATATGTTGTGATGCACACTAGGCAAGACTGAGATAGGAAGCAGCTCTAGCAGCCATCTGAGGAGTGCCCAGTGAAGTTATAACTATGCTGTAATGTAAACACTGCATTTTCTCTGAAAAGGGTATGATTCTACTCACCAGAACAAACACAATAAGCTATAGTTGTTCTGGTGACTATAGTGTACCTTTAAGATTGAGACATTTTTTTTTATCTTCAATAAATGTTGTCTATTCTCAGTGACATTTTGTTCTCAAAGAACCCACAACACTGAGCTAATAAGCTACTTAACACTTAATGACCAAAGTCATGGTTTAAAAATGCAACTCAAACGTCCTCAAAGTAATAATTTCGAATAAGGTTTTCAAATAATGCAATATTTTCAGATAAACTTTTAAAAACAATATTTTCAAAATATTAAAATAGAAAAAATATATCTTGTTTGAAAATATATTTAAAAAAATCAGATAAATGTAGGTAAATCAATTGGACAGTTTTTCTAACAGCATTATTATTAGCGGCAATATTATCAATACTTCCCCTACTGCTCGTTGCACAGCCTTTGTGACACCTGCCATGTTTTATAGCAGCTGGCAGTTGCATTACAGCCTGTTCCTATCACCAACACATTCAAGAAGCTTAAGAGGGGAATATTAAAGGTAGATGAGAAACTTGCTACTAGTGTCAAAACCAATACCATCCACCACCTTAAATAGCAGCAGTACAATTACTACTACTACTACTACTACTATTACTGCAACACATGAATATATTCTTGTGGTTCCTAGTAGCCAGTGAGAAAAAGGAATTCAGCAGGTGTTGACAATTTCCAGCTTAGCTAGTGTCAATATCGCCAGTTCCCAATATCGAAATGTAGCATTAACCTTTAGTATAGGCTGTGAGCAACTATACTATGCTGAGCCTCTGGATCTCCCTGTTGAGGATAGTCCACCACCACAAAGTACTCCACACTCACCACCACTGATGTTTTCTTTCAAAACATCACCAGTGTCACCAGCCTCTCCATTTGGGAAGGTGACCTTGGGAAACTGTATATATCAAAGGTTAAGCTGTTTATATTTCACCTTGCACTTTGGGTGTGTATAGGTTATATACACATTTTCTATGAAAATATATTTTAGGCTATATTATTATGCAAGGTGCATTTAAGTCCTAATGATTCTTATATTAATAATGACTTTTGTGACAAATGCTCCTTACTCTGGATATTTGCCATGAACTCCTGGAGGAGTGTGGAAGCTAGCCTCCTGCCCACCGATTATGGGCCATATACCTTGTGCCAAGCTTAATACTTTTCCCTTCTGTTCACAAGACATTTCACTGATTTGTTTTATATAGTTTCCAAACAGAAACACTGTCCCTGCTTTCGGTAGACAAATCTACTGAACACCGATCTCTGTGTGGCTGCTGTTCGTATAACCGAATGCCACATGCTGGAGAAAATGGCGGCCATCTTAGTCGCCGAGTGTCTGGAACTCTAAGTCAATCACTCAATCTCATTAACATGGTAAAAACATATGAACGCCTGCTTCTTTCCGCAACAAGCCAGGAGAGCGTGATTCGGTAGGTTCGTTCACACAAACCAGGCAAACAAAAGCTACCTATGAGCAAGGGGAACCGTTTGTCTTTTTGTTTGGTTTGGAATTCCTGAAACTGACCGACCGCTACCACTGAAACTCTGGAACTGATTTGGGCAAAAGCCTCATGAGCGTTACCCCAGTGGCAATTTGGCTGTATTCATGGTATCTAAGCACTATTTGGACAACACGGGTGCTTAGATCCAAGCTATCTGGACATTATAATACTTGTGGGGGTTCCTCTGTGTCTTATATGTGTTTTTATGTATTTTTAACATTTTATGTTTTTTTGTACAGTCATCCTGACTTAGAAATTCATGGACATGTTGTGGGAGTGTTATAGGCATGTTTGACTGTATCCCTGATGTGTATAAAAGCAGGCCATCTGGCCAGAATAAAACATTCCTGGTGTACCCTTCATCAAGTCTAGGCTGATGTTTGGGTAACTCCGAGCTTTAATCATTGCTTCACTTGGGATTTGGGAGAACTACAGCGGATATATATTCGGATATAGGGGATCTGTTAAAAATGTAAAAACAAATTTAAATACACTTAAGACTGTATCCAGGATTAATACCAAATATGAGTGTTCATACCTTTTATCTGATTATCTCCCTCTTGATTTTATAAGCAAATAGAGGATAAAAATTGTCACTTATTAAATCTTTGTTTTGTATTTTAGTGAGACTGCTGGGACAGCAGCCCACTAACTAAATACTTATTATACAAGAAATTTAGAGAAAAAATACTATTGATACTTACAAGAAATTCATATTTTTCTTTATACCAATGCTCTTGTATTTAGTCATGGTAAAGTAAAAAGTATCTCAGACACCATAAAAGGGAAAATAAATATATCCACACAAGCTTGCATCACTAGAAATTCCATTTCCATGTCCATTGCTGACATATTACAAAAAATAAACAGATATCTTTAATTAGAAATAATTAAAACCTAACACTTGTATCATATTTTGAAAATATATGTCATGTCAGCAGCACATTTAAAGCAATAAATAAGATTCTTTCTGAAAGTTTCTTTTTCAATTTAGGTTTGCTCGCAAAATACTAAAATACAATGAATCTGAAAAAGCAGTTGATTTTCTTTTTACTGTTAGATTATTTATTAATGTACTGTACTTCTCAATTTCTGTTTTCCAGTTGTATATTTTTATGGTTGTCATTACAGAACAATTCCAATATGAATAGTCTTTGTCTCATGAATTTACACATAAGCATTTTCTGTACCATAAAAAGTACAAAATTGTAGTAGAGGAAATAATAGTAAATATGAAATAGCAATCTCCTTTATATTTTCAGACCCATTACATTATAGTGCTTAAACATTTCAGCTTATATATTACTAATAAACTAAAAACATTGCACAGCTATAAGCTACATAACTGTTTCTACATAAAGTATTACCTGAAGCTACTGTAAACTATGACATAACTCTCTATATGCCAAAGTAAACCAACACTAGATGATGGGCATAAAGAAAAAAATATATATATAAAACAAATATTATAATTTCAAAACAATTTTAAAATTAAAGGAAATATTTCACATATAAAATATATATATAGAAACTTTTCAAAGTAAGACACCTAATTTTAAATCTGCACTGTCACGCAGTACTTAGCTATTCCCAATCACTTCCTCTTCTCTTCCTCTTTCCTACTCTGTCTTTCTTCCTTTTTATTTCTCATCTATTTCTAACTAAAAACAAATATACAACCACTTTGCCATGTGTATTATTCTTAAGCCTGACTTTCTTAGACACTGGATGGAGATACCACCATCTAGAAATGTCAATATCCCTCCACATACACAAATATTAATGTTGCTTATTACAATTGCAAGTTATTTAGAACATAAAATCAAATAGAATCATGTATGCAACTTTTCATGCAGTGCCTTTTTATCTTAACATAGATGTGACTGCTAAATGCAGGGGTTTAACTTGTTCATCAAGTACAACCATTCTCTGAGGCACATTTTGTAGATTAAAAATCACACTAAAAAAGCCTGCATACATTGAAGAAGCTCTCCGTGATTTATTAACTTTACTCTCAGAATACTGGCATAAAATTAACTGCATGTTAATATTAAATAAAATGTGTGGAACCATTTCAGGGCATTGCGAGTAGATAATTAAAGTAACACTCCAGACTGGATGTGACCCATCCTTTATCCCATAATATAGACAGAGCATTAAATAATAAAAATTAAGATTTATGCCACAATTTTCACCCAGATGCACTGGGAACTTGAGAAAATTGAGAATGAATGCCCTTTTTCATGCATGATAATATCTTACTGGCCTAAGCCACTGCTGATTGACATTGCAGATTGTTGCAAAGTTTGTTGTCTATAAAAATTCCCAAGTCCTTTTCGTGTGTGGTAATCCCTAATTCGCTTCCATTAACCCCTTAAGGACCGCGGACGGTTCAGGACCATCATCTGCATTTTTCCATTGCTGACCGGTGACGGTCCTGAACCGTCCTAACGGTCCTAGTTACTTACCTGATCACCGTCGTTCCCCCGGCGGCGATCAGCGTTGCTCCCGGTGTGCCTGCAGCCTGCAGCCCAGACAGTCTTCTCACACTGGATTAGCACCCTGTGGCCATGTTATCTCTCAACACAGTGATCACATGGTCACAATAGGTTTCCATGTGACTGCCTGCAGGGGGACTGTCTGTGCTGACAGGCAGTCTCCATGCTAGTGTAAAATCATAAAAAATAATAAAGGTTAATGTTAATATATATATAATGTCATACTAAGTGTATTTTTATATTAATATGTACATATATTAATATAAAAATACACTTATAATTAAATTACACACGTATATATATAATATATATAATTATATATATTGTATATATATATATATATATATTATTTTAAAATATAAATAATAAGTAATTTAAATTAAATTAAAAAATTTAAAAATAATAATAAAAAATTTAAAAAAATATATATATCTATATGAAATTTTATTCTACCCAACGTACTGCAAATGGGGAATGTCCTGTCTTTTTTAGTAACCACTTAGTCACAAACACTGACCAAAATTAGCATTCAATTTAGTTTTTTACTTTTTTCACACACAAACAAATATGAATGCTAACTTTGGCCAGTGTTTTCGACTAAGTGGCTACTAAAAAAGACTGGACATACCCCATATTGAATACCCTGGGTTGTCTACTTTAAAAAAAATATGTAGATGTGGGGTGTTATTCAGATATTTATGACAGATGATAGTGTCACAAGGTCACTATTGCTAGATTTTAAAAATTTATGTTTTGAAACCGCAATATCCTACTTGTACCTATAGCCCTATAACTTGCAAAAAAAAAGCACATAAACACTGGGTATTTTTAAACTCAGGACAAAATTTTGAATTTATTTAGTAGTTTTTTTCATTCGCTTTTGTAGATGAGTAAAAGATTTTTCAAGTAAAAGTCAAAAAACATGTATTTATTTCAATTTTTCTTCATATATTTTATTTTTATTTTAAATTAAATTACATGAGATTATATAAATAATGGTATGTAAAGAAAGCCCCTTTCGTCCTGAAAAAAAAATATTTAATTTGTATGGGAACAGTAAATGAGAGAGCGGAAAATTACAGCTAAACACATACACAACAAAAGTGTAAAAATATGCCTGGTCTCAAATGTACAACATCGCAAAAACAGTCCAGTCCTTAAGGGGTTAAGAGTATACATTGATTGTGTATTCTTTAGGTCGAAGTACATAACATTGCATTTTTCAACATTAAATTTCGTTTGCCATTTTAGTGCCCAGTCCCCCAGTCTATCTAAATCCATCTGCAGCAAAGTAATATCTTGCTCACATTGTATTACTTTTTAAAGTTTTGTGTCATCTGCAAACACTGAAACATGACTTTCAATGTTTTTTTCAAGATCATTTATAAACATGTTAAATAGAGGGTGTCCCAGAACCCTGAGGGACACCACTTGCCACCTCTGTCCAGCTTGACAATTTATCATTAATGACAACTCTTTGTTCCCTGTTTTTAAGCCAATGTTTTACCTAAGAACAAGAATTTTCATCTAGACCGATTTCTTTGAGTTTGAACACTAATCTATTGTGTGGAACTGTATCCAATGCCTTGGAAAATCAAAATAGATCACATCTACTGCAACACCCTGATCAATACTTCTACTTACTTCTTCATAGAATGCAATCAAGTTAGTTTGACATGACTTGCGCTTTATAAAACCAGGCTGATTTTTGCTGATAACCATGTTCTTCTCAAGGAATTCTTCAATATTATGCCTTAATAACCTTGCAAATACCTTTCCAGCCACAAAAGTTAAGCTCACAGGTCTATAATTTCCAGGCAAGGATTTTGAACCCTTTTTGAATATAGGAACCACATCTGCCATCCTCCAATCCTCCGGAACACTTCCTGAAAGAAAAGAATCTTGAAAGATTAAAAACAGAGGTTTACTTATTTATACACTTAGTTCCTTAAGTACTCGTGGATGAATACCGTCAATCCCTGGAGCTTTGTTTATATTAACTTTCTTTAGTTGCTGGATCATCTTGTCTTGAGTTAACCAATTACAATTTTTCTGCAAGTGCTTTGCAGCAATCATTTGCACATCTATTGCCATGGGTTCTTCCTTAATATATACGGAGGAGAAATAGTTATTTAAAATTTCTGCCTTTTCCTGGTCTTCATTAACTAAAACACTAAAATAATTTCATTTTTTGTTTTTTTTTAGAACTTATGCTATGGGGTTGGTTTTGCTCTCTTTGGCTATCGTTTTTTCATTTTGAAGTTTAGCCAATCTAATTGCCTATTTGCATGCATTATTGGCTTCCTTATTTTTTTTTATATGATACAACTGATTTGTCCAATTTAAATGCTTTAAATGCCATTTTCTTATTTTTAATCTCTTGTTTTACTTCTCTACTAAGTCACATTGGTTTCAATTTGTTTCTTTTATATTTATTACCCAATGGTACATACTGAGAAATGTACCTTTCTAATATTTGTTGGAAGATGTTCCATTTATCCTCAGTGTTCTTTTCCCTAAAGAGTTTATGCTAGTCAATATATTATAAAGCTGCCCTTTTTGGCCTTTTTAAAATTATATGTTTTAGTATACCCAATGTGCTTTTGTTTAGTTTTTTTAGTTTATTTCAAAGGACACTATATTGTGATCACTATTTCCCAAGTGCTCACCTACTTGAATGTTGGTCAAAAGATCAACATTGTTTGTTAGAACCAGGTCCAGACAAGCGTCCTTTCTAGTTGGTGCTTGTACAAGTTGTGACATGTAGGTATTATTTAACAAGTTCAAAACCTAATTCCCTTTGCTGAAGTACTAGTTCCTCTGTCCCAGTTTATGTAATTAAAATCTACAATGATTACCCAGATTTGCAGCTTCCTCAATTTTTTCAAACAGCTGGACGTTATTCATATATTATCTTACAAAAGGGGTATAATTGTGTCCTTCCATTCATAACCTGAAGTCTACTCTTGAATACCCATAGCAGTGCACAGTGGAGGGCATGACTTCTCTTCCTCCCCTCTCCTTTTCCATTATCCCACTTGCCTATATCTAACTCGGAACCTTAAGGTGGGAGGGGACTCTTATTCCAAGGGAAAGATAACTTCAACTTGTAATTCAATTATTATGATGTCTTACTAGTGCACATAACAAAAAAAAAAATTCTCTCTTCACTGTTCACCAACTAATCAGATCTCGAATATACTGTTTAAATATCTGCTCATGCCATGCATATAAAGTTGTTACTGATGTTTCTCTTTTTTTTTTACTCACAAGTGAAGTGAGACACAAATAAAGAATTAAAAAAATATATAAAAATTAAAAATAAAAGAAACAAATTAAATGTTGAAAATATACTCACATTTGAACATTCAAACCTCCTACCTTTTATGAAAGTCTCCAAGATTAACAGTAGTTATAGTGAACTCTCACAAAACCGGAAGTAACTAGAAAATAATATTTCTATTGCACTGCTTAATTTATCACATAAAGAGTGCTGGAGAAAGCCAAATTACAACTACCAGAAACCTAAATCATGACATTATGCACAGACATAATTTTGTAGCAAACATTTTAAGTGTGCAAGTTGAGGACAAGAAAAGCAAGAAACAGAATAAAATGAACAACAATAAGTGGTATAGTTCAATTAGCTCAACACTTCCATGTGGGATACACTTAACCCACATTGTAACCAATAACAGACCAAAATACAATGGAGCTAAGTGTGTTAAGAGAAGAAAGAGTTGGCTTAAAGAACAATTTATTTTATTTATTAAATTAAAGAAAATGATAAAAAGCAACACTCACACAAATCCATTATGCCCAAATCATGTCTTTAAAGGACAATACATCCCAGGGGCCATTGTCACATGGCAGGAGGCTGGCAATCAGTCTTCTCCAATGCCCAGTGGCAAGGTCGGTTTTGCCACAGTGAGCAACTACAATCATATATAGGAACAGAAGACTTCAATGAGTTATCAGACAGAACTAGGACTAATCTGGACAGAATAGAAAAGGAAATTAAGGATACTAAATATCGAAAATATAAAAGAGATAAAAGTGATTATAAGGAAGGAAAAGTGAGGAATTTTTAGAAAAGAGAGGAGCAATAACAGTGAACCATTTAGGCTACATACTTATCCTCAGGAGAGGAAGAAACCATGGTTTAAAACCCCACAGAGGCAGAGGGAGGCCCCACTAAAACAGACTATCCCACAAAGGAAGGATATTCTCAGGGAACAATGAGTGGGTGCAAGTGGTGAGAAGGGGTAGGGGACCTAATCCCATAAGGAGAGACAATGGGAACTTCAGTAGAAATCATGACACTCAAAGAGAGTATAGGAACTTCACTATCAACACACACCACAATAGATTTCAAGCCTAAACTGGAGGAAATGGGCCACATTTTTTAGACAACACACAGATGAGGAAAGAGTTTCCAACCAAAATAACAAGAAACACAAGTTTTGAGGAGGTAGAGGAGGGAAACACCAGAAAAGAAGTGAGGTACAACAGATAACCCCGATTGGCATAAATATATCTGCATATACATTAACTAACGACGAGATTAAGGTTCTTAATAAAGGCCTAAATTTGCCCCATCAAGAAATTTTTTTATCACTTTTCAGCATATATTGACATCTTAAAATATAGTAGAAAACTTTGCATAAAAAAATTATTTTTAAATGCTAAAATTGAAAGTAACCCTATAGTCCCTAGTGAAGACTCATTTAAACATTCTCAATTACACAACAGATCAAATTTTTATCCCAGTTATTTGAAACAAGGTAGGATCGAGACATTTGAAAGGGCAGTAACAAATGAGCTCAAGAAAATTAAATCTAATGACAGAAAGTGCAACCTTACAGGTGGTGAAAGGAAGGCACTCAAAGGACTAAGAGAAAATGAACAAATCATGATCAAGCCCGCAGATAAGGGTGGAAGCTTGGTGGTGATGGACACGACAAAATATGTGACAGAATGTAAGCGACAGTTAAATGCTCAATATGTTTATGACAAATTGACTGATAATCCTTTGAGCAACATTAGAAAGACATTGACGCAACTTTTGGACAGAGGAAAATTGCAAGGCATCTTATCACAGAAATAATATGATTATTTACAGGGAGTGCAGAATTATTAGGCAAGTTGTATTTTTGAGGATTAATTTTATTATTGAACAACAACCATGTTCTCAATGAACCCAAAAAACTCATTAATATCAAAGCTGAATATTTTTGGAAGTAGTTTTTTAGTTTGTTTTTAGTTTTAGCTATGTTAGGGGGATATCTGTGTGTGCAGGTGACTATTACTGTGCATAATTATTAGGCAACAAAAAAAACAAATATATACCCATTTCAATTATTTATTATTACCAGTGAAACCAATATAACATCTCAACATTCACAAATATACATGTCTGACATTCAAAAACAAAACAAAAACAAATCAGTGACCAATATAGCCACCTTTCTTTGCAAGGACACTCAAAAGCCTGCCATCCATGGATTCTGTCGGTGTTTTGATCTGTTCACCATCAACATTGCGTGCAGCAACAACCACAGCCTCCCAGACACTGTTCAGAGAGGTGTACTGTTTTCCCTCCTTGTAAATCTCACATTTGATGATGGACCACAGGTTCTCATTGGGGTTCAGATCAGGTGAACAAGGAGGCCATGTCATTAGATTTTCTTCTTTTGTACCCTTTCTTGCCAGCCACGCTGTGGAGTACTTGGACGCGTGTGATGGAGCATTGTCCTGCATGAAAATCATGTTTTTCTTGAAGGATGCAGACTTCTTCCTGTACCACTGCTTGAAGAAGGTGTCTGGCAGTAGGACTGGGAGTTGAACTTGACTCCATCCTCAACCCGAAAAGGCCCCACAAGCTCATCTTTGATGATACCAGCCCAAACCAGTACTCCACCTCCACCTTGCTGGCGTCTGAGTCGGACTGGAGCTCTCTGCCCTTTACCAATCCAGCCACGG
>OW240914.1:262317774-262334362 GCA_933207985.1 Pelobates cultripes
TGCAGTCCCAATTAACAGCACATTACGATTACAAAGAGGATATAGGAGATATATAATTCTGCAATACATTTCCTTCTTTTAGAATGAATTTAACACTTGTTGCAGAAAGTAATATAAAAGCATACGACCCACCTCCTACAACTGATTCCTGACATTATTTGGACATGTGACTGCCTACTAGTAAGCTTTGATGTCACTGCCTTATATACGAACATCCCCCATTATGTGGGTAAGAAAGCAGTTTAATACTTTCTAGAATTATTTAATGAAGTTAACATGAACCAACAGGAATTCATTATTCAGAGCATCAGCTTTGTGCTAGAGTACAATTATTTCCACTTTGACAACCAATTTTACCTACAAACCACTGGAACAGCGATGGGGGCGAAACTAGCACCATCATATGCGAACCTTACTATGGGATGGTAGGAACATCAGTATATCTGGAACAATAATCAATTTCAAGACCAACTAATATTCTCCAAACGTTTCATTGACGACATTATAATAATATGGCACGGCAATGAAGAAGATCTGCTTAGATTCGTACAATATACCAACTCCAACTTCATGAATTTAAAATTCACTCATGAAGTAAGCACTAGCAACATCATGTTTGTAGATTTTAATATCTTTGTGGATGACATCCAGACCCTCCAAACTGGCAACCATCGAAAAAAGGTTGACTGTAATGTTTTTTTGGATGCTAGAAGCGCACACCATCAAGGTTGGATTAAAAACATACCCAAAAGCCAATACATGCGCATTAAAAGAAATTGCAGCAGACCCCAAGAATTAGAGGAGGAACTTGAAAACCTCACTACAAAATTGCTTAAGGAATGCCCCTGTGGCAGACAGTACGTAGGCAGAACATGTCGGAAAATGAAGACAAGAATATGCGAACACATCAGAGCAATTAAATGAAAATGCACCAACCATGGAGTCCCTCTCCATTTCCTAGAAGCGCATAATGGGGAATACCAGGGTCTATCGGTGAAGGGAATAGAAACCATCAGAGCAACCAAAAGAGCCGGGGACAGACTCAAAATTCTTAGACAAAGGAAATCCTATTGGATTTTCAAACTAGGTACACTTTACAATGGGGGACTCAATAAAGATTTGGATCTAGACGTTTTTTAATAAATTGATATGCATGATATTTAAAATATGGCTATATACCACAACCAGCTATACAAGACATATTCATCTGTTTTTGCTCGTGTTCCATAGTCTTTGCAGTTCTCTTATACTGTGTCCTTTTTTATTAGTATATATATATATATATATATATGTATATATATATATGTATATCTTCATTAGTAGATACATTTTTATTAAAAAGCAGGATTATAAAACATACTTTATCTTTTTTTATAAACATCTAAACTAATCAGAATATTTTATGTGCAAATCTCAGTATGCATAAGAAATTATATAATATAGATACAAAAATAAAATAAATATTTGTTTTATACCTACTACAAGCATTTTATGGAATCATTAACCCCTGTTATACCTAGAAATATAAATTCTAGACAGTTAGGATTATGACTTAGAATAAATGTATGTAATGCTTTTATATTACTTTCTGCAACATGTGTTAAATTCATTCTAAAAGAAGGAAATGTATTGCAGATTTATATATATCCTATATCCTCTGTGTAATCAGAATGTGCTGTTAATTGGGACTGCATGCCTATATAATAGATCCTTTTCAATATCCCATACTCCATTATCATCCCTGAAGAAGTGAGTGCAGGCTCATGAAACATGTAGGATCGACGGAGAAAATTGGGATTGGGACCAAACCAGACCTCACACAGATTCATCAAGAGCGACCGCATTTATTCATTACAGCTACTTTTTTCTCAGTACTCAGTTTTTTTTCTGCCATTCCACTCTCATTTTTATTTTTATTTTTTCAATTTTTTAAATTCTATTTGTTATGGTATATTTCTATTTTACCTTATAGTTCATTAATTGACACAGTCTCTTTTTTTGCTATATTACTTAGTAGTGTGCACACTCAGTATAGCAATAATTATTATTGTACAAGGTTTTTGGTCATTGTATTTTAAATATATTTTAGACTTCATATAAGATTCAATAAATGTTTATTATCAACATGTGATTAGACTATTTTGTGCGCTACCTTAACCATTTTCAGTGTTACTTTGTCTTGTACTAGAAAATGTAGGGATACTCTCTTCTAAAGGAGCAGCATTAAAAGGCACCTCTTTCATATTGTTCACAGACACACCCTATATTAAGTGTATACATATATTTTTTTCCCATGCAATTATATTTCTTTGGCTCATTCATTACAACATTGTGTGTATACTTGCTTCGCGCAGTTTACACGTATACCAGAGAAGTTCCCACTCTCTTGGTTCTTATCTTATTTTACTTCAAGCCCAAATTGATTTTTTAATTGACTGTATAAGTTGGACATTACATAATAACAATTTTTGGTTCGACTCTTCATTTTATTTACAACGTATGGGGATGGTGATGGTCAGTACGTGTGCACCTGTAGCGGTACTTACCCTTTTCAGGGGCCGCGCGCGGTCCTGCTGCTGCATGAGCAGCGCGCGGCTCATCCGACGGCTGTAACAGGAAGGCGGGCAGTGACCGCGAGAAGCGGACACGTGTCCCGCCTAACTCTAAGAGCGCGCCGCGGGTCTCGGGCGCGCTCTTAAAGGGACAGTGGGAGCCTAAATTGGAAAAGGCATCCCATTGGTCCCTGTCATGCCACACTCCCCATACACTTACCTTTTGGGGGCGTGGATGTGACAGGGACCAATCATATTAGATGTTTAGGTATATATACTCACCTTTTTCCCTTAGTTCCTTGCCCTATCGTGGTTTCTGTTTCAGTTCCCTTTAGCGCTTGTTGTGTTCAGTTGTGCTCCTTCGTACTTGACCTTGGCTTTGTTTCTGACTACGTTATCTCTTTATCCTTATCTGTTCTGTTTGCCGGCTTGCTGTTTTCTGTGTACCAGACCCCGGCTAGTCCAAATTTACGCTGTCTCTTTGTGCCCTTGACCTCGGATCGCTCCTGACTCTGTATCTCTCTCCTTTACGTCGAGTCCGGCCACTCTAAGGTCCGGTAGACGTACCTTCCCTCTGTGCTGACATTTGTTTAGCTTAAATCCTGCGTGTTGGGGTATATTTTCGTTACAGCACCCAGCTATGCTAATATATTTATGGCATATTTGGAAGAGACCTTTGTCTATGGAAATCATGGCTGGGGTGGACATGTACTTGCCTATTGCCGTTATATCAACTATATGTTTTTTTATTTGGGAGGGGACTGAGGACTCTTTTTTTAGAATTTTTTTAACTTTCTTAATAGCAAAGACTGGGGTATACAGGGTTTTATAGGTGCAAAATGTGTTAACAGAGTACACTATTAGAGGACACATTACATGTCACAGTAGTAATGTTATATACCTGCTACAAGTCCATGCAAAATTCAATATATTGGAAGAACTACACGCAAGGGGGTAATTAGTCACAGTGTCTCTGACCATTTTATGCACGAACATAATTAGGACCCTTCAGGTTTGCAATGTTTGGGAATTAAAAATGTTTTTAAGGATTGGAGAGGGGGAGATTTTATTAAAAAGATCAACCAAGAGGAGATGAGGTGGGTGTACAATTTAGATACCTTGGCCCTGGCCGGTCTCAATATAGATTTTGATTAATTTAATTTTATGTGATCTAATGAGATCAAGTTAAGCCCCTCCTTATTTTTTCTACACCCCCCTCCCTCTTTCCCCCTTTGTGGTCCTGTTTATCCTGGTTCTTATAAACATAGTATATGTTGATTGGTAATTTGCATTTTTTTACATTTTAGGTGTATACACCAATGTGAGTTTTATATAATTTTTATTTATTTTTTTTACATTTAAACTTTTTTATTTTGTTGTATGTGCATAAACATAGGTGATAGGGGAGGGCACAGAAGGTAGGGAGGAAGGGGGTAGGGGATGTTCACTTTTTCACAGAATCATAAAGTCTCGAGTCGCAAGTTCCAATAACAGTATGCTTTTTCTTATGTGGCTATCTAATACATCCAGCACTCCTGCTCTGTATTCTAGTTTTAATGCATTTAGTACAATGTGTCACAGTGTGGCTTAGAGTAGTTCAGCGTCCTAACCTCAATTCAAGTTACCATACCTAGTAGGCCTTTGTGCTTCCATTTTTCCCACGCTATATCAAATGCCTCAGTATGTTTGGTGGATATAAGCGAAATTTTTTCATACGTGTAATATTGCTTAAGTTTATCCAGTATGTGTGATGTGGGTGGACATGTAGGCTGCTTCCAATGCGTGGCTATTTGGTTTCTAGTTGCCAGTATGGTGAGCAAGAACAGTTGTTTGTGTGCGGCCTTTATAGAGTTGGGTAGTTTTAAAAAAAGTCCTGCTTGGACATCAAGCGATGGCAAGTCAGGATCCACCTTTGTGAACACTTTGTTTACTGTGGTCCACAGTGGTTGTATATCCCTACAGCTCCACCATATATGTGTCATATGGCCATCCGCTTCTCCACATCTCCAGCAGTTACTGGGTACTGTGGGATAAATTTTATGTAACCTGCCAGGCGTCAGGTACCAGCGGTATATTAGCTTTTTATGTGCTTCTATGTGAGAATAACATTGAGTCTGTCCCTTTAGAGCCGAAAGGGAGTTGGACCATTCTGTTTCGGTCCATAGTGTCCCTGTCTCCATTGCCCACTTGACCACAAAGGAGGGTGTTGGGTTGGGAGTACTCTGGATGATATTCCTGTAACACAGGGAGAGAGCTTTTGGCTTGGTGGGCATTTTGTTGCATCTTTCATAGATCTCTGCAGTTTCAGTATGATGCGTGTGAAATGTGTCTACCCGTGTGTATACATGTGTGTGTATAATACTCCTGAGTTGCAAATATGAGAAGACATAGGAATTTGGTAGACCATATGGTTGTTGTAACTCGGGAAAGGTAAGGACTTGGAGATATCTTGGAGTGTCATTGATTCGACCGTTGATATACCATGTTTTACCCAGTTTTGAAAGGTAAGCCCTGGGATGATCACACTAAGTGATGTAAGGGGGGCATATGGGAGAAACTGAAGATGGGTCCCATGCTGTTTCTGATATAGGTCCCAGTGGTGTATAGCTAATTTTGTAGTGGGAAATAGGTCCGGCAGGTTAGGGCGCAAAGTCTTAGGGGTCCACAGAAGGTCTCTCAATCTCAATCTCCCTCCCCGGCAATTCCCATTTTCCATGTCTACCCATTGAAGTGTTTTTTTCTGGGGCAATTTTATTGCTGCTTCTATATGAACGGTCTTATAATAGGTCAATATATGCGGTAGGCCTATTCCTCCTTTGGAGTTTTGCTTATGAAGTAGGGATGCCAGTATCCTAGGTTTGCCTGGAGTCCATAGGAAGGTTGTAAGGACCGACTGTAGCTGTTTACAAAAGGAGACAGAGATGTGTATTGGCAACATGCGAAAAACATAAGATTTTTGGAAGCAGGACCATTTTGATTGTGTTATTTCTCCCTAGCCAAGAAAGGTGTACCTATTTCCACTTGGAAATATCTGCTTTGCACTGTGCGATTAACGGCTTGAAATTGTATTGGAATATATCTCCTGGTGTAGGGGCTATTTTAACCCCCAAATAGGTGATGTGTTTTGTGCGCCAGTCAAGGGCGTGTTTTTGTTGGAGTGTCTGCAGTGATTGGGTTGGTATGGCTATTGGTAGAGCTTGCGTTTTAGATCTATTCAGTTTGTAGTAGGAAATTGCGCCATATGCGTCTAGGAGGGACATCAAGGCTGGGAGAAATTTATCGGGTTTACTTAGTGTTAGCAGAATACCATCTGCAAATAATGATAGGTGATGTTCCCGGTTCCCCTTTTGAATTCCGATAATTTGTTGTTGTTGTCGGATTTTGTGTACTAGGGGTTCCAAGGATAAGACAAACAACAAGGGAGAGAGTGGGCATCCTTGCCTAGTCCCATTTGAAATACGAAACGGTGTAGATAGGAATCCTGCATTTGAGACTCTGGCCATTGGGTTGTTATAAAGTTCCATGATGCCCTTTATAAAAGTGGGTGGGAAACCCCTATGTATTAAGGTCTGGGACATGAAGGTCCATTTAAGTCTGTTGAAGGCCTTCTCCACGTCAAGGGCAAGGAGAAGGACCCCTGTTTTAGTCGAGTGCATGTGGGATAGAATGTTCAGGAGTTTTCTGGTATTGTCTGCCCCTTGTCTGTGTTTGACGAATTCAGATTGGTTGTTATGTGTGAGGGAGGGGAGGATTGTGGATAAACGGTTCGCTAGCAGTTTGGCATACAATTTTACATCTCCATTAAGTAGTGAGATGGGTCAAAAGTTCTGGCAGTGGGTGGGTTCTTTTCCCGGTTTGGGTAGTGTAGATATGTGGGCTAGTAGCATTTCACTTGGTATGCGGGTCTTTGGAGTAACAGGCGTTGAACAATATTGTTAAGTGTGGGGCCAGGGTATCGACATATGTTTGGTAGTATTTGTTTATAAAGCCGTCTGGACCTGGTGCTTTTCGCTTGGGTAGATTATGTATGGCCTTTTTAATTTCCTCTTCCCTGAATGGCTTTGATACAGAGTCTATATCGGCTTGTGTCAGTTGTGGTAGGTGGACATCAGATAGGAAGGTTTGAATGGCTTCCATAGTAGGGGGTATTGTCAGAGGGTCATCTGCCAGGTTGTATAAGTTGCTATAGTAAGAGGTGAATTCATTGACCATATCTTGGGGATTCAGGATTTTTGAGCCCCATTTTGTGTGGAGGTACGCGATCTTGGAGTTACGTGTTTTCGCCTTTAGTTGTGATGCTAGCAGCGCCCCTGCTTTATTGCCTTGGGCGAAAAAATTATGTTTATATCGCCTTAGGAAATAGGTCGTTTTTTGAAGTTCTATGTTTCTAAGTTCAGTCTGAATGTCGAGGATTTGTGTCTTTAATGTTGTAGAGGGAGTAGCCTTATTGTTGTGTGTCAATGCCGTAAGTTCTTCTATCAATTTAGTGTATTGTTTGATCCTCTGTTTCTTTGTATAACTAGCTCGATTAATAAGCAGGCCGCGAATAACAGCTTTATGTGCCTGCCATATTGTTTCAATCGCGCAGTCCGTTGTGGTGTTCGTTGCAAAGTAGGAAGAAAGCTCTTTATTCAACATGCTAACGAATTGGGGGTCAGTCAAAAATGTGTCGTTGAGTCGCCATGTGCCTGATGTGGGGAAGCGTTCTCGTATGGTCAGCGTAATAGGTGCGTGGTCAGTCCAGGTGATTAGTCCTATGTCCGCCTGTTCAATGGAGTTAATCACGGTAGAGGGTATAAGGAACCTGTCTATCCTGGTGTATGTGGTGTGTGCCATAGAGTGAAAGGTGTAGTCTCTGTCAGTGGGGTGTAATATTCTCCAGGTATCAAGGTAGTCATGTTGTAGTATTTTTGTACAACGGGCGGTAGTTTCCTTGGAGAGTTTGGTCGCTGTGGAAGGGGTTACATTAGTCCCGGATGTGGTGTCTAGAGTGCTGTCCATCAAAAAATTTGTGTCACCTCCTATGATCGTCTCTCCAAACTTATGAAGAGTAGCTAGGGCAAAGATTTTATTTAAGAATTCCATTGGTTAGTATGAGGTCCATATATATATTAATCAAAGTGTAGGGTTGTTGTTGAGGTAGCATTGTAATAGTAGGTATCTCTCATGTTTGTCCCCTAATTTTTTAACTAGTTGGAAGGAGACGGCACTGCTTATCAGTATTGATACCCCCCCCCCTTTTTTTTTCTTGTAGTAGGAATGGTAGTCGTGCGGGAAATGGGCTGAGCTAAATTTCGGATTCTTTCCCCATTGAAAATTAGTTTCTTGATAAAATGCAACCTGTGCTCTCTGTTTTCTGGCTTCTGTCAGGGCCTGTCTTCACTTGTTGGGTGTATTTAGGCCTTTGGTGTTTATGGAAATTATTTTTAGACCCATTTTTGTGTTGATGGGCTATTTGTTAGCAGTATAGAATCAACCTTGTTGATAATTAATATTGTGGGGTATGGGCGCAGGGAGTTAACTCTTAGTAAAGTAGCGTTTTCCATGAGTCAGTCCTGCTTACGTATAATTCCGTGGAGGTTTCGTGACTGTTTGCAAGTGAGTGTGAAGTAGGTAGGGTGGGCAGGGGGAGCAATTAAACAGGTGTGGTAGAGGGTGAGAACTATGTACATGGAGCCATCTATTGCAGTGCAAGGGCGTTGCGATGGCAGAGTCATGACTCAGGTGAGCCAAAGGGGGTTGGAGGTGTATAGTCCCTCCGGTGTGCGACCTGAGGCTAATGATGTATTTAGAGCATTATTGTGGGGACCCTTGGACACCCCACTCTAGCCGTGGCAGCCGTAGGGGCACAACCCCCGAAGCTTATCTGGGGTCTCCCGACCTCCGCTCCTTCGGCATACCTCCAGTATCCTATGGGGAGCAGGGTCAAGGCAATAGGGTTGCACAACCGTCGTCATCCCCAGGTGTTCCCATGGAAGCGTGTCCATCGCAACAACAGGTTTCCTGTGGGTACACGCCTCCGTGGGAGGGGGTAATCCGTCGGTCCCGCACATTTCCCAGTAACCATTTCACAGAAAACAAATTTAAATAAAAATAGAAATGACTGTTAAATAAGTAAACATCTGAACATATTTGCAAAGGCAATACATTACCATGCTGCTAACCAGCAAGAGGATTGCATGTGCGGTTATGGATGGGTTTGTAGCAGTCATTTAGCGGTTGCCACAGTTTGCCAGTCTCTTGTCACTTTTGTGGTTGAAGAGTAGGTATCTCTCGGCTGGGCTGTAGTTCCTGCATCTTGGATCTGAATGTTCAAAATAACATCTGAATACTCAAGTAATTTCAGAATGGTATTCGGATTTGAATTTTCATACATTTAATCTGTGAGATTGCATTTAAAATAAATAGAAAAATCCATATGGGCAGTCAAAGAAAAACACAGCCATACATTTGTGATTGCCACCTTTGCCATGCCTTTAGAGTATGGGCAATTTATAAAAAATAAAGTAGGAGGATAATAGTGCCCCCCAGTGTTTCCCCACAGTGGGGCTCTATATACATAACTGTGTCCCATTGTGCTCCTACCTATGAGAATTGGGCAACAATAGCTGAGTAATTTGAAATCACATCCTGCTATTTAAAGCTTAGTTTTGTCATTTGGATTTAATTGTCCTGCAGTTTCATGTTTAATGAAAAACTGTATAGTACATTTTACACAAGTTTATTTACTAAAAATCAATTTTTGAAAATATAATGATTTATAAAAACTATAGGATTCAAACATTTATAAAGCAGTGATTTTCAAACATACCATATTATGCAGAGTGGACAGTTGTATTGCTATTGGGCAGTGAGCACTTTTCTGGATATTATTAGTGTCAGAGGATTGAGCATCCTGTTGCCTCTACATTATTGCAGAGCAAGGGTAATTGAATATATAGGCTGATTCTCTTCAGTGGCAAATATTTTTTGTGTATGTATGTTATACAATATAAAATATTTTTCTTAATGACTCAGGGATTGTATCATTGTAGATCAAAACAATATTTTGTAGATGAGGATTGATTCAGCAGAATGTAAAAAATTATAGCTGATTTACTAATGCAATTTTTTTATAGGTGTTTAATGTACTCTGTGTGGAGCTTAGAAATACAAGTTTATTAAATTGCAAGTAGTGTCCAACTTGGGTACATAGTAATTTAAACGAAAGATAACATTCTTATCCTCTTAGCTACAAGATGTTCTTTCTAAAAGTATAAAATACTTAAGATAAGAGCTGCAATTTCATCATTTTAATGTAATGTGTCTCTTGTGAGTCTTATGGAATCACAAGCAAAACAGCTAATATGACTGGTATTAATAAGTTGTTCCTGATTCTTGCTTTATAATTAGATTGCTAAATTAAAAACTAAGATGTATATTTTTAGCCCTTGGGGGTTTTAGCTTTTTTTTTTTGTTTGTTTGTTTAAATGCAAGCTACAATATATTAGCTAATGACTCATAAGAAATGAAAACTTTGCATTATTTACTATTACGGCAATGGCATAGTGGTAAAGCTGAAGACACAAATTGAATATACAAAAATGGTCAACAAAGAGGAAAGAAAGGATACTGGGGTACCAAAAATAATGAAAATGGTGCTATTCAAAAAGCAATAAACAACGCTATATTAACTTCTGTGCTGCTGGTTTACCCACTACTCTGGCTGCTATATAGTGACATACAACTAAGCAACCAAAAAAATAAATGGAATAAGTACAACAAGAATATTGAAATGTGCTACATTTTCTAATGAAGGGCACAAAAAAATGAACACAAACTTTTTGGGTAAACATACCTTTTGTGTACTGTCCTATTACAAACCCTTCATCAATGTGTAATGCTTTTACACATTGGCAAAGGCTTTTGTGTTTATTTTTGTGTCCTTCATTAAAAAATGTATTTTATAATTTAAAATAATTAGGCTAGCAGTATATAAATATGGAATTTTACTTTCCCTAAAGTCTCACAAATTATATTATTCATGACAGCTGTACATTAAGTCAACAACATCAGCATGATAAATCAAATGAAACCCAAATGGATGTGCAGACAAAAAATGTTGCAGTTTCGGTGGGGTTTTTGTTTGTTTGATTTTGTACTTTACCATTGCCATAATGTGAATGATGGCAGCAGGTTCCTATGAGAAGATAGTAACCATCACTTGACTCTTTACCCAGCCCATCTACTACTCCCTGCAACACTCAGGATACATAGGAATCTCGCTTCTTGATTTTTATTTCTGGAACCCACCACAAATGTTTAGCAGCTGAGCAATATAGTTTACATTTTCTCTTTAAATTTTTTATTTTCATCTCAATCTACTCAATATATGAAATAAATACATTGAAACAGAAAGCAGTAGGTCTGTACACTGGCAATATACCACCTGTGCAAGTCACGATAAAGGATATAGAGACATACAATATTGTACTTGTGACAAGAGCAATCTCGCCACATTGCATTGGAGAAGCCTGGTTGCTCGCCTGCTGCCTTTGGACTATGGCCCCATGTTAAAAGACATATTTTTCCCTGCAGAAAAGACTAGGCTGTTATTTGTTCAATTACTTGTAACTTGTTTCTGATTTTATGGTCATTGGGGAAGTTCCAATTGTGTAATGAAATGCGTAAGACCAATTCTATTGCTGTTTTAATAACATTTACTTTGGTGTTTTTTCACCATTTTTATACAACAAAATAGCCATTTTTCTATACATTCCCATCTGGAGTCCTGTTTTCCTGCTACATCCGCAGACCAAGGAGAAGGTATTCACAGCCCCGCATTACATTAGGGAGGCACCCATTGAGCGCTTTATGCGTCTACAACTTGTGAATGCAACCATTTACAGCACGCATTTCATTGTTTTAACTGTTTATGTTCTTTTTAGAATCACAACCGTATCCCATACGTTTGTTGCTTATAATTGAAATGGAAAAATCAATCAAGGTATTGATTATTTCTTTGTGTATCTGCCCCTGGCCAAATCAATGAAACAGTGCGTGCACGCTCCCTGAAGTAATTCACACCAGACACAGGTTCCAGGTTGTTGAATAACTTGAGGAATGTTTATTCAGAGGGGACGGCAGGTCCCTTTTAAAGCAAAGTTACATCATAAGCATTGTCAGAGATAACATGGAATAATACATCAATTATTGGTTAGGTGTTAAGTGGTCATTCTAGTGCTCTGCCTACTGGGGGTGATGTCACCAGGGCCATGAGGGTCTCCCACGGTTTCCCGGCGCCATCTTACTGCACGAGGTAGTTAGTCGGTGTTAAAGGGAGGGGGAGGAAAGGAGGGGTTAGAAGCTTCTAGCAGCTATCTTGATTAAAACATGTGTGCATAGCTTATATTGTATATAGTGAAATGAGTAAATAGACATTTTCATTAACTAGGAAATATGTGCAGACCTTATTTCCACAACATATTCATATCTGTACATATGGGGTTTTTTTAGAATTAGTTTCTAATTTACCTTGTTTTGTATTGTGTTGACTGACTCACTACACAATACATTCTACTCACAATTGATCTCATGATGGTCCTAACTTTTTTTCCTACAGTGGCCTCAATGTTACTGAAAACTGAACAATAGTGTTTAGTGAACTTCATTTACTGAGACATGATTGTGTTCATACATGAAACCCATTTCAGAGCAAACTCTCAGTCCAATTTTAAAAGACAGAAATATCCCACAGGGTATTATTTAGTAATTATATAATTCCAAGTATAGAGGTGTGGCAATTTTGTTGGTGAAACATTCTGCATTTGGCTGTTTACCAAATATCAGTGGTAATGGTTGTAATGGTTATTTTCTTTTTATTTCTAAAAAGTAGAGTTGGTGATACCCTACTAACACTAGTAAATATTTCCTTCCCTAACCAAGAACAGGTTTCAATATTTCCTCACATTTTGCACAAGTTCAGAAATGTTCAGGAGAATTTACACTAGATGGATATTTTAACATGTTAACAGACTCTAATGCTTGTACGCCCAACTCATCTAATGCACTAAGAGCTCTATGCAGATATGTCCTTTAAGATTTTGGAGGAATATTAATTAGTTGACTATTGATGCATCATCCATCTCACCACAAAAGACAATTTATTTTATTCCAACTCTGTTAAGATTTATTGGATTGTCATGTATTCATTATCTTTATTCCATAGGTATTTAGACTCTCTGAAATTTGCTAGTATAGGCCAAATTGCTTGATCTGACCATGCCCCCATATAAATTTTGGTACCCTCATTCACAGGCCTCTGGAAACTTAATCACACTTTAATGATGAAGATGTAAAAAAATCTATAGTTTTTCTAATATCCTTTAAAATGTATGACATGCCAGACATCTCCCCAGATAACTCAATGGGGAAGCCTATAAAAGTGTTTTGAGGTTTTAACTAATCAAACTAGTTTTCCAATAGAAAAAAAGCCCTGCCTACACCTCATAATAATACTAATTAGAGTGGACAAATTTTCTTAAAAAAAAATAAGAAAAAAAAGCGCCTTATATATACACTGCTCAAAAAAATAAAGGGACCACAAAAATAACACATCCTAGATCTGAATTAATTAAATATTCTTCTGAAATACTTTGTTCTTTACATAGTTGAATGTGCTGAAAACAAAATCACACAAAAATAAAAAAATGGAAATCAAATTTTTCAACCCATGGAGGTCTGGATTTGGAGTCACACTCAAAATAAGGTCCTTAAAACAAGTCAAAAGGAGGCTCAGTAGTGTGTGTGGCCTCCACGTGCCTGTATGACCTCCCTACAATGCCTATGCATTCTCCTGACGAGGTGGCGGATGGTCTCCTGAGGGATATCCTCCCAGACCTGGACTAAAGCATCTGCCAACTCCTGGACAGTCTGTGGTGCAACGTGACGTGTGTGGATGGAGCGAGACATGATGGCCCAGATGTGCTCAATTGGATTCAGGTCTGGGGAATGGGCGGACCAGTCCATAGCATAAATGCCTTCGTCTTGCAGGAACTGCTGACACACTCCAGCCACATGAGGTCTAGCATTGTCTTGCATTAGGAGGAACCCAGAGTCAACCGCACCAGCATATGGTCTCACAAGGGGTCTGAGGAGCTCATCTCGGTACCTAATGGCAGCCAGGCTACCTCTGGTGAGCACATGGAGGGATGTGCGGCCCCCCAAAGAAATACCACCCCACACCATTACTGACCCACTGCCAAACCGGTCATGCTGGAGGATGTTGCAGGCAGCAGAACGTTCTCCACTGCGTCTCCAGACTCTGTCACGTCTGTCACATGTGCTCAGTGTGAACCTGCTTTCATCTGTGAAGAGCACAGGGCGCCAGTGGTGAATTTGCCAATCTTGGTGTTCTCTGGCAAAAGCCAAACGTCACAATACACCTGTGGACGTCGAACCCTCATACCACCCTCATGGAGTCTGTTTCTGACCGTTTGAGCAGACACATGCACATTTGTGGCCTGCTGGAGGTCATTTTGCAGGGCTCTGGCAGTGCTCCTCCTGTTCCTCCTTGCACAAAGGCAGAGGTAGCGGTCCTGCTGCTGGGTTGTTGCCCTCCTACAGCCTCCTCCACGTCTCCTGATTTACTGGCCTGTCTCGTGGTAGCGCCTCCATGCTCTGGACACTACGTTGACAGACACAGCAAACCTTCTTGCCACAGCTCACATTGATGTGCCATACTGGATGAGCTGCACTACCGGAGCCACTTGTGTGGGTTGTAGACTCCGTCTCATGCTACCACTTGAGCACAAGCACCGCCAGCATTCAAAAGTGACCAAAACATCAGCCAGGAAGCATAGAAACTGAGAAGTGGTCTGTGGTCACCACCTGCAGAAACACTCCTTTATTGGGGGTGTCCCATTTGCACAACAGCATGTGAAATTGATTGTCACTCAGTGTTGCTTCCTAAGTGGACAGTTTGATTTCTCAGAAGTGTGATTGACTTGGACTTGCATTGTGTTGTTTAAGTGTTCCCTTTATTTTTTGAGCAGTGTACATATCTTAAATCTTGATCTCTTTTTCTTCTAGTCCTCTTACTTTTGGTACCATAAAATATTAGAAACCAATGAAATACTTTAAATTAAAAAAAAAAATCCGAACTTCAAAAATGTGCCAGCGAAAAAAAAAAAGAAGAACATCACAATAAAAAATATTCATGAGAGTCCATGGAGGACTCTACACAGAATGAGCATTCAAGGTGGTAAATACCTTCCCATGTCTGCATCTCTGGAAAGGGGGACCATCGCCTAAACAGTTTTTACCCCTTGTGTGCAAAACTGCCCGTTACAATTGGTGGCAAGCGGCGGGATCGTTCCCACAGACAAAAGGACAGCTACAGGCGACACCATTCCGTGGATTTTACAATTTGAGGGCAACGCATGTCCCAGTACAGCGACCTTGACAGCACCGAGATGGAACCAGCAGTGGAGTGAGGGAATTGGAGCTCCGGGTATGGCAGGAGATGTGGCTGGAAGATGACTACCAGGTGCTCTGGTGGTATGGGGCGCAGTACCAGCCCTGGACAGCCGAGCATGACAAGCCAGAGGGAGAGGAGTTTGATAGTCCTGGCTTGTTATGGGAGTCTTTTGCAGAGCCTGAGTTTGGGAGCCCTACACAAGCCCGGTTCAGTGATCTCTTGGAGTAGAGGGAGAGCAGGTATGACTGGGACGACACTCACGAAATTGAGCAAGACCTGGTCCACCTGGTGACCCAAGAGATGGAGCTGGAGCAGGGCTACCAAGATCTGTTCCACTCCAGTGAGAAGGCTCAGCAGGGAAGCAGAGACCCAGATCCAGATCCATTCAGCTGGGTAGATATTGCGGAGGATTACTGGGAAGAACCCCAGGTGGCGGGTGGAGATGGGACCGAGGTCTCTCCACCGGTATTGCAGGGAATTGGGAGCCCGAGCTCCATTCCCCAGCGGGAGATATTGCAGGGAATTGGGAGCCCAAGCTCCATTCCCCAGCAGCAGGCTGAGTTACAGGGGGCAGGGACAAGTGGTCCTGTTCCCCAGCAGCAGTGTACCTTGCAGGGAGAGGAGAGCATCGTCCTCCCTCCCCAGTGGCAGGGTGAGCAACAGGGATGCTGGGCAGTCGGCTCAGATCCCTAGCGGCAGTGTGATTTATTGGGAATTGGGAGCCCAGTCTCCATTCCCCAGCTGCAGAATGATTTATTGGGAATTGGGAGCCCAGTCTCCATTCCCCAGTGGCAGTACATATTATTCGGAATTGGGAGCCCAGTCTCCATTCCCCAGCGGCAGAGTGTCCTACCGGGAATAGAGAGCCCAGTCTCCCAATACAGGACTCTGTATTGGGAGCAGAGACAGTCAGTCTCCCTCCCCCGCGGCTGGAAGTATGTATGGGAGAGGAGCTTGTTACCCCCTCTCCCCAGCGGCAGCTTAATGTACCAGGGGGAGACAGTAAGCCCCACAACTGTGCAGATGGGACCGTGGTCTCTGCACTTACAGCACAGGGGGTAGGGATGGTCGGTTCTGCCCCCCAGCAGCAGAGCTGTGTGTCCAAAGGGGAGACAGTCAGTCTCCAGCAGCAGGGCTGTGTATCTAAAGGGGAGACAGTCGGTCTCCCCCTCCAACAACCAGGCTTCAACCAGGCTACCTTCCCAGTAGCGCTGGCACCAGAGCAGAGTACCGCTGGTCTCTGCCCACTCAGCAACCCACCAAGTCAGCGTACCCGTACCCAGCACAGCCATGGTGAGGCACCTGGACATGGACAAGCTTCTCCTCTACCCAGGTGTAGTAACCATTTATTGTGGGTGGGCTGTGCTGTTGATTGTGTTTTGTGGGTGGGCTGCTGGACTAACAATGGCACTGACTGGCAGGAGGTCAGATACCCTGTTAGTCTGTTTGGAAAAGGGGAGAGATGTGACGAGACCAATCTCGCCACATTGCATTGGAGATGCCTGGTTGCTCGCCTGCTGCCTTTGGACTATGGCCCCCTTTTAAAAGACTTTATTTTTGCCTGCAGAAAAGCTGTATT
>OW240914.1:262334462-262397625 GCA_933207985.1 Pelobates cultripes
CAAAATTAGCGTTCAATTTAGTTTTTTTACTTTTTTCACACACAAACAAATATGAATTCTTACTTTGGCCAGTGTTTTTCGACTAAGTGGCTACTAAAAAAGACTGGACATACCCCATATTGAATACCCTGGGTTGTCTACTTTAAAAAAAATATGTACATGTGGGGTGTTATTCAGAGATTTATGACAGATAATAGTGTTACAATGTCACTATTGATAAATTTAAAAAATTTATGTTTTGAAACCGCAATATTCTACTTGTACCTATAGCCCTATAACATGCAAAAAAAAGCAAAAAAGCATGTAAACACGGGGTATTTTTAAACTCAGGACAAAATTTTGAATCTATTTAGCAGTTTTTTTAATTCGCTTTTGTAGATGAGTAAAAAGATTTTTCAAGTAAAAGTCAAAAAACATGTATTTTTTCAATTTTTCATCATATTTTTATTTTTTAAATTAAAATATTATGAGATTATATATACAATGTACAAAGAAAGCCCCTTTTGTCCTGAAAAAACAATATATAATTTGTATGGGAACAGTAAATGAGAAAGCGGAAAATTACAGCCAAACACAAACACCACAAAAGTGTAAAAATATGCCTGGTCGCAAATGTACAACATCGCAAAAACAGTCCAGTCCTTAAGGGGTTAAAATGCACACATGTATGACGCTACATATATATGGCAGTGTGAGGGAACACTGCTATATTAGCCTCAGTATGGCACTTTCAGTGTTCCCTGACTAGAGGGGGTTAAAAATCAGGTTGCTCTAGTACATCAGTTAGGGAGCTACATAAACCCTATGCAGAGGGAAATCAGTCTCTCCTGTGTAGAGCTGGGGGTGGAGACAGAGGGACTGTGAGTCAAAAAGACTGCTGAAACTGTGTGGGAACAAAAATGTATTTTGCAAGCCTTTATTTTTATTTGTTAAACTACTGGGTTTAGCTTAGCTGCCCAGTAGCTTAGAAAGGGTTTCATGTTTTGCTGTGGCTCAATTGGGGCCTGTTTGCTAAATAGTTCTTTCTTTCAATATGAGGAAAGCTTTGTTTTTGCTATTTATGACCCAAGACCCGGCCAGCCTGCTAATATATATATATCTCCAGAAGTACAAGATAGCACTCCAGGGACTTCCAAGTCGAATGAATAAAACTTACCTTTTATTAGCTCAAAATAAAAATCAACGTTTCAGTCTGGAGGTGATGAAAGTCTGTGATGCAGACTGTAACATTGATTTTTATTTTGATCTAATAAAAGCTAAGTTTTATTCATTCGACTTGGCTGTATCTGTTTGCTTATAAGCACCGGGCAAGTACATCAAGGAAGGTGGAGTGCATTACTATTTTTTTTTTTAAATTTATGTTTATCAAGTTTAATTATATATATATTTTTTTATACTTCCCACAAGTAGGGTGACTGTCTGACAGCCCAAACAGTTCTCCTGTTGGCAGATCCACAGCCAGTTATTACGGGGACCTGATTTGCTGGGGAGGGCTTCCTGAAGAGGATTTCAGTGGAAGTAAGTACCGCGGACCTCCGGGGGGCTTAACCCGTTACGTTCTTCAATGCCGCCACAACGGCTTTAAAGCCCTTTATAATGGGGATGGCATAGAATGCCATGATGTCAGTAAGGGCTTAAATTGGAGAGAAATTAAAAATGAACATCAATTGACAATTCAAATCAACTGAACAGAAATAAATCAAGTTGTGTCAAGCTAGAGGCCCCAAAGAAATCACATACAAGTATTTAGCATCAGCATCTTGTATAGGGCTAAATAGGACTAAATGATTATAAAAAGATATAAATAGTCTCAAATAAGAAATGGTGTTAACTAGTAATGCCATTAACATACTTTTGGGTTGATCATTGCCCTTTTGCAAGCCTTATTGGCATGCTTATATTTTTTGTAGAATGCATGATTTAAATGATTAGAGTGCCCTTTTCTTAACTTTCTTCAATTGACTTAGTTTGCTTCTTTTATATTTGTTTCTCAATGGTATGTATTGAGAAATATACTTTTGTAGAATTTGTTGAAAGACCTTCCTTTCCTTTTTGCCAGTTAATAATTCCTGCCAGTCAATTAACTTTTTTTTTTTTGTACATCCCATATAAATTAGATTTTCTTTTGTGTTAATCTCAAATGATACCATATCGTGGTCACTATTTTCCCATGTGCTCCCTAAGTTGAATGTCTGAAAATAAGTCAACATTATTAGTTATGAAAAATCCAGACTAATTGAGACATGAAATTATCATTTATCAGGCTCAAAATCCTGTTTCCCTTAACTGTACTAGTAGTCCCTCTGGCCCAATCAATGTCTGCATAATAAAAATGGCCAGTTGTGCAGCCCTATTAGTTTGAGATAGCTCACCCCCATCATTACTAATATTTTGGGACTTGTAACATATTGCTACTATTAAGAGATATCACTTGTTTCCTCCTATGCAAATTTCTACACATACGGCTTCCACATCCTCACCTGCATCATCACATACAATTTCTTTAACACTTGACTTCCATGTTCAATATAAAGACATACCCGTTCCTTTTTCTATGGTTTATATTTTTTCTAAATACTGTATCTATTTAAATTAATAGCCCAATCAAGTGTTTCATCCCATCAAGTCTCTGTTATCCTAATTAAATTATATTGCTCCTTGTAAACCAATATATTAAGCTCCCCCCATTTACTTACACAAGTTTTTTGCATTAGCAAGCAGGCATTTAAAGTTACCATTTGTTTATTGAACAACATGTAATCAATGTGTGCAGATGAAGGGGAGCAGAGCTTAGGGAAAGCTTCAGGGATATTCCAAGATGAATAGCACTAAAAATAAAAAGAAGAAATGCAGAGCTGCCAAGTAGCTCTACTTTATATGCACCTGGGCAGTACAAACCCCACCTGAGTATTTTGGATGTTTATTTTGATCCAATCGGAGTTAGTCCGGTGGTTATAGAATATAACAGTATATGAACAGAATGAATAACAGTTAAGTGTAGTATGTGGGAAGTCACATGTGTGGATAGTATAGTGTGTAAATGTAAACTCACATTTTGTGGCGCTTAAGAATAGCTCCCAACATAGAGCGTAAAGTGGTACACCACCATGGTTGGATAGGTGCTGGAGTAGTAATTCTCCCTCTGATAGTAAGTAATCTGTACATGGGGGGTACTGTTCTACTCGGGAGACTTCGCTGAACACAAATATTTGTGTTTTAAAACAGTAAAATGTATCACAGCAATAATATCGTCCGTGTAAGTGCTGTTTGTGCAATAAAAATGCAAAAAACATCACTTTTACTGGCGATATCATCGTTGTAATACATTTTACTGTTTTGAAACACTAATATTTGTGTTCAGCGAAGTCTCCCGAGTAGAACAGTACCCCCCATGTACAGGTTTTATGGTGTCTTGGAAAGTTATAGGGTTAAATATAGTGCTAGCAAATTAAATTCCCTTTACTTTCGGCATGGGTTGTCAGGCAGGTCCCGCTAATTGTAATTAATTAAGATACCTAATTATGCAAAAATATTACATAAATATATATATATAGAATTAATATATGTATATATATACGTATGTGAATCTATATGTGTATATCTATATAATTTTTTTAAAATATTTTTATTTATATATAGGTATATATATATATATATAGTGATATATAGTTGGCTAGACTCCCAAATATATATATATATATGAAACAAGGGGGGGCTGGCTGCACTCACCTGAACATGCATAAATGGGGTGCTGCTGGGGGCCAAATAATACAATACACAAGATCCAGCGCACTCACATATCCACTAAACGGCAACTTCAATGTTCAAAGATTTTATTAATTTTTTTTCTTTTTTTAAACAAACACCTAATCTAGGCAAAAATAATGGGGGTTTAGTTACATTATATGATCATACATTGCATAAGCCTGCCACAACGTCATTTGGCCCCCAGCAGCACCCCCATTTATGCATGTTCAGGTGAGTGCAGCCAGCCCCCCTTGTTTCATATATATACATATATATATATATATATATATATATATATATATATTTATATATATATATATATATATTTGGGAGTCTAGCCAACTCCTTGGTTTTGCACCCCTCCCTGTCACAGGTGCCTCATCCCAGGTCCCTATTTAGCCTTGTACTGCAGAGAGCCCCAGATGGAATTTTTTTCCTCAAGTAAGTGGGTTAATCTCATAAGAGCAGACATTAGGCTGTTAGTGTAGGACCTGCCAAAGATGGGGTACATTGACGTTGTGGCAGGCTTATGCAATGTATGATCATATAATGTAACTAAACCCCCATTATTTTTGCCTAGATTAGGTGTTTTTAAAAAAACGAATAAAATCTTTCAACATTGAAGTTGCCGTTTAGTGGATAGGTGAGTGCGCTGGATCTTGTGTAATATATATATATATATATATATATATATATATATATGTGTGTATTTATTTAAATTATAGGTGGAAATGTATGTATGTGTGTGTGTTTGTATATGTATTGTGAAGAATAGACTTTTCTTCTTTTATTCGTGACTTTCCACTGTATTTGTTTATTTTGGATTTATTTGTTCGGTAGATTAAACTACCAACCACACTCCTTGCTCATTGCCTTCAAAGGGAACAGTCTATTAAGCGCTCTCTGGGCGGCCGCCGTTTGTATATGCGAATGCCACGTGGAAGAGAAAATGGCGGCCATCTTGTTTGCACGAAAGGAGGCAGCGGGACTTAGTCGTTGAGTGTCTGGAACTAAAATCGGACACTTGACTTCACCAACCACCGCTGAAACATACGAATGCCTGCTTCCTTTTGTTGCCGAACAGCTAGGAGAGTGCCATTCGGTAGTTTTTTTTTTTCATACGAACACGGGGAGCAATCGCTCTTGTGAGCCAGGAGGCTCCATTCGTGCTTATATTCATTTTTATGCTGTTCTCTGAATTGACCGACCGCACACACTGAATTTGTGGAACTGTTTTGGGCAGGAGCCTCGTGTGCGGTCGGTGAACTAAGACTTCCATACTTTTTAAAAACCCCTGAACCAATCTGGGTGACATTTGAATATGTTGGTCTCCCAGATCGGGGGTATCAGAGGACATGTCATTTGTAGGGATACCTTGTGTATAAAGGGGTGTTCCAAGTTTTGGGGAAATTGTGTGTCCTCTGCCTGGAGATAATTGGGTTATTCCTTAACTTATCTCAGAATCTCCCAGGCAGAGGAAGGGAGGGTTTTACTGTAAAACTGTATTATGATTGGTTGTTCCTTTTGGTCCTCTTGTGGGAGGATTTCCATAAAAGCCAGTGTGGTGTCAATAAAGATCATTCCTGTTGTACCCTTCATGAAGTCTAGGCTCATGCTTGGGGAATATTTTATTTGCTGGGGAGAATCGTCTTGGAAGCTGCAATCATCTACACTATTCCTCTACACCCTAAATGCAGTTATATTCACTTACGCTCAGCTATTGGGAAAGGAATAGAAGACCTCAGTACCATAACCACTGAAGGTCTTAATGTGTGTGTGTGTGTGTATGTGTACATATATATATATATATATATATATATATATATGTGTATATGTATATATATCAAAATACAGAATGAAATTACAAATGTGTATATATAATTTATTTAAAAATAATCAATTATTGTTTTTAATCTATTGTATTAATTTGTGCAATTATACGTTTATAGATAAAATATATAACCTTGTAAGTGGGTTTTAATGCTAATATATGTAATTATATTAATATAAAATACAGTAATTATGAAGGGGTCTGTGTGTGTGTATATATATATATATATATATATAGTGTGTGTATATAAATATAATGTACATATGCATATAATATTTATTTGTGTAATAATCAGGGCATGGGGGCCTGAATTGCCATGGGAGGGCTGCCTGGGCTGTCAGGCAGTCCTCTCAAAGTGGATCACAGTGGAAGTAAGTAGTTTGGGCCTCCAGGGGCTGAAAGTCGTTAAGGGGTTCTATGCCGCCAAAATGTCTTTAAAGCCCATTATTAGAATTTGAGCAAACGCGGACTGTAAAGTTCAGGTTCCTACCGAACATTGCGTTTTTTGACCCCGGACCTGAACTCGGACATATGTTCGGGTTGGAGTTCGGTGTTAGGCGATTTAATGGCGCGTTTTGAAAGGCTGCACGGCAGCTAATCAACAAGCGTTTGACTTGTGTGGCCTACTAATGGCATGGCTGTGATTGGCCAGTGCAGCATGTAACCCAGCCTCTATATATAAGCTGGAGTCGCGTAGCGCCGCACGTCACATGAGGTCTTATTAGTGTAGGGAGAGGATGCTGCCGCTGTGAGGGACAGCTTAGGAAAGAATTCTGCAAACTAGTACATTAGTGGGGTGCACTTCATATCTGAGAGTCAAATAGAAGCGTCAAATACTGCTGTCACATTGCAGTTTTAAAACGTAAAAATTTTTTGGGTGCTAAAAAGTACATTAGTGGGGTGCACTTTATATCTGAGAGTCAAATAGAAGCGTCAAATAGTGCGCTAACAGAACAGTTGTAAACATTCTTATTTTCTGGGTGCTAATCTGATAAATAGTACATTTTGGGGCCTGCTCTTCATATCTGAGTGTCAAATACTGTGGTTACATCGCAGTTTTAAAAATTCTAATTTTTCTGCTGCTAAATAGTACATTTGGGGTGTGCACTTCATATGTGGTGTATGTGTGCAACACTGGCTAGTTACCGCTTCTCAAGAAAGTCTAAAGATCTTAAAAATGCAATAACCCACAGAAGATGGGAGAGAATTTTTTTTTGCAAATTTAACTTTAATTCGAATTTACTACATCGGTCACTTGTAATATTGTTTCACACCTACAACACTTGTTAAACAGATCTAAGTGATAGAAAACAAACTGATATTTTCCACACTAGAAACTACCAGAAAACAAGCTGCTATATTTAAACCAGTTATCAATAGTTAAGAGGTACTTTAACAACATTGTAATTCTGGGGCAATACCCTTGCAAGTCAAACTGAGAGGTCAGTTTATAGGGAAAATGGTTGCCTGGATACAATTCTAAAACAATTTCCATATGTCCTTTGCAGACTTTACATGTTAGAAAAACACAGGTGCCAACTGCTGTGGCTTTCTGCAGTGTGCAGACCGGCAAGGAGGGCAGGGTTGAGGAGTGGGTGGAAGATGATGTGGAGGATAATGAGGTTCTAGACCCCACATGGAATCAAGCTCATGCGAGTGACATGTACAGTTTGGAGGAAGAGGCGCTGGTCGCACAGAGGCACCAGCACAGCATAAGATGGAGCAGGGTGCAAAGGTTTCTTTTTTTATATGTCCCAATATTTTGGGGGCTACCCCAATAAAAAAAAAAAAATATATATATATATATATATATATATATATATATAAAACAGTGTTGGCTACCTCCTCTTCCTCCACCGCCACGGTCACCGCCTTCTCAGCCTATGGGTCTCTTAGTATAAACTATGTACACAATAGCAGAGGCTTGTGAAGGCCTTTTCTCCATGCATCAGGAGTTGAGCTCAGTTTGAACAATGAAAGCGAATACCCTGCACTCCAACCCTCTCTCAAATGGATAATTCTGGTGATCCTCCTTACAGCCATGCTTTAGATTTTGATTTATGTTCTTCCAAAGCTAAAATCAAAGATTTCATCTAGTGCTATTTTATGGCTCAGCTGTATTTTGAATGTTTATGTTATTTTAAGTGATTTCCCTATCCACATTTGTTTGGAGGGCAATTGTCCTACTTTTACTCCCATTTTACTTGCTTTTGCAGCCCTCTAGCCCTTTCCAGGACATTTTTTAGAGGAATGTTTGTGGCCAAAAGTTCGGGGCCCCATTGCCTTCAATGGGGTTCGGATTCGGGGTCAAGTTCGATCACGAACCCGGACTTTTTTTCAAAGTTCAGCCGAACCTGCCGGACCCGAACATCCAGGTGTCCGCTCAACTCTATCGGTAATCCTAGGCCTTTTACGTGATTTTTCACCTTCTTTAATATCCTGGGATACAGCCTGTTTGATGAACTGCATGATATCCGGAAAACGTGCAGAAGTAGAGGTTCCACCGACTGCTGATAGACATTCTCTGCATAGACGTTTCCCTTCCAGGGGTCTATTGTTACAGGCCTCGCTGTCACGTATTCATCCACTTACAAAAATGTGGTTAATGACATTTACTGTCCACACAGGAAAAGTTGTGCCGAGCAACAACCAAATCCACAGAAGGGTTAATGCTGAGCAGCAATTATGCAAATGAGATCTGGTAACTGCCTTTGGGGTCAAAGGCCAGTTACAGCCTATCAGACCTAGAGGAGGGGTATTTAGGCCCAGTTCTCATCCTGCTCAGTGCCCTGTCGTGGTTTCCCTTGTGGTTGTCCGAGAGTGTGTTATTGATTCTGGTTATTCTGGTTATTTGACTTTGGCATTGTTTTTGACTTCCCTGTTTTCTGGCATCCCTGACTCCTGGCTTTTCCTTATCGTTGTGTCTCTTTCTGTTTCCCTTGACCTCGGCTATTCCTGACTATTCTTTGGTCCGGTATACGTTACCTATCAGTCCTCTGTGTTACACAGTTCTACGTGCTGGATCATTCTGTAATCCTGACACTCGCATCTGTTCCTTATAGGCGACTTTCCCTTGGAAGTTCCAGATGTTTTCTTTCCCATAGAACTATCATGATAGGGAAGACATATAATCCAGTTCTCTTTTGTTTGTAACAAACATCATTGCAAAAAGAAAAAAGATGGCTTACCTATAACTCTTGGAATGTGACTTATGTTTATGAACTGATACGTCCGAGTCTGATGAGAATGATCTCTCTTTCTCCATAGTAGCAACTGAAAATTACTTGGAAAGAATTAAAAATATATATACCAATGCAGTATAAAAAATTCAATTTGAATTCAAGAGGAATATACCTTTAAAAAGGTAATTAACATACCTGAGGTCCAAAGAAAATTGATTGATGTATTGGAAACAAATCCGAATTTCTAACACTGCTATAGCTTCTTAGGGTTTGCTGAACCTGTGAAAGGTAAGAGAGTTTTGGTTTTGACGCCTTTAAGAAGGCGTGTGATGTAATTGGCGTCCATGTGTCAAATGCGGGATTCTATGCTTCCACTCATGCGCGAAAAACGGCATGAAGCGACCATTCGCGCATGCGCAGTACGGCCGACGGACGCTGAGCAAGATGGCCAGACCAGAGCTGGGACCCATGTAAATATAGCCAAAAAACAACAGCCAGCCTGTAGAAAAATTCCTAGACCACCAGGGAAGATGGAAAAGGCCCCATTAGCTATATATTAAAAGGCTTGGCCTGTAGTTGTGGGAGGGGCTTGGTTTCCCTATAAAAGGGCTGCCAATCCACTTCCACATTACCGTTAATGGTCTGGCGAGTCTGAAACGTTACTTCCGGTTCAGACCGCCATCTTGGATTCCTCTTACCTGTTTCCTCGTGGTCTCCTGGTCCGGTGCCCTCCTGAGTTGTCCGGGCTCTCCAGGGCTCTTTTCCCGCCGCCACCGTTGTCCGCACAGCTTTTCCGGTACTGCTGCCGCCAAAAACCGTAAGTTGGGCCCGCCGTAAAGCAAACCGCTTCGTATTCACGGCTTACACGGCGGAGCCCCATTCGCATTCAACCGCATTCGGTACTTTTTCGTTTAAAACACTTCGCCGCTAAGCAATGTAATCCATGCCTTTTAGTATTCAAACGAACGCTGCATTCGGCCAGATACTTAGGATTTTCTACCAAACAAATGTAGTCATTGTGTACTGTCATCACATTCGACTTAAATTCGTGCATTTCTCACTAATTATACAAGATCCTGCATCCACTTCTTAGGTGGAATCTCGCCCCCTACCGGTCAATAATGATATATCACCATAAAAAAAAAAATATATATATATATATATATATATTTAAATTTATGCTACACTTAATTCAATCCTGATTTCTGACATCTTCCAACAGGTTTCCTTACCAGAATTCATATTAATATTTGGGGACCCAGAGATCGGTATCATTTATACTTTATAGGTTGGTAACATTGTCATATGATTCATATAAATGACCATATAAACATATGATTTTAGGTAAAATATATAATTTACTCTCCTAGGTTTAGTCATTGGAACGGTAGCTTTTTACAAGCAAGGAGCCGGTTTCTTTTGGTTATATCTCCTCCGCAGTTATCGGGTAGGTTCTGGTCCACGATCTGGCCTAACTACTACCCCATTTTCAGATATTTACATATCATCTTATACCCACAGGTCAACTACCCGACAATATCACAGTTACGTCATTGAGAGATCAGCCTGACTCACTTTCAGGTACTACGCCAGAACCCACTATTCCCTAAAAATATTTGAGGGGTACTGGTCCTAGGTTAGGTGGCCCAATTAGATAAAATATTTTCTGGCCTTAATCCATAGGCTAGTGGTCCCGCGAGGCCAACATCCCTAACCTCACACTCGGAGGTAATACGTCCCTCGGGCCAAATCATAGCTAGCCGCCTCGCATCAATACAAAGAGAGGGCCTCACCTGTCACTCCCAATCTTTCTTATGCTTTAAATGACACCGAGAGGCCTACACCCCGCCACAACGTGAAGTGGCCTCAATCTTCCCCTCGGGCCCATGCATAAATAATGCCTCTCAAGCCGCTTGGCAACTAGCAGGGTCTCATTTGTCACGCTCAAAAGAAGCTTAATTGTTTCACCGCTTGGTATTTAGCTAGCCCACCAGTACCCACCCACAAAACATTTTATACGACTATTTATATTTATAATTTCAGTTATGTCACTAACGCCAGATATCCCTGAAGAACTATCACTACCTAGCACACCTGCTAGGCCTGCCACCCCTGGTCCGGGTACAGATGTGAATAGCCCTGCATCCCTTAGATCGTGGACCATACCACGTCTTACAGCTGAACTAAGAAGACGCTGCATCCCTTTCCCAGCTACAGCTAGGAAGGCGGAGTTGTATAGGCTACTGTACACTACCACTGACAACTACGAGGCAGGGGAAGGCCCTAGCGGATCGCAAATGCCAGCATTTCATGCTATGATGACGTCCCTTATGGCATCCATGGGGACAATCAGCGACAGGCTGGACAAATTGGAGGACGGTAGTATTACTCAGTCCACGACAAATACAATGGTCACCACTCAGCCTCTTGCTAATACCTTACCCAGTAATACCCTGTCAGCTACGGCTGATATAGAATCTATTGATCCTTCACACATGGTCCCAGCTCACCTTAAAAAAGACATTCTGGAAGGCAAGGACGTTAACCTAGCTTCATTACTCATTGCCTCCCAGTATGTCCTTGAGAACAGGACCTTTGCTTGTGGGGATATTTCCATAGTCCTTAGAGCTAGAGACCCTCGCCTGAACAAAAAATTGAACATCCCAGAATTTGTATTAGGGTTTGGCATCTATAGGGATGTATATTGCACTGTATACCCAGGGAAAAGAGCCGAGCTGGATACGTACATGCACAAGTTGGTGGATCTGGGACACAAATACGGTGGTACAGCGTTTTACGATTACCACCGTTCCTTTTCTGCAAAGGTGGCAGCAGCTCTGGCTCAGTTCAACTTAAGCATCAATTGGAGCAAGTTGGACACTGAGCTATTCTGTATGCACTTTACAGGCATCAGGCCCCCAACTTGTGCAGTATGCTCATCAGCAACCCACAGCACAAATTTCTGCCCTAATACAGCTGAGGTAGAACAAAACCAAGCAGCAACTAACCTCCCAAGATCAAATAAAGGTTTGAAAGACAAACTAGGAAGAGATATTGTCTTCTTAGGGAAATCCCAAGTATGTAACAATTTTAATGCTGGCAATTGTGGTTTTAGTTCCTGTAGACTAATGCATGTTTGTTCACACTGTTTTAGGGCTCATTCCAAGACAATGTGCCCAAATAAAGCTTTCCCAAAACCCTATCTCACATGCGTGAACCTCAGCTTATTCACCGATTTGCTACGTCTACACCCATCACGACATTTCAGCGACTATCTCATAACAGGATTATCGGAGGGATTTCACACAGGGTTAATACATTTACCTACAGGCACACTGGAATGTGACAACTTACTTTCCACACGAGATGACCCACAGCTGGTACATAAACTTATCACAACCGAGGTGAAACAAGGCTTTTTGCTGGGTCCATTCCTCTCACCACCCTTCACTTCTTGGAGAACCAATCCCATTGGGATTGTCACGGGGAAAAACTCACTTAAACCCAGGCTGATCATTGATTTATCCGCACCACATTCCTCCACGGTCCCTAGCCTAAATTCCCTCATACCATCTGAAGAGTTTTCGCTACATTACGCCACTATCGACCATGCCATCGGGGCTATCATTAAAGCTGGCACAGGGGCATGGTTAAGTAAAACGGATGTAGTGAATGCCTTCAAACTACTGCCTATGCACCCTACACTTTGGCACCTTCACGACATTAAATGGGAAGGGTTATACTATTTCTTCACTCGTCTCACTTTTGGCTCTAAGAGCAGCCCGCGTATTTTCGACACATTTGCAGAGGCTTTATGTTGGTTGTTGCTAAATGTTTACAAATGTCCCTCAGTGATTCACTATTTAGACGATTTCCTCACAATTGAGAACAACACAAGTCCACCCACAAGTTTAAAACACATGTTGGCATTATTTGAGTCACTTTCTGTTCCAGTCTCCCCACACAAGACCCTGGGGCCCGGCACCCAGATGCAATTTTTAGGGATACAACTAGACACAGTACACATGCAGGCTAGCCTCCCTCATGAGATAATTGAGCGTATCCTGGCAAGTATTGACCACTACCTACAGCAAGGTCGTTGCACTAAAAAAGACCTACAATCATTGCTGGGATTGCTTAATTTTGCAATGAGAATCATTCCCCAGGGGAGATCATTTATTTCACATTTGCTATCACTATTTCCACAATTTACCTCAGACACATCTTACATTTCACTAGACAACCATGCGACATCCGATTTGCGCATGTGGAGAATTTTCCTCACTTCTTGGAATGGGCGTGCCCTGTTTATACCATCTCACTCAGACACTTCACCTACAATATGGACAGACGCTGCAGCAAACACGGTGTTTGCAGCGATATGGGGAGACCAATGGCTCGTGGGGCCATGGCCAACTGAGGTCAAATCACTCACAAAATTCACAGAGACCTCAGCTTTATTCGAATTGTACCCCATCGTGGCTGCGGCCGTTACCTGGGGCCGCCAGTGGCCCGGTCACACAGTTTGGTGCTATTCTGATAATATGGCTACTTGCCATATTGTCAATAAAGGCCGGTCATCATCCCTGATAATTATGAGGCTCTTGAGACGACTCACATGGGTAGCAGCCACTTGTCAATTCTTTCTAACATGTATTCACGTTCCAGGGTGCACAAACATCGGTGCTGATCACTTGTCTCGATTTCGTTTTCAGGAATTCTTCACGACACTACCCACCGCCTCCAGACGGGCAACTCCAGCCCCACTTTTCACAGACATGATAATGGATTAAAAGCTTTGTTAAATCACGCACGTCACATTTCTCACCTGGCACTCTCTGTAAACACTAAAAACACTAACGACAGAGCTTTTCACATTTTCAAAAAATTCATCACTGAATTTCACTTTCACGATATGTTCACGATAGAATCAATATTGGGTTTCACTTCTTTTTGCCACATCAACCTTAAACTATCATTTAACACTATAAAACTATACCTTACGGGAATTCAACACCACATGCTTATTCAACAACCCAACGCCACGAGTTTCCTATCCTCATATCAAATCAAGACAGTTCTTAGAGGCATTAAGAAATTAGATACACATGTCCCCGGGAAACGACTACCCATATATTTCATGCACTAGTCAACTTGTTAGATTCCTCTCCTTTTGAGCCCAGGACAAACACGGTAATAAAATCAGCCATATATCTTGCTTTTTATGGATTCCTCTGTCCCAACGAATTCACAACTAGGACTATCATGTCCCCCGATTACCTAAGAACCATGGACTTAGCGAAACAGAACGACCATTACCTACTCATGCTAAAACACTCAAAAACCAGCACCATAGGTCATACTGTTACGATCCCCTTGTACCCTACTCATAACAAATGGTGCCCGGTACAAAATTTTGACAATTATCTACTATCACTGCACAAGCAACCATTACAACCTTTGCTAGAACTGCACAGTAACGTTCTAACTACAGCAAAGTTTATGCTCTATGTAAGACTGCTGTTGACTAGACTCGGCTTGAACCCTAGTCAATTTTCGGGTCATTCTTTTCGAATCGGAGCAGCATCTACAGCTTCTGCTAACCACATTCCTCCGCACATCATCAAAACAATGGGACGCTGGAAATCTTCCGCTTATACTCTCTACATACCCAATCCTGTTAAAGAATTAAGACTAGCTTTCTGTGACTTATCTAAATAAAGATTTTGGTCAACGTATTATGTCTTATGGTAATTTATTTTTGCCCACTTTTACAGGCCTACTCCTCTGTCGGTTTCGGCACACCACAACCGACTAATTCCAACTAATTGATATTCATGTTATTATATGCTATGTTTCCATATATGGCTATATTGCCACGACCACAAATTAAAAGGCTTGGCCTGTAGTTGTGGGAGGGGCTTGGTTTCCCTATAAAAGGGCTGCCAATCCACTCCCACATTACCGTTAATGGTCTGGCGAGTCACCCACCCACCACTCCCTCTATTACAAACACCCTCTAAGGTGGGCCCACTTTTACAGGCCTACTCCTCTGTCGGTTTCGGCACACCACAACCGACTAATTCCAACTAATTGATATTCATGTTATTATATGCTATGTTTCCATATATGGCTATATTGCCACGACCACAAATTAAAAGGCTTGGCCTGTAGTTGTGGGAGGGGCTTGGTTTCCCTATAAAAGGGCTGCCAATCCACTCCCACATTACCGTTAATGGTCTGGCGAGTCACGCCACCCACCACTCCCTCTATTACAAACACCCTCTAAGGTGGGCCCACTTTTACAGGCCTACTCCTCTGTTGGTTTCGGCACACCACAACCGACTAATTCCAAAATGCATCAATTGTATTAAATTTGTAGTAATGCCCCAAGTGTCCCTTTAAAACAGGAAAACCTAAACATATAATTACTGGTTAAATACTCTGACATTATACCTAGTAGTAGCAGTATTATAATTACTATTACTATTATGCATTCCCATTACAAAAGAAAATATAAAAGAGGAAAATGGGGTGAGTGGGGTGCCTAACTGTGCTGATAGCATGTCTGATAGCAACAGTAAGAATAAAAAAAATAACTGGAGATTTTTTATATTGTGTTTTTTTTTAGAATTATTTATCAAAGCATTGTAAGTACGAGTAGTTTTTTGAATGCATTCTGATAGTTGAGTTAGACTTTTTCCCATTAAGATATATAGTAGAAAACACAGAGGACAAAGTTTGCAAACCTAACTCGCACGTTACATTGAAAATTGACAGGATATTTTATGCCTGCTACACTAAGATGACCTCATGCACCTATACCTATCTTAATTTATTATTTCAACAGTCCGTGTAATATAAGGAAAATAACAGGCATAGTCAGGCTATCATGTGCTTTATATTGTGATAGACATGATGTCAGATTCTCACTGCTCTGGAAAACTCAATAAACAAACTGCGAGTAGAAATGTTGAAAATAATAAGTCAGTTTCATAAGTTCGTATATGTGTTTTATAAAGTTTCTTAAAAAGAAAAAAAATTGTCTGAAAGCTCAAAAAATAAAAATGTGACACAAAATAAATTGGACATTTGAGAAAAAAAAGAGGGAGAAAGGAGATTAAGCACAAGTAAACTAAAACAATTTCTTAAAGTTAAAGAAATATGCATACAATATACAACTTTTGTTCAGGTGATAAACATTAACATGCTGGTGGATGTTATAAAACTATAAAACAAAGGAAAGTTAATATAAGAATTGTAAATTCTAAAAGAAATAATAAAAAAAAAAAATAGATAATGTTCAAAAGGTATTTGAAGTGGTTATACAGGCAGTGATTGAAGATTCCCTATATGATTGTGTGGGATGTGGAAAGTGTCTGAAGCCAGGGTCAATTGAAAAGAGGATTAATAAAAGAGAAGAAAGCTGTTATCGAATTGTTAATATCAATAGTACTGCAGGATAAGCTGAAAAAAGTTTTTATAATGCTGGTGAAAATAAAAATATGTAACATACATTTGTTATGTTATATTTGTCTAGAGTACATTAGTAGTAAAGTATATAGCTGTTGCTGTATCATTATTTTTTTTTATGTGTTTTAGTAGTATGTAATTGTCTTTTTTGAGCTTTGCAAACATCCAGTAGTTTTTGAAAATGTTAATGACATAAATATATGACATAAATACATATATATATATTGATCACAAATGAGAGATATCACTGGACTTTTCAGCAACAGTGGACTTTTCAACCAAATTCAAATATTAATTGTGAGTACAGTCACATTACATCAATTTTTCAGTCTATAAAATACTTTCATAAGGATAACTGTTACTAACTACAAACACCTCTAAATGCCCAAGATACAAAAATCACATGTTAACCAACCAATTAGCCCAAAGTAATCACACAGGGACAGCCCAATGCAACCACCCAGGAGCAGTGATACCATATCAAAACTAATGGTGCATAAACACAAAAGTGAACCACACACCCTAACACACTCATCTATCACTTATACAATTAATTGTGAATGTAAAAGTGACACATATGTTATATAACATTCACTCAGAGAGTCTCCCACGGTCAATATTACAAAAATTACAAGATTGCTTACATAGCTTGTTTCAATAGCTGTCAGGCCACATTATCTGACGCCAAGTAGCAAAAGGTACGCAAGAGATATTTCACTAAAGATTACTGGGAATACACAAGGAACCATGCAAAATATGTATACCCCCAGATAAGAAGTGCGTCATATCACACATAAAAATTAATTTGCCACCAAATGAGTAGCGTCATGTAAACATGAAAAAATGCAATATAGCATACCTTACCCAAGTGTAGATACATTGTATACGCAGTATGTAATCAGCATTGAATAGCCACAATCAACATGTGTGTTATAACACCCAAAAGGTAACATACTAGTTCTCAAAAGGAACAGACTGCATTTAAGGAAAGCAATCCATATAGTGGACACATGAAATCCATAGCTCTGCATGCAGTTGCCTGCATTTGAACAACATACAAAAATAAATAATAATAAAAAGAGACATCCGTTATTTTACAAACATACTTCGAAAAAACAGTATGCTGTACAAATACATTTATTAAGTATGCAATTTTGATATTTATAAATCCAACCCCGTAGGATTGTAAATATGCAAACCCTCTATCTGCCGAACGTCCATTCGTGCAAATAGGCCGTATATTCAAAGAGTTATACATTTTAATATAAATTGTCGGTTCTGCTGCACGGAGGGATAATCCACTTAACAGTACATTCCTGTGGGAGGATCCCTCTCGTGCAGCAGTGCCTGATGGGAGAAATGTCTTGTACAATAAGTCCCCCATGTAGTCCCCTCTGGGAATGCCCCTTGGATGGGACTCAGGAAACCCCTTGCATGGGGACTTGTATAAATTGTGGAGCTGAAAATAAAGACCTCAGTTGATTCCCAGCCTATGTGTCGTCTAGTTCTTGGGAGGGAAAGAATATTACAGCGCTACTTGGATTATTGTATGCTGATTCCCCTGGATTATCCTTTGTTGTTCCTGTTGCCCAACGGAGATATTGTGGATTATACTGCCTCTCCGCTATACCTATGGATCTGTGAAGAGATGTAAGAGGGGCTAGAATTGTTCAGTGCTTTATATGTATGGGTTAGCACTTTGAATTGACTCCTGTAGGATACAGGAAGCCAATGTAAGGACTGACAGAGGTGTGAGGTGTGAGAGGGCCGACTAGAGAGGAAAATCTATATTGAGCGTTCCGCTGCATGGAGAAAATCGAAACAGCTTCTCATTATTCCTTAAGTATAATATAAGGTATTGGAATTCCACTGATGATAAGGTTTTGAAAGAACAAAGTTGGGATCCACATTTGCATGACCATTCCCCAGTGTATGGGAAGGATGAGTTAGAAGAGGATGGCATGAGCAACAAATGAAGAAAAGAATAGGAGTATAGTAAATAATTTTAGGAAACCTCTTCTGTGGAATGCTTAAGCCATGAACATTATAGGATAAAATTTTAGCTTCACCATTCATAATAAATAAAAGGGAAGAGTGAATTTGGAGTACGTCTGTTGTGAATAAAAAAGAGAAAATTGAATCATCCTCATAAGATGATTAGGGACATGATGATAACATAACACAAACAAAAAAATAAGATTATCCAAAGAGTATTTACTCCTAGAGAAATAACAAAATAAGGCTGTCACCAGAGGGTAACACTACTGTGACACTTCTGTGGGTGGAGTGGGTGGGGGGTGGGGAGGGGTGTAAAAAGTGTTAGATAAACTACCATGGTGTGAGTATTCCAGTGATGTAACAAAAGTGCAAATGGGAGATAATTAGCTCCAATATGGTTTATAAATAATTGGCAGCGGTATCAGATAATATAATGCTGTATCTTTTATATAGACGTTGATAGGAATGCAAATAACTGTGGATGAGTCTTCTACGGTAATAAAAAAAAAGGCTAAATAGAGGTAAACAAAATTGATCTACTGTTATCCAAAGTGTTAACGTAACTCCTGTCTGTCTCTTTTGCCCATTCCCCTGCCCCTCTGTATATTTCTTACTCCCCTAAGCCCCTTTTGTACTTCTCTTGCTCTATTTTAGAGCCCCTATGTATGTCTTTCTACCCCCCCCAGCCCCGATGTATGTCTTTCTCACCTTTCCAGTCGCTCTGTCTGTCTTTTGCCTCCAAAACTCCCCTTGAGCTCTGCAACAAATTCCCACCTGTGCCAGCTCTCCTCCCTCTCAGAACATGCCCAAGCCACAGAAAGCTATTCACTCTGTCAGTTGAAGGGGCATTTTAGACTTTTTGGATTCAGAATGTTCCCTGTAAGAAAAAACACTTGCTCACTTTGGATTGTGGTCAGTGGATATGACAACAGTGTCTGGGCAACCAGACAGAGAGCAGGTCATACGCTCTATTTCACATTCAGAGGGTCATCATTAGGGTCTGGAAAAACACATCCAGACACACAATCTCTAACATTTTCTGTGGCACTATTCTCCTTTTGGTTGCCTGCTAAGTCTACCCCATCATCTGCAAACAGCCTCTTCACAGATGCTAATCTCTACTGTCTTGGGGTTATCCTTCCACCTCTGCTACGTAGAGTAGTAGACAATGGCTGAATATGTTGGGTTCAGACGAACAGAAGAACAGGCAGCACTCCAGGATACACGTGGTAACTGTATTTATAAGAGCGTAAGTCACCTGGCTGGTAGAAAGGAGATTTCATCTAAGGCAAAGAAAAGGTTGTTTTTTTTTACAGTAAGAGCAATAAGGGTAAGGAATTCTCTGCCTGAAGACATGGTTTTATCAGAGTCCATACAGATATTTAAACAGCAATTGGATAAATAATTGCAAAAACATATCAGACAGGGATATAATTTCTAATTAGTGGGGTAATAGCGTCTTGATCCAAGGAGACATATGAATCCTATTTTAGGGTCAAGAAGGAATTTTTTCCTAGTTTGCTGCAAAATTGGGAGCGCTTCAGACTAGGTTTTTGCCTTCTTTTGGGTCAACAGCAAAAACATATATGAGGAAGGTTGAACTTGATGGACAAAAGTCTCTTTTCAGCTGTGTAACTATGTAACCTCAGTAATGCAATATTTTAGTTTGTACGAGCCTTAATCGTGCATAAAATACAAGGACTGTCATGTGTGCTTTCATAGGACTTTGCTAATGAAACACATGTTAACAATGAAATGTTGCAATGAAAAATGTGGAACAAGGTACCATAAAAACAAGAAGTGTCATAAAGTAAATATAATGAGGAAAATGCTGACAACAAAATCTCAAGGCTCAAGGTACATACGATATATAATGAGACCTAGCTATCCCTATAAAAGGAACAAAATGGCCAAAAAATTAAAGAAAAGGAATAGGAAAAAAGGAAAACAATTATGTTTAAATCTAGAAAATGTAATCACCATAAATATATCATGAAATACAATAAATGGTACAGGTTAATAGGTAGATACACTATGTTGTAGCATATTATGGGATGTTCACATGCACTCAAAGACTAACTCAATTACAGGAACAATGACATATAATGTATAGAGAACTCATTGTACATAAATTGAAATACTATATCCACAAAAACAAGAAGCTAAATAGAGGTTATGAAAAATAATAAAAAATAACAATTAGAAGGTTGTACTGTACCCATGTGAGATAACCACAATCCAGGTGGGCACAAGCCTCCATATAAGGACAACTGTAAAAATTAAGAAAAAGAAAAGCAAAATATAAGTCATATAAGTGGATCCAAAATGTTTATCTCTTTTTAAGTAATCCTAAGAGGTGGCACATGGTCACTGACCTGAAAGCAGAATTGGAATACGTTACGATTAAAATCACAAAAATGGGCAGCTACTGGAAGTTCTGTCTGTTTGGTTCTAATTATGAACTTGTGTTTATTTAGTCTTCCCTTGTGGTCTCCCCTACATAGAGCAGTTCAATCTGCAAACCTTTCTCAATCAGCATGCCTCGCTTTTGCTGTTAATTTGGGGCCATGTTAAAGTCTGTCCTTCCAGTATCTCAGGCTGTTGTATCAAAGTGTAATTTTTCCCATAATCCTAAGATTGCAGAGGGAAGCTAGTATCAGTCTATAGCAATTACAAACTCACTTGCAAACACAAGCTTTCAGTAGATCTTTCATCTCCTGACCACTGCTGCTACATCCAAGTGAAATGTGCCTTATTTTCCAGGAGGCATTCATCTTGTTTATGAGGGTAATCCCAAATTGACATTAGTATGGCTCAAAGTTTCTTCCACGTTCCCAGAATTAAATTAAAAATTACACTAGGTGCCCAATCCACATGCCCCCTGTGGAAAAATAGACTATTGATTGTCCTCTGCTATTCCAAAATTATTTTCAGCTTGTCTAAAGTGGAGTTCTACAATGTGCTGATATTGTCTCCTAGATAGTGCATGGGAAACCCTGATTTCTTGATCCAGATAGAGATATGACTGCCATTCTGGGGAGAAGAAGGATTTTTTTTTGCAAAATTGGAAAGCACTTTAAACTCTTCAACAGTTAAAAACAGATGTGAGAAAGGCTGAAATTGATGGAAGAAAGTATTTTTCTCAGCTCATATTAGTATGTAACTATATAGGAGTTGGCTTGTCTTTACACTAGTGTGGAAATGCCTGGCAACCTTCAATGTGTCATCAAGGAGCTGGCCACTATGAGTATTGCATACATATGTAATGAAGTGCACCAACTGACCTTCATTTTTAGACAGCTGCTCATTCATAGCATGCAGGAAGGTACAGTGATTTGGATATGTTCCTGCTGAATGTAAAATCATGAGGAAATTACAAATTTTATAGCAAGGGTCGGTGTCATTTGCTTAAATGGCTTCCTTATTATGAAGAAAGAAACCCCCTGCAATTATTAACTGGGCAATCAGCCAGGTGATTTCATTAGCGTACTATTTTGACATGACTCTAGAATTAAATTTAAAAAATTGTTCATGATGATGTGACCTGGAAATCTGGCTGCCCTAGTGTTGCCTACTAGCACTATACTCCACATTCCCCATGGTCCAACCATGTCCATTTAATATAGCAATTTAACAGCAAAGAGAGATGAACTTAGGCAATGTGGCAAAGGTGGAGGAGTTGCACATCTAGGTACAGAAAATACTGGACTGTTCCTTTCTGGAATCTCCGCTTGTAATTCCTCTGGCTTGTATTCAAGATCTTCATACAAATGTCTGTATTGGTAGAGGAATGTGCGATATCACCAGAAGATTCATTACTACCATTGAGACATTGTCACGTATCCTTCGTCTCCATGTGGCAAAAATTTAGATAATTACCTTCTGAAGATCTAGGCGAGTGCCGCTCGGCGGTCTTCTGCCATGATGCCTAGCTTTGTGGCATGTAGGTGCACGTCAGCCACTGGGAACCCATGCAATTATATAGCCCCGCGTCCGTCCATGTTAAAGACGATGTTGCTGTGCGGGTGACGTCACGCAAAAGACGCACACGCACGTTTTGGGGTCAAGGGCTAGGTACAGCCAATAGGATCTGCAAGAGGGTTATTTAAACTCAATTATTCCTTAGCTCATTGTACTGTCGTGGTTTCCCTTAGATGGTTATCCGAGAGTGTGTTCCTGTTTTTCTGGTTTTTGACTTTGGCTTTGTTTTGACTTTTCCTTTGGCTTTTCCTTATCGCTGTGTTTCATTCTGTGTCTCTTACCTCGGCTAGTTTACTGTCTATTCTCGAGTACATTAAGTCCGGCCATTCTAAGGCCCGGTAAGACGTTACCCTTAGTTCTAGGGTGTGATACTATTCTGTGTGATGGATCAATATAATCCTGACAGACATTAAGGGCAATTAAGTAAAGGTTTTCTCTGTTGGCACCAAGAAAAGTCTCTGATGAGCTCTCCCTTAGTTGCTTCTTTGGGGCTATATTATGTAGGGCATGATTTAGGGATTACCCAGTTGTGTCTAAGGTGTTTTTAGAAAAAGAAAAAAAGCACCTTGACACAACTGGATAATCACTAAATTCTGGACTGCTAGGCATGCCTTTAGGACTGGTTTGGAAACCACTAATATAGGGGGTAACATTGGGAGTCCAATGTACATGATATTTTGTTGTATACTATACAGTACAGATTACCAATCTACTAAAAGTGGTTATTCTTCAGTATTATGGCACTTGAAGAATGTTTTTTAATACAAATAATTTTACATCAACATGTGCATGCAAGGTCTTACTTGACTAAAATACTTAAGTGTCCACTGTTAAAATAAGCCCACTGAGATTACTCTGGATACTTTCATTTACTTTTTTGTTGGAATGAAAAGGAAAAACAAGACATAGTTAATCATTTACAGGACAATAAGCACGGGGAGGGCAGGGGGGGTCTGAACTGGGAAAACAATATTTTACTGAATAACCCATAAGTTATATTCAGATACCTAAGAAAAATTATTAAAGGGCTCTTAGTGTTATGTATAAAGTGATAATACTACTTTTTATGCTATATTTAATGTAAAATATTTCTTAAATAAGTTTTGCAAATCTCAGTTCGGCCTTACTGAAAACCTATATCTAATGATCTGGGCAGCTTGAGGCACCTTTTTCTTTTACAATATAATTTCTAATGTGATATAGCATTTTTGCATTTTTCAATACAGCTATATATTATATTATATTTCATATATTTTTTATCAGAATATAATTCTAATCTTGCCTGGACTGGGCTGGGAAATGTACAACATTTTGCATTTCACTGATCTCCAACATAAAAACATAAAAATAAAGTAATAAATTACCATTTAATATTTTCCAAAAAGTAGCTTTGTTCTTTGTTTTTAGTCCTTCTAATTTATCCATATTATTGACAATGACAATACACATTCATGAATATGAAAGATAATATTTTAGATAAAAGCTCTTAAAGTGTCATCGTAGGAACACTATTTTAAATACAATTTAATCAGGGAAAAGCAAAAAAGGCATTTACCTGATTAAAAAATGTCTGCTGGACTGCAATTCACATTTTGTTCAAATAAAAAACGATCATATTTAATTATCTAAGTTCGTGATTTTGGTAAAATATTGAAAAATACAAGTTTGTATGACCTATATAAAGGTTCAACAGACAGAAATAAATGTAAAATTTACATTTTTTTATATGTGATTAATGTATTTGTGAAATGCAAACAATATTGACAGAAAAAAGGACTTGCTCTTTTTATTGTGTTTCCAAACCAAAATAAATGCACAGTAAGGTATAAAGGGTTCTAACAAAATATATAAAACAAAATCCTTGCTCTTCTGAACACTAACTAAACAAAATAATTAGCTAACTGGGTTGGATGGCTTATCCATTTACCAATATAAACAACAACCTTACTGTTTCAGGGTTTTTCAGCCTCTGTTTCCACTCACAGAAATCAAACATTATCTCTCCCCTCCTTTGGCAGGGGAGTACTTAACCCCTTAACCCCTTAACGTTATGGCGTTCTATGCCGTCCCGCATTAAAAGGGCTTTAAAGCCGTTGCGGCGGCATAGAACGCTGTAATGGCTTGCAGCCCCTGGAGGTCCGGTGGACTTACCTCCACCGCAATCCTCTTCTGGAGGGCTGCTTGACAACCTAGGCAGACCTTCCCCGGCAAATTAGGCCCCCCAGGGCCATGTGATCGCTCTCAGCAAAAATCATTTAAAGACCTGTTCCTAGCACAAAAATATAGCCCCATTGGATCCAGGATACTGAACCATTCTTAGACAACATGGTTCTCACTTTAATGCCATTTTGGGATTCTGGAGACATCCATAAAACCAGACCCACTATACTGTATTATTCTCCTATAATGAACACATCAGCAATGTTTATCTTTTACATTACATGCTCTAAAAAGAAATACGGTTAGAGTTACTGTTATGTATTTTTTCTTTATATTTCTTTTCTTTTCACTGTCTGCATCTATCTATATTGAAAACACACACACATATAGTGACTTTGAGGTGAACAATAATTTTGAAGGACTTCGTTCAGAATCAATTTTGCTGTGCAATCGGTCCTGCAAAAAAGTGCTCTTTGTTAGATGCTGTCTTGGAGAAATGTTTGATTGCAGCACTTACAATGCAGGAAGCACATATTTACAATGCTTTTTATTATGAAGTGTTTTAAGAACTTCAGTAGAACTGGGGAATGTATCTTTTCAAGTATATTATATAAAGCAATATTGTTCAAACAACTAGTTTTTAATCCCCAAACTGGAAATATTTAATGTTTTATATTTTAAGATCATGTATATCTATCTATATATCTATCTATCTATATATTTATATATTGAGAGAGAGAGAGAGAGTTAGTATTATGTGTTAATATTAAAGTGTTCTTATCAAAGAAATATTTTACAAAAATATAACCGTAACAAAATGACAATTCAAAACACAATATAATTCTGGTTTTCATAGATTTTTTTTTTTTTTTAGACATTTTAATTCTGTTCAAACTATTACAAAAGCACACAAACTGTTTCTGTTTTGGAAAATGATTACAATAAAATGCTTTGATTACATACTTTTATGTATTGTCAGTCATTGACTGTTGGTGCATTATTTGTGCCTATGTGTTTAATGACAGTGTATGCAACTTTGTGTTATATTTCATCCTGACAAGGAAGAAACATCATCTTTTTACTTGTATAGTCAATTATTCACTCTCAAATTTCTCAGTGTTGATTGCAGTATCACCAGAAGGGATACAGTCCCAAGAAGTGTCACATAGTTACACAGAAGTCTAGGTTGAAAAAAGACTAAAAAAACTAACGTCAATAAAGTTCAACCTTTAAAAAAAAAAACAAAAAAAAAAACAATTGTAGCCATTTACAAATATGCCACAAAAAGGGGAAAAAATCCTTTTTGACTCCATAATGGTAATCAGATTTCTCCTTGGATCAACAACCTGTTCACATACATTAATTATGTATGTAAATAAGCTGTTTTTGAGAAAAAAAAGTCTGCCTGTCTTGTCTATTGTATATTTCTAATGAACAGGGTAGCTCTGCACTTTTTCTAGTTCTACAATATGCTTCTTTACTGGTGCCCAAAATTCTACCTCATAGTCAAGGTGAGGTAATATTATATTTTGATTCAATACCCTTTATTTTTTTATTTATTTTTTTCAATTCTTTATTTTTAGTTGTGCATAGATAGTATAGAACAGACTTGCTGTGCCACAACAGCTAGAACAAGTTATGCATTAAACATAGTGAGACATTTTTATGGCATTCAATAGCTCTGCATATTTTTATATGAGACAAGAGAGAACAAGCTGAGTGTCTAATAAAAATTTCCACCACAAAGAGCTATGATAGAGAAAGATGGGAGAGTCCAGATCATGATGAAATAAAAGGAATATAACACTTGTTTAGAAAAAAACAAGGATTGAAAGATTAAACAAAGTGTGTTATTTGTGCTGAAAAGTGTAAGATAAAAGTTCAAGCGATTTTTAGGCCAGATTAGTCTCAGTGGGGACGTAAGCACAGTTGTTCGAGTGCCTTTCAGACTATGCCTGCCACCTCTTAAGGTGGTTCTTCTTTGGGTCTGCGGCCATGCAAGGATTCCCGGTGCTTCTGGGTTACTGTGCAGACGTGCGATTCGGCAAGGCTCCCTGGGTAGGCTGGAGATACCGGCATAGCAAGTTTTGCCAGAACTACTCGCAGGGGCAGTTCAGCTCTAGCAGTGCTCCGGACTAGCTGCAGCACAGGACATACGGACGCTATCGTTGAGGATGAGTTGGTCTTAGATGTTGCTGGGAGCATTACAACACCACGTGTCATTTATGGAGGTAGGGAGTCTCATAGTGGGGACTGGGATCACCCCTGCCGGCACATGGTGGGGGAACAGAGAAAGGGGCTGTAACTCCATTTAAATGTGGGTCAATGCACGTCAGGTCGGGAGGTCGGTCGCCTCTCCCTGTCACAAAGCACGCTAGACCCCACTCACAGGCAATGCCAATTCCCTTTTGGGCAACCTGTCATGCTGTATCTCTTCTGGGTTCAGCACTTCCGCGATGCGGAGCCGGCCCCGCCCCCTTCTGACGCGGCTCTGACAGTACTTAGGGAGACCGCGACAGAGAGGGGGTGCTTGGTGATTGTGGGACCTACTTCCGGGTATAGACGCCGGCATCACAAGCGCTGACAAGCCGTCACTGCTGTGAAGTCATGATAGGATTATACTGCATGCCATAGAGCAGTGTTTCCCAACCCAGTCCTCAAGGCACACCTACCAGTCCAGGATTTAGGGATTACCCAGTTGTGTCTAAGGTGTTTTTTTTCTTCTTTGTAAAAACACCTTAGATACAACTGGGTAATCCCTAAATCCTGGACTGATAGGTGTGCCTTGAGGACTGGGTTGGGAAACACTGCCATAGAGGATTACTAAAGAACGGATTCTTCACTATTTAACAAGTGGACTCTAACTCTAATCTCTTGGAGGACAACTCACATTAACCTTAAGTATTACTTTCAACTATTGTCTGCAATCTCAGTTATTAATTAACTAATTTCTGCTTGTTCAAATCTTCTCTGCTTCAAGTTACTAACTATATGGAGGACAACTCCCATCAAGCTTAATCACTATGAACTGTTTCTTACTTTGCAAATACTCTCTGCTACCTGCTTAAAGTTTCTATTGAAGATTATTCATAACAACCTAAAGAATCTTAGTTAATTCATTTCTGTGAAAATACTTATTAATGGACTTTGTATTGTTTGCTAACCTGCACTTTCCTCTTATTGGATTATTGCTTATATGCAATTCATTTAAGTTATCTATCATTAAAACTTTGTTTGTACTCAAATTGAAAACAATCCTCTCTTTTCTTAAAGCTACAGTATTGATACTTTAAAGATTCTCCATTTCTTCACTATTGTAATTAAGGAGTTCTACAAGCTGCAGTTGAGTTCCAATCCAAATAACCCAAGTAGCATAACACAACCACAGGCTACCATGGTAGGCAAACCCAGGCTGGTCAAGCGATGCAGGATGCCAAGGTAGCTTAATCTGTTGAAGATAAAAGGGCAGCACTGGCAACTGAACTAACTCATTTGGGACTTGAGGAGCTCCTAGAAAGCCCATCCAGTAGCCATTGCAGTTAGGCCCCGCCTCCTCAAAACCCATTTTTACGCACACAAATACCTTACTAGTTTTTACAATGGAAGACTGGCATTGCTTAATGTTGCCTACTTAGTTATCTCTGATTGTTTTGAAGTCCTTTTCAATTAATGTTATCCCTAACTTCATGTGTAAGAGGTTTGTAGGTTCCGTATTACAAAATGTATGACTTTGCATTTATCTGTATTGAATGTCATCTGCCACTTCCTTGTTATAATATATTTTTTTAAATGTGCATTGTCCTAAATAAATTGTTTTACATTAACTTGGATTCCTGAAGTGAACAGCCAGTAGGAGGGAGAAGCTCCTCTTGCCCCATATTATCAACAGGGGAGGCACCCTAGGGGGATTATATCTTACATCTTGAAAGTGCAATAAAGTACCGTCTCATTTATCTATGTTATGACAATTTCACACTATGTATTGTCAATGTATTTTTTAGATTGTGCTGCTGTACCCCATTTTTTACATATATAATCATCTACCTGTCTGCCAATTCTCCATATTTTCCAAATCCCTTCATAGACAAATTACTTCCAATGCCCACTTCAAAATCATTTATGAACAAATTAAAGAGAAGTGTACCCAGGATAGAACCCAGAGGCACTCCACTTTTGTCCAATTTGGAAATTCTCAATTTACAACTGCGCTCTGCATTCTATCTTTTGAGTTAGTTTTCTATCCAAGAGCACAATTTTTAAATCAGTTTTAATAGTAACTTTTTGTGTGAAACTGTATCAATTTCCTGAGCAAAATAAAAACATCTAGTGGATCACCCTGATCTATATTTTTTTACTAACTTCTTCATAGAAAGCAATTAAGTTAGTTTTGCATGATGTACATTTTATAAGCCTGTGTCGATTCCTGCTAATGATATTGTTGTTCAAAATTTTTGAATGTTATCCAGTAACAACTGTGATGGAACGCTGGCACTCTGACTGAGTACCTCCACCAATCGATGCGCCTAGTGCTCGCTGAGGACTCCAAGCACTCCAACTGACACCATCAGCACTGCAGACCCCACTTCCAGAGATACAGCTGTGCCGGGGTCTCGCCGTCTCCACCCACCCTGGATCCACGACCAGGATCCAGCTCCCAGTGGGTGAACCTCTCCTAAATCCAGAGAGCGTAGCAGGAACAAATCAAGCTATTGCAAGTTTACTCTGGGGAGTAAGTGATTATAGCAATCCCCACAGTGTAGTTTTCCAATCCAACAACAACGGGTATTCAAGCTACAGTTTCTTTTATGCCCTGCTCCCATGCAGGGGAGGGACACACACGTTATCTACAGTAGCCAATAAAACAGAGGTTACAGCCCACACAAAATCCTCCCCTCTGCCTGTGATTCAATTATCTTATACAATAGAAGATCAATTATCACAGGTAGGAAAAATACAGTTTTTACAGCATATTCATAACTTATAAAATATACATAACATTCACATAAAAATTATATATTCACAATCCATCCATTCAGGGAAACAACATATCAAAAAATGGCATGAATCAGACCAGGGGTTCAGAAGTTAGTAAAGTATCTTTTGGGACCTGGCTGGCAGCATGGCTATCTGGCCCAAACCGGTTTTACAGAGCCCTCTATCCTGGAGACAATGAGGAAAATAATCCAATTATCCAGGGATAGAGGCAGACTCCATTGAGCACATGTTCCCAGTAAAACACAAAAGGATACAAAAATACATAACTCCTATCATACTGAATTGAACGGGCCAAATCTCCCAGGGTCCATAGTCACAGGGCAAGAGGCGGGCAAGCAGTCCTCTCCAGGCACAAGTGGCGAAGGGCACTTCGTCACAGTAATAAATCCATGGATAAAGTAGCAGGGAGGGAAAGTACCGAATGAATGGAGGGGGATTCTTCACAACAACCCTTCAAATAATTTCTCAACCACCAATGTTAAGCTCACTGCTTCTGTAGTGATCCTTTGAACTCTTTATAAATATAGGCATTCCATCTGCTTTTCTCCAATCATATGGTATAGTTCCTGAAAGAAAAGAATCCTGAAAGATTAAAAACACTGGTATGGATATTGTAGCGGAGCGCTAGTCTTAGCAGGGACTTTTCTCCACTGGTTTCTCCAAGATGAACTCAGGAACAAAGAAGATGCTTCACAGGAACAGCTAAATACAGTAAGGCTAGACAAGATTCTCCCAACACCTCCCCAGTAACTGGACAACACTCAGTTTTAGGGGAATAACTGAAGTCTAATGGTGGCACGGTGCCTTTTATGTGATTTTCCCCACAAGGTTACCGCCCAGGTGGACCTTGAGGGGCACCAAGACATAAAGTACACAGACCAATGAAACAGGGTTATACACAGACACTCCCATATAGTATGTACAAGCCCTCCCCTTTGCCTGGTAGATAATTGAGGTAGGTAATGTAATAACTCAATTATCTCCAGGCAAGAAAACCACATATTTCACAAGATTCCAGGAGTACCCAAAAACCATGACATATCCCCATAAATGGCACATCCCTGGATAGCTCTGATCTGGGTGAACAACATATCCAAAAATCACCCAGATCAGAGCAGGGGTTCACAAATTATATGGAAGTCACTTTTGACCGACCGCACGCATGGTTTCATGCCCAAAAGAGTTCCAGAGAATTAGGCTGTGTGGCCGTCTATCTTCTCAGTCAAATAATGTGTAAATTGCACGAACAGATCTGTTAGTTCATAACTTCATTGGATATATCTGGTTCGTTAGATTGTTTCTACCGAATAGCACTTAGTTCGTGCACTTCTAGGTGAACTTAGGTGGAGGTGGAAGTCCCAGCGCTGTACGCGTCATAGAGTGTCCAGTTTTAGTTCTGTGCACTCGATGACCAAACACCGCTCCCTGTGTTCATGTCTCAAGATGGCCCCCGCCACGTGTTTGTCTATCCGAATGACGACCACCCAGTCAATTGCTTAGAACGTTCGTGTGATTGCGGTTTGTGGAGGTGTGAACTGAGTTAATGAGTGGCACACTCCATAGCTGGGTGGTCTACCATTCAGTAATTTGTTCAGTCGGTGAAAGAAAAAGGGGGAACCACTTAAGAGAATGGATTTTGATGAACGGCCAGGTGAAACAGGGGAAACCTTAGGTTGCAAAGCCAGGGGAGTATGTCTCTCACAGTTATGATTACTTTCACACACAGGGGATCAAGAAGAGGTGGAAAAAGGGGATACGGACAGCCCAGAGCTGGTATAAAATAGTACAGCAGTTCTGCTACAGATAGTTCTAGACTAGCTTCTTAAGCATGCGTGGGTGAATACCATCTTCCTTTGCTAGGTGTGACCTAGTTCTGAGGGTTGGGTCTGGAGATACTGTGACTTAAATTTCATCCTAATTTCATGATACACCATAGTCATACACTTACAATAATCATGATACCTTTTTATATAAGTGTGTAGGAACATGTTAGAAGTATGCAGACATCATATGAGAAACATTCAGGTTTTTATCACCCTAAAAGATCAAACCATCTTTAAAAACATTATCATAAAATTGTAAGTTTGAATGCACATTAGGTTGCCTGCAGTGTTTTGCTTTTTATATGTTTAAGGTTAAAGGGACACTCAGGATGCATAAGCCACATTGGCTTGCTAACATGCTTTATGTGTGAAGAGTGAGGGGTTTTTTTGCATTTAATTTAACCTTGTTATACCCCCTGGCTGTCAAAGAAAAAAAGGATCAAAATACTTTGTCTTTTGTTTAGCTCAGTGGTGCTAACTTCAAGAGGCAGGAGTTTTCTGAGAGTTCATGCCTTGTAAAGACTTCTCATTGAGTTGTATTTAGAAAATCTGTGATTGTACAGCCACAAAGTCTGGACTGAGCAAAAAGGAAAGAAAGAACTGTAGCTTTTGCAAGCTGTTTTTACATATACCCCCAATGAAAAAAGTACAATTGTAAATGAATGCATGTTTAATTTAGGGTATATAACCCTGTATATAACCCTGTGTGCTTGTTTGTTTTTAGTTTTTTTTTTTATTTGACCAGTTGTGTCCCCTTAAATATCTGATTAAACAACTATGAAGACAATATAAATATTTGTTTTTATAAGCACTTTATATTATATGCATTTTTACAATAGGATTGTAAAATGTGTTGTGTGTGTAAAAATATTGGCATTCAAAAGCGCTAATTATTGATATTTCCATTACGCATGTTTTTAGAACCCAAAAATAGATATATTAAGCAGTAGAGTTGAGCGGACAACTGGATGTTCGGGTCCGGCGGGTTCGGCTGAACTTTGAAAAAAAGTCCGGGTTCGGGCTCAAACTTGACCACGAACTTGACCCCGAACCCAAACTCCATTGAAGTCAATGGGGATTTGAACTTTTGGCCACAAAAATGGTTCTAAAAAATTCCTGGAAAGGGCTAGAGGGCTGGAAAAGGAAGTAAAATGGGGGTAAGAGTAGGACAAGTGCCCTGCAAACAAATGTGGATATTCACACGGTATTAGGGAGCTATCTACCAAAAGGCTGAAATACTTAAGTTGGTCACCTAAATTGGTCTTTCAGCCACATTTACTAATACTAAGTAAAGATTACTTACTATTAGTAAATTCAGCCACTACTCGCTATACCGCAAGTAGGGGCGTATATAGTAAACAGTGAGGAGCCAGTGGCGTGACGGATGGGGGCCCTTAATAAGGGGGGGACTTAAGGTCCTCCCCCCGTGCCCCACCCCTGCGTGGTGGATGGGGGCCATAAATAAAAAATGGGGGGGACCTAATGTCCTCCCCCCGCCCCCACCCCTGAGCAGTGGGTGGGAGCCATAAATAAAAATTAGGGTGGACCTAATGTCCTCCCCTGGCCCCCACCCCTGTGCGGTGGGTGGGGTCCCTAAATAACAATAACGGGGGGACCAAAGGTCCTCCCCCTGGTCCTCACCCCTGAGCAGTGGGTGGGGGCCATAAATAAAAAATGGTGGGGACCATAAATAAAAATTGGGGGAGACCTAATGTCCTCCCCCTGGCCCCCACCCCTGCGTGGCAGGTGGGGGCCCTAAATAACAATAAGGGTGGGACCTAAGGTACTCCCCCTGGTCCTCACCCCTGTGCGGTGGTGGGGGCCTTAAATAACAATAAGGGGGGACCTAATGTCCTCCCCCCCAGCCCCCACCCCTGAGCGGTGGGTGGGGGCCATAAATAACCCCCCAGGTGACTAGGGGTCCCCAAACCCCTAGTCACCCCCCTCCCCAAAAAATTTACCCCCAAAAAATTACCCCTACCTACCCCCCTCATCCTAAAAATAGTGAGGGGGGACCATTGTCTAAATACCTGTAAAAAAAATAAACTTACCATTTGATGTCTTGTTTCTTCTAAAATCTTATTTTTTCAGCCCCAAAAAAGGCCAATAAAACAGTAGGCCCCCCCTTATTGTTATTTAGGGCCCCCACCCACCGCTCAGCGGTGGGGGCCGGGTGGGGACAATAGGTTCCCCCCCTTATTGGTATTTAGGGCTCAGGAGGAGGGAATGTTTTTTGTTTTTTTTAACAGTGAGCAGCCACAGGCTGCTCACTGTTAAATAGACGTGCCCCTACTCGCAGTATAGCGAGTAGGGGCATAATTTACTAATACTAAGTGACCAGCTTCTATAGAGGCATGGCTGTGATGGCTTCTAAGGGCACACGAGTCAAACGCTTGTTGATTGGCTGCCTTGCGGACTTTCAAAATGCATCATTAAATTGCTGAACTCCGAACTGCAACCCGAACATACAGTGATATGTCCATGTTCGGGTCCGGGGTCCAAAAAACCTAATGTTCAGTACGAAATCGAACTTTTCAGTTCGGGTTCGCTCAACTCTATTAAGCAGCTGATTTTAATTATAAATTGCCACTTTTATGAATTATGTGATTAGCACGGAATTAAGTTTTGGTTGTTTTTTTTTAAAAAAGTGTACAATTTTAGTGCCTTGAGTGGAGGCCCTATTTCCTAATGAGTTTTTAAAGGAAAATAAATTCACAATTCATTCCTACTAAATTGAAGTATTGAGAGAGTTTGTAATATTGACTCTGAGCTGTCAGAATCAGTATATGATGAAAAAATGTTTATCCCAGATAACGAATGTGATTATTTTTTTACTAGATTGAATGAGATTAGTTTTCTTTACTAAGACTTATTTTACATGAAAAACATTCTTTCACTCTCTCACTATCTCTCATTTTCATTTATTTTCTTTTTCTCTTACACTTTTTGTCAAAAAAAAAAAGTATTTTGAAAAAACTTGTACATGTTGTATGCACGTTTATATTTGCTCCACAAGAATCCACAGTAAACCTTTTTAGACTTACCTTACATAATTTTACATTACTTTTTAGCACAGATATAATTTTCTCTAGAATTATTGTAAATTCAAAGTGTACAGTGTATGTTTACAGAGTTCAAAACTAAATCAGTTGCATTTTTCTGTAATGCTTTGGACAAATTGAAATCTATCTAGTGTTAAGTTGTTTTTCATATATTCTAAAGATAACTTTTGCTTTTCAAAAATAGTGCTTACATCTCTAAAAGAAATAAAATACATTTGTATTAAAAAAGTTTGCTATTTAGTAAAAATGAATACCTCATTAAACAGAATTTAGAAATACAGTTTTATTAAAGCATGATTAAAGGGAAAATGTACAAATATAATATCTTTCTTCTGAACTACATGTTAGCTGACTATCTGAAATGTTGTGCCTTCTATACACAGTATCTACTGAAATGATCTGATGACCTACTATTGGTTATAGGCTCATATTGTTGATCTTGAAGAGCCCTCAATTACAGACACTAAAGGCTCCCAAATCACTTAATCTGAATGAAGTGTTCTGGGTGCAGAGTCACTCTACCCTCAAGCCTGTATTGTAAAATATTGTTGTTCTGTAGAAATAGCATTGTTTAGAGTCAAACTCCGTTGTAGATCAAATGCTGCTTGTAAAGCAGCATCACTGTAATGCAGCACAGCACTTTACTGCACATCTGCCCATCCCTGCCAAAGCTTCCCTATAGGGAATCTTGATGATCTCAGTCAATGAGGCAGAATGTCATCATGGAGAGAAGTTTTTGCAAGGGCTGAAAGGTTAGCGAATCTCACATTTTAAACTCTCAAATGGAGAAGAGAAGACATTTAGATAGGTAACAGGACATTATAGCATTAACGATGCATTTTTAAATGTATTTAGAATGCTATAGTAGGCCTATAAAATATGAACAGATTCATCAGTTTGATACACTGTAATTAATTTTTTCCTGAAAAAGTAACATTAACATAAGTAACAGACTACAATGAGTTAAATATAGTGAATTCTGAGATTAATTTTTTCTAGCTTAGTGTATGTATGTATGTATGTATGTATGTATGTATGAGATTAATTTAATGGGTCATAGATTTAACAGTCAAAGCTCAGTTTTTCGTGATGCAAGTCAAAATGAGGATGACACTAAAGCTGAATAATCCTTCCTACAGATTGACCTTTGGTGTAGATAGTCTTATTTAAAATCAGAAACTAAACCAACTCATTTATACCTACCCTTTTAAATATTGTAACTGAGAAAATGACTCAGATTATACATAACATAAAAAATGTCCAAACAAATTTGAGTACCAGAGGTTTATCGTGCATCTACCATGATCATGTATCAGACACTCAAAGGTTTAATTTAATTTTCATTTACTTTCACAATACATTTGTGAAATACTGATTTTCTAAGCAATTCCATAGTAATATTTCCATGAGAAAATAAACATCTAACAAGACCTTAAAAATACAGGAAGAGAAAATAAGATATATTGAAATTTGTGTTATCAAGAGTCAAAATAACTAGAAAGTATACTGATAATTATTTACCTTCTCAAAAAATAATAATCTGAGTTAAACATAGTGTATGTTGTTAAGGATATGTTTAAAAATCAGTGGTCAAAAACATATAATTTAATAATAAATTAAAGGGACACTATAGCCACCAGAAGAACTACAGCTTAATGTAGTTGTTCTGGTGAGTATAATAGCTCCCTTCAGGTATTTTCATGTAATCACTGCCTTTTCAGAGAAAAGGCAGTGTTTACATTGTCCCTAGGGACACCTCCAAGTGGCCACTCCTCAGATGGCCACTGGAGGTGCTTCCTGGCTCAGGGCTGCACAGTAAGAAATGGGAAAGCATTGGATTGGAAAAGACAGGCAATTTTGATGATGTAACCAATGGGGGCAGGTCCAGCGTCAGCGAACCCGTGGAGAGCTGAAAATAAAGTGAGTTTTAACCCATTCTAAGGGGGCTAAGGAGGGGGCGGGCAAGCCACCTAAATGATGGGTTTTCACTATAGGGTCAGGAATACATGTTTGTGTTTCTGACCTCATAGTGATCATTTAAATATAAAATATATATATTATATAAAAAAATAGAAAAACAAAAAATAATGTAGTAATTTTGTAAGCCATACAAATGGAATGATCCATCAAAACGTATGGGACATGAAATCTAAAATATCTAGGTTTTAAACATTTACTGTTAATAAATACTGAGCAGATAGACACATTAATTGAGATGGTACCCAAGAACTTATGAATGATAATGGTACATGCCATTGGAATTTTTTCTTCAATATCCTTTCTGCAGACATGCCTCTGCCCAGTGCATACATCATTAAGTTAAGGAAGGAAATGCAACTTTTTATGAGCAATTAGATGGTTCTATCATTGCTCTTAACCTACCAATGGCACAGGACATATCATTTACACTGGTATATAAACTGTACAAGGCTGAATGAAACACTGATAAATACATACATTGATAGAAACATAGAAACAAAGAATGTGACGGCAGATAAGAACCATTCGGCCCATCTAGTCTGCCCAATTTTCTAAATACTTTCATTAGTCCCTAGCCTTATCTTATAGTTAGGATAGCCTTATGCCTATCCCATGCATGCTTAAACTCCTTTACTGTGTTAACCTCTACCACTTCAGCTGGAAGGCTATTCCATGCATCCACTACCCTCTCAGTAAAGTAATACTTCCTGATATTATTTTTACACCTTTGTCCCTCTAATTTAAGACTATGTCCTCTTGTTGTGGTAGTTTTTCTTCTTTTAAATATAGTCTCCTCCTTTACTGTGTTGATTCCCTTTATATATTTAAATGTTTCTATCATATCCCCCCTGTCTCGTCTTTCCTCCAAGCAATACATGTTAAGATCCTTTAACCTTTCCTGGTAAGTTTTATCCCGCAATCCATGAACCAGTTTAGTAGCCCTTCTCTGAACCCTCTCTAAGGTATCAATATCCTTCTGAAGATACGGTCTCCAGTACTGTGTACAATACTCCAAGTGAGGTCTCACCAGTGTTCTGTACAATGGCATGAGCACTTCCCTCTTTCTACTGCTAATATCTCTCCCTATACAACCAAGCATTCTGCTAGCATTTCCTGCTGCTCTATTACATTGTCTGCCTACCTTTAAGTCATCAGAAATAATCACCCCTAAATCCCTTTCCTCAGATATTGAGGTTAGGACTCTATCAAATATTCTGTACTCTGCCCTTGGGTTTTTACGTCCAAGATGCATTATCTTGCACTTATCCACATTAAATGTCAGTTGCCACAATTCTGACCATTTTTCTAGTTTACCTAAGTCATTTGTCATTTGGCTTATCCCTCCTGGAACATCAACCCTGTTACATATCTTAGTATCATCAGCAAAAGACATACCTTACCATCAAGACCTTCTGCAATATCACTAATAAAAATATTAAAGAGAATGGGTCCAAGTACAGATCCCTGAGGTACCCCACTGGTGACAAGTCCAAGCTTTGAATATATATTCCATTAACTACAACCCTCTGTTGTCTGTCACTCAGCCACTGCCTTACCCATTCAACAATATTGGAATCCAAACTTAAAGATTGCAGTTTATTGATAAGCCTTCTATGTGCAACAGTGTCAAAAGCCTTACTGAAATCTAGGTAAGCAATGTCTACTGCACCACTCTGATCTATAATTTTAGTTACCCAATCAAAAAAATCAATAAGATTAGATTGGCATGATCTCCCTGAAGTAAACCCATGTTGTCTCTGATCTTGAAATCCATGTGTTTTTAGATGTTCATCAATCCTATCCTTTAACATGGGTTCCATCACTTTCCTCACTACTGACGTAAGGCTTACTGGCCTATAGTTGCCCGACTCCTCCCTATTACCTTTCTTGTAAATGGGCACAACATTCGCTAACTTCCAATCTTCTGGGACTACTCCTGTTAACAATGATTGGTTAAATAAATCTGTTAATGGTTTTGCTAGTACACCACTAAGCTCTTTTAATAGCTTTGGGTGTATTCCATCAGGTCCCATTGACTTATTTGTCTTTACTTTTGACAGTTGAAATAGAACCTCTTCCTCTGTAAACTCACGTGTAATAAATGACTCATTTATCCTTTTTCTCAACTGAGGTCCCTTTCCTTCATTTTCTTCTGTAAATACAGAACAAAAATATTCATTGAGGCAGTCAGCCTGACCTTTATCCTCTTCTACATACCTTCCTTCTTTTGTTTTTAATCTAACTAATCCTTGTTTTACTTTTCTTTTCTCATTTATGTATCTAAAAAATGTTTTATCCCCCTTTTTTACTGACTGTGCTATTTTCTCTTCTGTATGTGATTTGGAAGCTCTTATAACTTTTCTGCCTAATCTTATAGATCATTTTGTCTTCCTCACTCTGGGTTTTTTTATAATTCCTAAATGCTACTTTTTGTATCAAACCATCTTTTGTTGTACAGCCTATCTCCATTCCAAACAGAGCTACCATGAGAAATTAAGCCAAATCCTTGCTCCCGACACCATTCACCAAGCCACAAATTAAAGTCCCTAATACGCATCCGCCTGTCGTTCTGAGTGTTATGCACAGGCAGAGCTTCAGAGAATAATGCAAATGAAACAAGGTGGGCACACTCGACTAAACAACAAAATAGCCCCAGGAAAAAGCTAATATAATAAATACTGGGTGCTCACCCACATAAGGCTCTATCATCTAAAGAACCCAAAATACATAACAGTGTTAATAGAGTAAGGAGCACAACCATATATCTGTATATATATGAAAAAATCTTTATTAAATGGGTATATACTATAGGACTGTCTCTTTAAATATTATCCACAGAGGTACAAAGTCACGCTATTCAAAAGCATTTACCAGAAAAGCAATGATATAGGCAAATATAAACGCTCAATGCGTAATAAATGAATGAAAGAAATATCATGCAAACAGTCCACTATAATACTTGTATAATGAAAACCCAGACATATAAAAAAATGCAGCAAACCATACCAAATTCAGTGAGAAATAGGGACAGAGTCAATCAAAAAACCCCCAACGTTTCGGCTGAAAAGCCTTTGTCAAGGGAGCATGTTGAGAAACTAAGTTCTCCCCTTATATACCCACAAGAAACACCAAAATTAAAAACACCTGAAAGTAATGGGTGGCCACCCATAGTGATTGAGATCCTCCCAACCATCAAACACCTGTTTATGGTTACCAAGGAAACCAAGTATATACACACCTATCATACATATATAGCATCAAGAAGAGTTGCAAATAAATATAATAGTACAAATCAAATTAAAGACATCCATATATGCATGCATTAAAGACAGTAACAGATCATCATCAGTGCCATGGTAAGTAATACTGTAAAAAATACATCCTATTACAAATAACAGCATATTCAATTGAACAGACCAAAGGTCTTCACATAAACAAAAAGTAAAACATATATTACGTACACATAAAAGAAATCAACACACCCAGAACAGAGATCAGCCGATCAGGCTACTGGAAAAGATAAAATTCAATCCGTCCTGAGTGAAAGCGAGGTGCGAGCAGCAGCTTGCGTTTCAAGTTGCCGAACCCGGGAATCAGCTGAATGAAATGGAGGTTCCTAGTTGGTCTCCCATACAAGTACTAACCAGGCCTAAGTCTGGATAGCTTCTGAGATCTGACAAGATCAGGCATTTTCAGACTGGTATGGCCATAGATATGCGTTCCAATATATCCGGCAAGCAAAGCCGGTCTGCGTCCTGCGCATGCGTTCAAGCGACATAATTAAAGCCCCGAAGTGGCTATAACGTGTATGTGTAGGAAAACAGAGCAAAAATAATTATGAACAGCTAGAAATACCCAAGGAGCCAAATAAAGCTCCTATATAAGGCAAATGGATAATAAGAAGAAATATGAAAAAAACAAATAAATAGAAAATAAAGAGCCAATAACAAAATATATGAAAGAATACTGAAACTCAGTATTAAAGACAACTGATAGCCGACAACAGATGTAATACCAATATGAATGTCATCCTGATGATAAAGACGTACAATAATATATCCATTGATCAAGACTAAACATAATTAGTACCAACATCCAAATAATAATAGACAACCAAAGTCATTAAAGGGACAAGGATGCATGCATATCTAGTCAATGTTCAGAGAACTTCAGAGAATGACAGTGTGGAAGCAACCTGCTGTATATCATTGGCAAAAACACTAAAAACTTCCTTAACCTCTGAAACCTCATTGCAAGCCAAATCATTTGTCCCTAGAGAGACAAGTACATCCAATTCCCCTTCCTGCTTTGCTTGCTTAATGATATTACAGATACGTCTCCTGTATCTGTGAGCAGTAGCTCCGGGAAGACACCTCACAAGACCACCATTGTCCCTCTCCACACCTCTTATAATGGAATCCCCCGAAAACAACTGCTTTCTATTAGGCCTCACCATAGTCTCCAAGCCGGTCTCCACAACACCACTAGCCTCAGTGCCTCTCTCCACAACACCACTAGCCTCAGTGCCTCTCTGAAATTAATATGTAATATGTTACAACTCTAAAAATAGGGGGTAAAACATGTAAACATTGATAAATGGCAAGCCAATTGTATAATATGAATCAAAGACCAGCAAAATTGAAAGAAACTAAAATTGTTTCTACATATATATATATATTTGTGTTAGGTGCTCACGATTGTACAGAGTAAAATACCATAATTAAATGTAGGATAGTAAAAAGGGCAAGTTGGTTGTGGTGTGCCGGAACCGACGATGAGGTAGGAATGAGAAAGAAGAGGGCCTACCCAGGAAAAAGAAATAGAAAGGAGATAAATGTTAAAATGTGGTGTGGTGGGAGGGTCATTCAACGCTGACCTCGAACGGTAAGGAGCAAGGTAAGGGGTGTGCCTTAAGTAGGCTAGGAGTGGATACCAAGCACCTCCCACAAATCCAGGCAAAATTGCCTTAATACTTGTGTTAAGTGTTCATGATAGTACAGAGTAAAATACCATAATTAAATGTAGGATAGTAAAAAGGGCAAGTCGGTTGTGGTGTGCCGGAACCGACGATGAGGTAGGCCTGAGAAAGATGAGGGCAAAAATTAAGTAATCAAATTTATTACAGACAACCAATACAGATACATATATCAACCAGACATGTTTTTGAAAGCATCCCTTAATTCTTGTACTGGGTTCGGTATGTATCGTGAGTAAGCGGATGACTTCCAGCGCTGCAGTGTTTTTATAACATGAACTGGAATGTTGACACTGCAGGCTGTGGACGCTGCTCCTATGCGGAAGGAGTGCCCTGAGTAGTTAGCTGCTTTGAGGCCCAGTTGAGTGAGCAAAGACCTGATGTAGGTCATGAAGGTTGTAGTGGTGAGTACCGAACTTTGTAATAGTAGTAATGGTTGTGATGGTATTGAATTATGATGCTGTAGGTATGCATCCAGAACCTTGACGGGGCACCACTTTTTGTGCATGGGGTAGTATGGAATGTTTACTGGTATGTGCTGGCTGGTTTTGGAGTGAGGTAGCGTCAGGATGTAATGATCCATGTGTTTTGTTAAGTGGGAATAGAGGAGAATAGGAGCAGATTGTGTTATGTTGGTTGTAGTAAACTCTCTGGGTCTTAGGAATCCACAGAAAGCTATGTATATTGCTGCTTTGATGGCAAAATTTGTATTTGTGTCAAAAGGATTTAAATCAAGCAGGTTAGATAATGCCTTGAAGATATGGTTATCTATGGGTAGCCTCTGTGATGTACGTGTGGGTTCAGATTTCTGAATGCCTCTGAGTATGGTCTTGATCTGGTGAGAGGCCATGAAACTAGTGTTGTTAGGATGTAAGATTAGCATATGGTGTTGAATGCCTGTGAGATAAAGTTTGATGGTGTTATAAGATATTTTAAGTTTAAGGTGGCAAAAAGAAGCAAACCCAAAAAAGATGTCATAACAAATGGTTGCATGATGTTATGTTCCAAAAGGAATCTTTTGAAAAGTGTAAAAGCCCTGTCGTATGTTTTGTGTGTATTTTTTGACAGTGCCAATTGGGACAGTGTCCTGCTATGATGCATGATGATGTCTAGTCTAGTATTAGTTGTTGAAATGTTGGAGTGGTAGTGGCTGTGAGATCAGCTGACGGGAGTGCTTGATGAAATCCCTGAAATTTAAAACGAGACAAACTGTCAGCAGCTGTGTTACATATTCCTGGAACATGGAAACAATATAGAAAGAAATTATGACAAGCTGCCAACCACGTGAGTTTCCTCAGAAATCTCATGATCGTAAGGGATTTGGAGCGACCTTTGTTGATGATGTGACAGGTTGCCTGGTTGTCTGAGTAACAACGAACTGGCATATTTGCCCATAAATGACCCCATGCTACGGCAGCGCCACAATGGGATAGATCTCAAAGAGAGCTGAGGTAGTGGAAAAACCTTCCAAATCATGAACTGCTGTAGGCCAGCTGCCCCAAAGCCCAAATTGCTGCAAAACCTGTGGTAGATGCTCCATCTGACCAAATAGTAGGTGATGAGTCAGTCAATTGAGGGAGGAACATACTTTTACCATTCTAAGTGGTTAAAAATTCCTTCCACATGCATAGGTCTGCCGTAGCTTGGTTATCTAAGGACAACCTGTGTGTGTTGTGTAGGAAGCGTGGAAAAAGATACAAGAGTCGTGATATGAAGGAGCGGCCTTGAGGTATGATACGCATGGCAAAATTTAGTGACCCCAGCAGGGACTGTAGCTCTTTACGGTTGCAAGTGCCGAGCTGAAGGTAGCGGTTAATGTAGGTAAGAATGTTCTCTATCTTGTCCTGTGGTAGGCTTGCTTGCATTGTGATTAAGTCTAATTGAATACCGAGGAAAGTGATAATCGTGTCTGGCCCCTCCGTTTTCTTAGGGGAGATTGGTACACCTAGTTGCTCGAATAGCTTGGTGATAGCTTTGAGGCTACTAGGAGGGGAAGTATATTCCTCGACCAGTAACAAGTCATCCAGGTAATGTAATACCGTAGGGCATCTGGCTATGATCAATAGTAACCAGCACAATGCTTCGGCAAATGTGTCGAAAATAGCTGGGCTACTTTTGGACCCAAAAGTTAAATGGGAGAAAAAATAGTAGTGCCCGGTCCACTTGATTTCATGCAGGTGCCACAGTGTGGGGTGGATTGGTAGCAATTTAAAGGCATTAGTAATATTGGTCTTACTAAGCCAGGCTCTGACCCCTGCTTGTATGATCACTGTAATGGCGTGATCTATGGTGGTGTATTGCAGGGAGAATTCCTCGGAGGGTATGAGGGAATTAAGACTGGGGTTGGCCGATGAGTGTGGTGCTGACAAGTCAATGATGAGTCTCTGTTTAAGGGAAGATTTCCCTGTGACAATACCAATGGGGTTAGTACGCCATTCTTTGAATGGAGGAGCTTTGAAAGGCCCCAATACGAAACCCTCAGCAACTTCTTGGGCTATGAGAGTGTCAACAGCTGTGGGATTATGTTGTGCGGATTGTAGATTAGGGCATTCGTGAGTCCCGGATGGTATGTGTAGAATACCCGTGTGGAAGCCTTCTGTTTATAAGAAAGTCCACCAAGTGTTTAGATGGGTGATGTGGCATAAATGCAGTAAATACCGGCATATTAATTGACGCGAGGTAAGGCTTAGAATACATTTTATTTGGACACATGGTTTTTGCATGTGCCGTAAAACATTTTAAACAGATATGCAATAATCTGCAACCGCTATAATTACAAGACCCAACATTGAAATTGTTACATATCTGGGACTTGCCCAGAAACTTGATTGGGCGTCCCAGTTTGTCTCTTGTCAATTTCCCTGGAACACCAGAGGAACTAGCTCCTTGCATGGAGGCATGTTCGTCAGCCGTGTTGGGACAGAAATTTGTTGTATGGGCTGTAGAGGAGCAGTATGCACAAGCCGGTGTTCTTAAACCTGCAAAGTGTCTTCAAAATATGACGGTATCAATCCTTCCCCAGTTGGATCTTGTTCCATACTGGGAAAACGCTCCAGACACTTTTGCAGAAAAAGACCTATGGTAGTCATAAAAGGCTGAACCACTATATCGTTGCTCAGGCTTGTGCATATAAAGATCAAACTCCTCTATTCTATTGGGATACACCACACAGATGACATCCCGGTAAATACCAAAGGCCAGTACAAACTCAGGGATAGTCAGTTTCCTGTTTAGGCGGGAATCCCTAGATCTGACAACAACAGACACATCATCATAAGCATAAGTCTTATTTTCCACAATATCCTGGGAGGCAATCAGCAGGGAAGCTAGGTTGATGTCTTTACCTTCCAGGATATCTCTTTTTATGTGCTCAGGGATCATATGAGCAGGGCTAACTTCCCGGTCATCCGAGGTGATGGCTGGAGGAACCAATAGCAAGTCGGCTGGTGCTTGTGAAGCAGCAGCGGGTGGCCCTGCTAGAGTAAGGGCCGTGGCGACCGACTCAAGTTTCTCCAACCTGGAGTTGACCTTGCTCATGGACGCCATGAGTGAAGATAACATGGAATGTATGTCTCCTGGGTTGGACTGGCTAGGTCCTTCCCCCGGATCCATGTTGTTAGTTGAGGTGCGTAGCAGTTTGAAAAGTTCTGCTTTCCTTGCTGTAGTGGGTTAGGAAATTTGCCGTCTCCTTAATTCGGTAGTTATACGAGGCTTGTCCAGGATCTGATCGATGCTGGACTATTTACCTCTCCTCCTTTTGTAGGAGTGATAGCTCTAGCCAGAGTGTTAGGCAGGGAGAAATCCTCTACCCCTTCCTGAGACATACTATAACCAAAACAATTAATTAGTGTATGAAAAACCACCAAAATCGTACTGGCAGGAAACCATGTGGTGAAATGTCTATTTAAACCTGGACAGCCTGAAAATGGGTAAAAGAGTAGTATAGTGAGTGTGGACTTTGTGGGAATGAAGTAGATTGTGTAGCGCGTACTAGTGATGTTTTTTAAGGCTTGATTGGCATATTACTTGGTAAATGAAGTGTAGTTATATACCATGAGAGTAGAAATGTGTTACCAAGGCAAAGTGATGCCGTGTCTTTTATGCACAGTTCTGTATACAACAGTGGGGAATGTATGATGGTGTCAAGTAGAAAAGAACATGGGTGAGGGAGGCCGTGGCCTATATTTAAACAGCGTTATGTATGATATGTAATAGAATAACAAAAAAGGGGCAGGGATACACAAAAATGCCTTAAAGTGATGTAAAGTTATACATATGATATATCTGTAATGAAAAAGATGTATGATTGGTTGGATCAGTACGTGATTCAACCCGAGAATTTATTGCTTGTAAAAGGAAACTGTATCCGTATGTATGTGTCGTAGTTATAACACAGAAATGAGGCCTGTAATGTAGGCTGAGTCCATTTGAATGAATGGATAAGTATGGCAGACCCCTGAAAGCGTGGGAGTCAAAATGATCCATACAGATAAGTGAACTTGGTTTTGTATGGACATAATACAATACTGATACCTTTAAACAGTAATGGAAATAATCTGTCTATTTAACCAAGCAATTTGTTACCCGAATGGTATATACATGAAATGGTGAATTATGGTGATTATGCGTAATACATAGAAATAAAACCGAAACCCAATGTGAGGGAAAACAGAAGTTGGAACAAATAGTTTAAACGTATGAATTTTATGCGAACTGCAAGCGTGTTTAAGCGTATCATGAAAAAGTGCCGAACGGCAAAACAACTGAAATGATAACCTGTTTCACTGTAACACGGAATAGTTATATGCGAAATGACCTCGTATACGAATATACTGATTAGCCGAATGACTTTACGAAATGAAAAACCGCGAACGGCTTGTTCAATTTGTGACATAACAGGGAAAAAAAGTAAAGCGAGGACCCGTGCTGTACCGTACGCCGTGGGAACCGATCCTGGCGTGACAGGTACAACATATGGTTTAGGAGTTCCTGGGACGCGATCTACGATGATGACCGGGGTCAGAAGAAGCTGGACAGACGGAAAAAGCCTGAAACAGGATTCCTGGACACAGCTTGCCGCGGAAAAACCTTGTGGATACTGAAAAACCAAGATGGTGTCTGAGAGAACCCGGAAGTGGATCCTTATTCAACGCTGACCTCGAACGGTAAGGAGCAAGGTAAGGGGTGTGCCTTAAGTAGGCTAGGAGTGGATACCAAGAACCTCCCACAAATCCAGGCAAAATTGGCTATATATATAAAAAACAAAATAATATCGGCACTCTAGGCTTTCTTCATCCTATTTATTTTGTGAATCCAAAGATGTCAATGTTTCAGCTCCCGGTCCGAGCTTTCATCAGGACACATGAAATAACATACATCAAAATGACAAACATATAAAGGACACATTAACCAATGCTCACTCACCAAATCAGCTGTATCACATCACCTCTGATGCCTGGCGCGCTCTTAGCACATATGCACATGTCTGCTTTTCAGTGAACCACTCCCACATCGGGGAGTAGCTGTGGCCAATCATTTCTCTGCGGCTACATCACAGTTCCATGGCAACCGTTTGTTAGTACCTCCACCTCGGCCGCCGCTGTGTAAGAGTTAAGAAGTATTGCTTGTTCGTTTTCAAGTTGCTGGATCTTCTGCCGGACTTCCATTAGATCTTCTTTCATGTCTTGTATTGTTATTAACATTAAATCAAGTGAACACTTGTTCAGTACTGACGTCCAATCTTTACACACCCTTGATTTGGTTCTGCCGATGGTTGGTATATTATGTACCCAGAAGCCTCTTGGTATTTGCTTAGCTCTATGGTAATCAGATAAGAAGAGGCCATGTAGATCCAGATCTACTTCCTTCTTTTTCAATTTAAGAAATTTAAAGAATATGTCACGTAAAGTGGTTGTGGTGGGGAGAGATAAACTGGTGGAATTCCATAATATCTCCTCGGCTTGCTCGTTAGTGAATTGGAGAGTATCAGCTTGTGTTGCATATGCTCCAGATTCTTGCATAAAATTATCTATATTGTCAAAAAATATATATTTATCTTTGGATAAATTTCTTTCCTCTCTCAACAAGGTACATTTAAAAAGTTATCCACTTTTAAAAAATGCATATTGGTATGCATTAAAATACAAAAAATAGGAAAAATGGTAACTTTATCTTTAAAAATTAAAAAACAATACAAAAATTGTACTAGCAGTGTCCCAATGTTTGATCAAATCCTTGCATTTAAGGGGATATTATATAATTATGTGAGTGGGTGCATAGAGAGGGTTCCCTGAGATGAACCCACATATACAAAAATAGATTAACCTCTTGCACTCCAACTGAAATTTTTTTATTAAATACCTGGTGCCAAGTCACAGCAATACAGAAAAAACAAAATAATACCGGCACTCTAGGCTTTCTTCATCCGATTTATTTTGTGAATCCAAAGATTCAGACTATGAGGCTAGGACAGTAACATATGTTAGAATATGAAGTTAATAGAAACGTTCTTCTTTTGAAATAGCATAACTATATTGCAAGTGATACTCTTGTATCCATATCCCCTGAGGCACAGTTGGAGTGTGAGAGGTTAATCTATTTTTGTAAATATATACATTTTTTATTATTATTATTATTATTATTATTTCTCACCCCTACTGGTGGGATCTTTATTCTTCATTCTCGGGTCCTCTAGCAGAGGCCTAAGAGTTTGAGGGTTCTGCGCAGGATCTTAGCTGTTCCTAGAACTGCACTCTTCTGGAATCTGTTGAAGGCACTTCCCCAACTTAGGAGTCACAGCCCCCAGTGCTCATATCACAACTGGGACTACTACTGCTTTCACTTTCCCCATCCTTTCTAGCTCTTCTTTCAGTCCTTGGTATTTCTCCACCTTCTCATATTCCTTGTTCCTGATGTTATGGTCACTGGGTGTAATAAGTGGGGGGATGTGATTAACAGCCAAACTGTATGCCAATGAAGTGTTATTGTGTTCTAATACAGGGATTCAAGCCCCCATTCTACCCTTAGGCAATAATGGAGTCCTCTGTGTAGCACATGGCCTTTCACCAGGCAAAATCAGTTGGTTTGTTGATAAACTCCTCCTCCATTCCCTTCCAATGCAATACCCCTTCCCCCAGGAGGCACTCTGGTTCTGTTACATCCTAAGGGATTGACTAAGGGAGGTGTGTCCAGCAGAAGGAGGGGCTAACCTGTTTAAAGCCTTGTGAATAGCACATTTTCTCTCTCTTTGAATTACCTCTCTTCACCTTCTCTCTCCTCTCTCCCCTCTCCCCACTATACACACCCTCTCTCTCTTACTCTCAGCTGCTGATCAATGGAGTGGTAACTGTATCACGTGTCTATGCCTGTTTTACTATGATAATTTAGCCTACTTTCCATTCAGTCAATGATTAGTTTTAGTAGCAACATATACTAGCCTATTTCAAATGTATATGTATTGTTTATTTGTTTGATTAAGCCTTTATTAATAAATATTATTGAATTGCCGAAAGCAAGGAGTGTGGACTCTGACTTTACACTCGGTTTTTAAGTTATTATTTTAAGTTATTATTTTTAGTTATTAATGTTATTATTAATTCCAAGTTTATTCCAACTTGCGAGTTAAACGTTTATTACATTTGGCGAGCCATGTTATTATTTTCTACCACCTTTTAAGCTCACTTGCAAGGGGGGAACAATCCAGTCTTCTCCAGATACATGTGAGCTATAAAAGGGGACAAAATAACCGAACCAATTTTTGTTTTATTTTTTGTGAGCGTTTTCGGCAATACGTCCAGGGCCAGGACGTGCGGGATCCTACAGAGGCAACCAGAGTGAGATGCAGTTTGTAAGCCAGCCATCACTTCTGGAGGATCGGAGATAGCCAGACCAAGGATTCAAAGTGGGGTGCACACCATTTGATTTGCCTGCAGTCTGAAGACACAAATCGTGTAAGTACTTTTGACTTTATTTTAAGAATGGAAATTGTAGCAGAGTATGCAGCATCTAGCAGTTTTGATCCACTAATGTTTGAAAATGAAAATGAATTTAAGAAAATGCATAGCATGTGGTTACAATGCGAAAAAGAGAACATGAGAGTAGATAATAAAAAATGGTGTTTGAATAAGGATAAACAGAAAATCCAAAATTGCATGAAATTGTTGATGTTCTTAAGAAATCAGTTAAATCGGATACTTCTGGGGCACACTACTGTGGCTTGTATACAAAGTAGTACTCAGAAATATAGTGATTGTCCAACTTGTGGCTTAAATGCAGAATATGTAAGTACATTAGAGGACAATTATGAAGCGAGAGGAGAGCTAATTTCATCGCTTAAAACAGGTTTAGCTGCACAAACCCCAGTTGCTGTATGTGGCCATGGGGATATGTGTGCAGAGGAAGAAGAGGCATCTGGTATTGCAGAAAATGAGGACCAAGGGGTAAACAGGGGAAACCTTGTACTGGATGGGTTTGATATTAGTGGTATTCCGGTATTAACCCCTCATATAACTAAACCAACAGCATCACCTTTTAGGGATCCTTTGTCCATTACACCGACTGTTAAAAGCAGGGCATCTGCCACCCTGCAGACTGCTAAAATTCTGCAGCAGCAAGATAGGGATAAAGTAATGAAACAGCTTGTTAAGTTAAGATCCCTTTTCCCCCCATATGACTGCAAAATAGATGTAATTTCAAACATGTCCAACTTTGAATCTGCAGTCAAACAATATATGCTCTCTCCTAAAGAGGCATGTATTATGCTTAAAATGTGGGCACCAAGCAGCATTGCATGCAGATTAAATTCCCCCATAAATGGGCCCATTAATCGGGATCAAGACTGGTTCAAAGAAGACAAATGGGGGACAGAAGGAGACAGGCTTAGAGCAATCTCCAAATTGATTACTGGAGAAAGAAATTTAGACAGTCATTCACTTGCTGAAATGAAGGTACACTTACAGGATGATCCTTGGGTTTTTGCATCCAAATTTGAACAAGTGTACAGATTAACCCACCGTATACCACAAGACCAAACCCCTCCTGATTTACTGCAATACCTGATAAAAAAATTCACTTATTTAGATCCCGGAGTGCAAATGATAGCAGATGAAAAAGACACTCTGGAAGGAGTTCTAACTATTATAGGAAAAGCTAGACAAAATTTAATTAGGAAAGGTGTTACATTACACCACAAGGTGGCAATTATGGCTACTAATGAAGGGAGGCAAGCTCTCTCAGAGATTCCATTCAGAGGTACTTGTTATTATTGCAACAAAAGTGGTCATAGACAGAGTGATTGTAGAAAGGCAAAGAGAGATCAAAGGATAACTGAGGGATGGCATGCTTATCCCTTTGGGCCTTTCAAAGAAAGAATAGGTCAAAATGTATATGAAAAGATTGACCGAAATAAACCCCCGGATAAAACAGTTCAGGGACGCCATTCTTACCCCCTGCCTAAGACCAATCTATATGGTCCTGCGCGGGAGGCTCTGAGAATGATGACTGTACAGGGAGCAGTGACTAGCAACTCTAAAATGAATGAAGAGGGTGAAGCTCCTCTGATTTCATTTTTGGAATAACTATAACTGGATGGCATTGTTCCTATTTGCAACACATTCATGGACCATGCAGGACGCCCTTACGTGAATGAAATTATGGCAAGGCAACAGACTAAGAATTGGACTAACACAGGAGCTTCAGTGAGACTTACTGACCTATCACTAAGTCTCCCTTCTGGGGCAAAACAATAACATATGAATTTATTAATGGAATTTTTTTTTTTTACTTAATTGCATAATGCTGGAGTCAAGCTAAACACTTCAAAGGTTGCTCACACAAAAGGTAAAATTTTTGGGAGTAGCTATCACAGCTGCCCAATTAAAGAGTGATAGCAATCTTACAAGTCCCCAGACCTTTTAACAAACAATCCTTGAAGAAATTTTTTGGGACTTGTACATTTTTCAAAGGAATTTGGCACACGCCCTATTTGTATCAATAGTGACATTGCTTATGCCAGCAGATCAAACCATCTGTCCAAATGGAATCTTGGGAAACTGGTTGGATGGGGACTAAAGCACCCCCTCCAGTCAGCAGTAAACACTCATTCAAAGGTACAATTGAATTTGTTAGCAAAGGATAGATGGAGATCAATGGCATTTACATGTAAAAGACCCTGAGGTACAGCATGGGAGGAGCACTTCACATGCAAAGAACTAATTACTGATAGCCAAGATTGTTGATGAAGGTTCAGAAGTGCCAGATTTAAAAGCAGAACTGAATAGGAATCCTAATCTTTCTCTTTTATTACAGAACCATCAAACACTTCAAGTGGTTATTCTATAAAAGAAGGGTTGTTATGTTAAATTATATCCATGCCCTAAGCAACAAAGGCCTATGCATCAGAGAGTGCCAGTTGCAGACAGCCCCTGGAAGTCAATACAGAATGATTTCATAGGTGCACTTACACTGTCCAAGGGGGGTCTCATATATGGCCCCAACAAATTGTAAAATTGTATCTACTCCTCAAACTCTGTTTGAGAAAGGGGGGGTAGGCGTAATAAAGATTAAACATTTTATCAAAATTATCCCTGGGATGCAAATTGGGAAGAGCCCTATGTAATCCTATAAATCAGTCCATGTAGACCAACGTAAATTATACAAAGGGGCTTGTTCCCCAGGTACAGAGTTATCTGCTAAGAACTGATACGCCTTCTTGATCTCTTACAGATTTTTCCAAAAGTACCGAGACATGGATGTCACTCAACATGCTAAAACTCACCTGGAAAGTGATGGAACAGCTTGTCACAAGCCAAAGCAACAACAGCTGTATCTATGCAAATGCAGTGCCAAAGACTTAACAGAGGACAGCAGTGACAATCTACAAGTTCCATATGTAGCTGTGACATTTAATTTTGGGTGGGCGGTCAAGATTGTTTGGCTAAAGCAACGTGATTCTTTCAAGGGATTTTGGAAAAGACAATAAGGGAAATTAAGAACATTGGGAATGTATATGGACTGGTTGGGGAAAATGGGAATGAATATGGACTGGTTGGGAAAATTGGTTGTAGATCTGGAGGGAGGAAATATTAATATGAAATGAAATGTTATGAAATGTTACTAACCCTAGTTATAATGTTAACAGCAATCTTAGAGAGTATCATATAACACTAATTATAGTGGATAGATTAATCATAAAGGGGATAAATTGGGGAACAGTAGGACACAATAGGGGTGGGGAAGTGAAGGTCTTGTTGAATGTAGAGGAAGAGATAGAGCCTACAATCCTGACTCCTCCTTTCACCTATATTCACACAACTCCTTCACTAATGGATAATGGGAGCAGACCTGAGTGTCAGGAGATTAGAGTGGTCTCTAGTGGTAATTTCCAAATATGTACACTGAGACCTACCCCTATAGTTAGGAATGTTACATTCCAATTGATTCGATTAACAGATTGGCTAGTTTCATCACACTTTCAGAACTGTTCTAGGGTCACATCCACTTTTAATAAGGTTTTAGTCAGATGGGTGACAAGAAGTAGAACTAGGAATAGGAGGGTTGTCTTGGGTACGGTTCTGGGAGGTGTGGGTACTGGGTTGGGTTTTGTAAATATAATTGATATATAGTATGACTGCAACACTCCAGTCTGAGGGTGTTAAATTCAGAGAACTATCAATACTTTAATGGAGGATTGGACACAGAAGGATCAACAAACCTGTGCTGAGTTCTTTCATCAACAACAAGAACTTTAAGTAACTGAACATTTAGTAGTACTGACATGGCTAGTACTACCTGGTGGAAGAAATAAAAAAAAAAACAACTCACTTCCGAAACCAATCATCATGGGGTACTGCCGTGGAAAAATGTATTGTTAATTCACCCATTTATTATTGTATTGTGTGTTTTCTGTAGTATGCATTTTTAATCAGGTTGGTATGTGTTGTTACTTGAAGTCATTGATTGCCACAGTATATCATCTCCAATATGATATGTAAATGGAAAGAGCTCTATTGTGACAATGGGTTGTGCATTCACATAAGTAGATACACTGCAGGATGCATTATCTCTCTCTCTTATCTCTGGTGGGTTTTATAGAGTCTAAGTGTCTCATCCACTTCATTGCCAATAGGAGGGATGTAATAAGTGGGGGGAGGTGATTAACAGCCAAACTGTATGCCAATGAAGTGTTATTGTGTTCTAATACAGGGATTCAAGCCCCCATTCTACCCTAAGGCAATAATGGAGTCCTCTGTGAAGCACATGGCCTTTCACAAGGCAAAATCAGTTGGTTTGTTGATAAACTCCTCCTCCATTCCCTTCCAATGCAATCCCCCTTCCCCCAGGAGGCACTCTGGTTCTGTTACATCCTAAGGGATTCACTAAGGGAGGTGTGTCCAGCAGAAGGAGGGGCTAACCTGTTTAAAGCCCTGTGAATAGCACATTCTCTCTCTCTTTGAATTACCTCTCTTCACCTTCTCTCTCCTCTCTCCCCTCTCCCCACTGTACACACCCTCTCTCTCTTACTCTCAGCTGCTGATCAATGGAGTGGTAACTGTATCACGTGTCTATGTCTGTTTTACTATGTTAATTTAGCCTACTTTCCATTCAGTCAATGTTAGTTTTAGTAGCAACATATACTAGCCTATTTCAAATGTATATGTATTGTTTATTTGTTTGATTAGCCTTTATTAATAAATATTATTGAATTGCCGAAAGCAAGGAGTGTGGACTCTGACTTTACACTCGGTTTTTAAGTTATTATTTTTAGTTATTAATGTTATTATTAATTCCAAGTTTATTCCAACTTGCGAGTTAAACGTTTATTACAATTTTAATGTAAATTTGTTACTGTATTCCAAGATGGCGATTGTCTCTACCTTGAGAGATAATTAGGTTTCTTCCTAATTATCTCCGAGGTAGAGGAGAAGGAATTATGGGCAAGATGGGAAGGGGTATTATTGAAGCCACTGCGATTGGCTACTGTACAATATGTTTTACAGTCTTCCACAAGGTCCCCTCTGGGAGTGTCCACCTTGTGGAGACCTGCATAAATACCGGGCAAGTAGCCCCCATTAAACAGATCTTCATTTGACCCTCAAGACGGAGCTTGGTCTCATTTGTGGGGGGAATTATTACTGGGACAGCGCTTTCGTTATTTCTAGCTGTGGAAGGCGTTCGACTGTTTGGCTGATCGGGAGTTGCCGTGTTCGCGGACTTCGTTCGGGAGTTTGGCGGTCGGCTGAATTTAACCTGCATTTCTGGAGAAGGGGATTATTGCCTAAACGGCGGCTTCATCTACCCGACGGCACGTGTCGTAACAATTGGTGTCAAGCGACGGGATGAATCCTACAGCCCAGAAGGCCAGCTACACATCCCAGGTTGGAAATGCAGTATGAGGAGTTAAGGCGTGCTACCCTTAAAGATATATTGGAACGCAGAGGACGATCAGCGAGTAATCTCAAGAAAAGAGAGATTATTGCCATACTATTGGAAATGGATGCAGCACAGGGAACGGGGGGAGCGGATGTGCCTGGCATACTGGAGTTAACACCCGAGGAGATACAGTTTAACCGGGCAGTTCAGATCAGGCTGGCACATTTTGGCCCCAACCCCGCAGCAGATATTGTGGTGCAAGTACAAGCGGCAGTAGCAGCACAACAGGCGCTTCAAGGAAGAGGCGCTGCAGCAGCTGAGGTACCTTATAATAATAATAATGGAAGGAGAAAAGTACCTTTTGCTGCATTTCGAAATTTTGTAGAAGCCGAAGGAGAAATTGATGGGTTCCTGGCTGATTTTGAAAGGCAATGTGCCTTACACCAGGTACCCGCAGGAGAATGGGTCCCCATCCTCTCTGGGAAGTTATCCGGCCGGGCCAGTGAGGCATTTCGGGCCATCCCAGAGGAGGAACTTACCAGCTACAGGGCAGTGAAAGATGCCCTTTTGGCCAGATATGCTGTGACCCCGGAGGCATACCGACGGCGATTCCGGGACACTAACAAGCAGGCTGGCGATTCTTATGTGGAGTGGGCATGCCGAGTACACCGCACAGCAGCCCACTGGATGGCAGGGTGCCAAGCGGTAACTGGGGAAGAAGTGCTGCAAGTATTTCTGTTGGAGCACTGTTTTGATCGCTTACCTGTAGGAGTCAGAGAGTGGGTTAGGGACCGCAAACCCGCTACCTTACCCGAAGCTGCTCGTCTGGCAGATGAGTACACTGACGCCAGGAAACTGGACCAGACAGCAGCCAAGGTCCCTACCCGAGTGGAGTACAAACCAGCAGCCCCTCCAACCTCTGCAGTATATCAACACCCAGCACAACGCACCCCCACCATGCCAACAGCGAACAATTACGTTCAGCCAACCCGGTTCAACGCCCGGGATTACTCACAGCCGATCCGTTGCTACGGGTGTAAGCAGTTGGGGCACAAGTGACCCGAGTGCCCATTAAACAATTCAAGCCAAGCCCAGTCGTGGAGAAGACCAGCCGGCGGAAATCAGCAACCACCTCAACCTTCCGCCCACTGTCTTGAGCAGGAGGAATTTGGGGGTATACTACATGAGGCGGATCCGGTACAAGCAGCGCAGCAGGATAACCGTCAACAGCACAGACAGACCGTTAAACTGAATGGCAAAGCGGTAACTGGTCTGAGAGACACCGGAGCCACTATGACCTTGCTCCAAAAGAACCTTGTGTCCGAACACCAACACACTGGAGATACTGTGGCAGTGAGGGTGGCGGGAGGTGCAGTGTTCCGTTTACCGGTTGCCCGGGTTCACTTGGATTGGGGGGTGGGCTCTGGACACGTGAATGTGGGGGTCATGAAAGACTTACCGGCCGATATTTTGCTTGGGAATGACTTGGCCCCTTTGGTGTCCGCTTATGCTCCAATGGGACCGGCCGCTATCAACCCAGTGACTACCCGTGCCCAGACCCGTGCCGATGGAACCAGCCCACCTGCTGCTGAGACCCAGGTAAGGACCGAGTCCCCGACTGGTACCCTAGAACAGACTTTTGTTAACTGGGATTCCCCAGAGGAGTTTGGGAGGGAAACTCAGACAGATTCGACCCTCCAGAAGTATAGGGACAGAGCAGATACTGGAGAGGAAGGATTAGATGGGGAAAGGTATGAGTGGGTGGGGGACAGGTTGTATAGGATCCCCAAGCTTTCCCCGAAGAGTGTTGCCCCGCCGCCGAATCGACAGCTGGTAGTGCCCGCGAAATACCGGCAGGAGATTCTGCGGATAGGGCATGATGTTCCACTAGCTGGACATCTAGGTTCCCGCCGCACAGCCTATAGGATCATGCAGAACTTTTTTTGGCCAAACTTCAATCAGGCTGTGCGGACATACTGCAGTACGTGTGACACATGTCAACGGATAGGAAAGCGGGGGGACCACCCAAGAGCTAGGCTTATGTCTATGCCTATCATTGGGGAACCCTTTGCCCGCATAGCCGTTGACATTGTGGGTCCACTGGCCAGGGCTAGTCCATCCGGTAAGAAATATATTCTCACCGTGGTGGATTATGCCACTCGCTATCCAGAGGCAGTAGCGCTGTCTAATATAGAGGCAGAGACAGTTGCTGATGCCCTGGTTAGGATTTTTACCAGAGTCGGGTTCCCTCAAGAGATTCTCTCTGACCAGGGAACCCAATTCACCGCTGTGCTCACCCAGCAACTGTGGAAGGTGTGCGGTATTAAACCGCTGCTTAGCTCACCTTACCATCCACAGACTAACGGTCTCTGCGAGCGATTTAATGGCACCCTCAAACAGATGCTGAGGACCTTTTCTGACACTTGCAGAGACTGGGAGCGATTCCTGCCTCATCTGTTGTTTGCCTACAGAGAGGTGCCCCAGGAATCTACTGGGTTCTCCCCCTTCGAGTTGCTATATGGGAGAAGGGTCCGCGGACCCCTCGATCTCATTAGAGGCCACTGGGAGGGGGAGACAGAGCAGGAGGGGACCCCCATAGTACCCTATGTTCTGGAACTCCGGGACCGCATGGAGAAACTGTCCCTAATGGTAAGGGAGAATCTCCAGGTGGCTCAGGGGAGACAGAGGAGGTGGTACGATCGGGGTGCCCGACAGCGAGTCTTCCAGGTTGGGCAGAAAGTGTTAGTACTCAAACCTGTGAAGGCGAACAAGATGCAGGCATCTTGGCAGGGCCCGTATAAGGTGTTAGCACAGATATATGATACTACCTACCTTATAGCCAGCTGTTCAGATGAAAGGATCCAGCAATCCTTCCATGTGAACATGCTAAAGGAGTATCAAGAGAGACCGGAGAATGTCGCTGCAGTATGTGCCCCTGCTGCAGATGATACAGAAAGTTTACCCTTGCCAGACCTGTTAGAGAGGGACCCCCGGACGGATCTTACTAGCCTAGTACAGCTAGGGGACAGATTGAGCGCTACCGAGAAGGGCCAGGCAAGACAGCTTCTGTGGGAAAAGCAGGCGACCTTCTCCCAGGAACCTGGTTACACTACCCTAGCTGTACACAAGGTAGAAACCCCTGGACAGAACCCTCTGCGACAACCCCCTTACCGTATCCCTGAAGCAGTCCGGGAAGGAATGTGGAAGGAGATACAGGAGATGACCCAGCTGGGGGTCATCGAACACTCCGATAGCCCTTGGGCCTCGCCTGTAGTCCTGGTGCCCAAGAAGGATGGGACCACCCGGTTCTGTGTGGACTACAGGCGCCTCAATGAGCGGACCACCACTGACGCCTACCCGATGCCCCGGGTAGACGAATTGTTAGATCGCATTGCCAGGGGACGCTATCTGACCACCATAGACCTGTGCAAAGGCTACTGGCAGATTCCCCTGGCCGAGGATGCTATCCCCAAGTCGGCCTTCGTCACCCCATTTGGCCTGTACCAATTTAAGGTCATGCCATTTGGGATGAAGAATGCCCCGGCTACCTTCCAGCGTATGGTGGATAGACTTCTTGATGGATTCCAGGAATTTGCTTGTGCCTACCTGGATGACATTGCGATCTACAGTGAGTCCTGGGAAGAACACCTAGTGCATGTAGGGGTGGTGCTGGACAAGATTCGGGCCGCTGGCCTGACATTGAAGCCAGAGAAGTGCCATTTAGGCATGGCGGAAGTGCAGTACCTGGGTCACAGAGTAGGGTGTGGGAGCCAGAGGCCAGAGCCAGCCAAGATAGAGGCAGTTGCTAACTGGCCCACACCTATCACCAAGACCCAGGTGTTAGCCTTCCTAGGGACAGCAGGGTACTATAGACGCTTTGTCCCCGACTACAGCACTATTGCTAAACCCCTGACTGACTTGACCAAGAAAAATCTTCCTAAGCAGGTCCTGTGGTCTCCGGCTTGTGAAGCTGCGTTCCAAGCACTCAAACAAGCTCTTGTGAATGCCCCTGTCCTGGCTGCCCCGGTCCCTAACAAACGTTTTCTCGTCCATACAGATGCTTCCATGTATGGACTGGGGGCTGTGCTGAGCCAGGTCGGGGAAGATGGAGGAGAGCACCCTGTCGCATATCTCAGCAGGAAGCTGTTACCCAGGGAAGTGAGTTATGCGGCAGTGGAGAAGGAATGTTTGGCCCTGGTGTGGGCATTGAAGAAGCTAAGCCCGTATTTATATGGACAGGAATTTTCCCTGGTGACGGACCACAATCCCCTTGTCTGGCTTAACCGGGTCTCTGGAGACAATGGCAGACTGCTGAGGTGGAGTTTAGCACTACAGCCATATAACTTCACCATCACTTATCGACCCGGTAAGCAGAATGGGAACGCAGATGGATTGTCCAGGCAAACCGACATCCTCACCCCATCTTAGTCCGGTCATCCCCACGTTGACCCGCTAAAGGGTCAAGCCGGGTCTGCCGGAGTGTCCCACAAGGGGGGAGCCGTGTGACAGATTCATCTGCATTGTTGGTTCGTCTGTTTCCCTTTGTTCGCGGAATTGCCTGTTCGTATAACCCCGTTCGTGTAATTTGCAAAACTACCGATTGAAACTACCGAACGAACGACCACCCAGGAGAGGAGTGTGCTGCTGGTTAACCTATTGGCCCCAATTAGAACGTTGTGGTTAACCGCAGACACCTCTCCATTCCATTCGTACGGGTGGTCGTCGTTCGCATGTCGACCACGAGGCAGCGGCCATTTTGGGACATACGAACACAGAGCGGTGTTCGGTACAAACTGTATGGAACTAAAAACGGACACTTAAACTACCGAACACCGCTGAAAAGCTGCTGCCTACCTTCCTTTTCGACAAGGCATGCGAACGTCGGTCGTTCGGGAGTTTTGTTCATTCGTATGGACTTTCGCCCCGACAGCCATCCCATGGAGTCATTCGTATACCGAAGGACTGGTGAAAGACTTTGACTCCATGGCGATTCGACTAGATACATCGGATCTGAGCGCTATTCGGTGAAAACATGCCCTCAGATCCAGGCTGTCAGGGGATACGTTGCACGAACCATATGCATTCGGTAATTCTGTCGTTATGTATTTTAATGTAAATTTGTTACTGTATTCCAAGATGGCGATTGTCTCTACCTTGAGAGATAATTAGGTTTCTTCCTAATTATCTCCGAGGTAGAGGAGAAGGAATTATGGGCAAGATGGGAAGGGCTATTATTGAAGCCACTGCGATTGGCTACTGTACAATATGTTTTACAGTCTTCCACAAGGTCCCCTCGGGGAGTGTCCACCTTGTGGAGACCTGCATAAATACCGGGCAGGTAGCCCCCATTAAACAGATCTTCATTTGACCCTCAAGACGGAGCTTGGTCTCGTTTGTGGGGGGAATTATTACTGGGACAGCGCTTTCGTTATTTCTAGCTGTGGAAGGCGTTCGACTGTTTGGCTGATCAGGAGTTGCCGTGTTCGCGGACTTCGTTCGGGAGTTTGGCGGTCGGCTGAATTTAACCTGCATTTCTGGAGAAGGGGATTATTGCCTAAACGGCGGCTTCATCTACCCGACGGCACGTGTCGTAACAATTTGGTTTAGGCATACCTTCAAAAATTAAAAGGACTCTTCAGTACCACAACCACTACAGCTTACTGTAACACTGCATCTTTTTTGAAGTAGTCATGGTCCAAATAAGCTTGGGACAGTCCCTCTGTTTTTTCCAAACAATTTGGAGTGGCTAGAGAGAAAAAATGAGGCTCAGCAGCACCAAGACCCCACCGACTGCTTTCTTTTTCTCCTTACCCATCCAAAATAATTGTACGAAGTAATCAGGATTCCGACCTCGTGAGACACAGGCTCACGTAGAACCACATAGGATCTGCTTCCAAAACCGATAACAGCAATTCAGTGGCACTGAAAGAGTCAATGCACAGCCAGATCGTGTCCACTACAATTATTTTGAAAAAAGTGAAACACTTATTTTTATCACTATCCAACCAGACGATTGGCTACAAAAGAATCTTGCGGTTCTGCATCATACAGGTTAACTAAAGCAGAGCAGCCTGTGACCATAGCTTTTATTACATGATAAATATCTTTACAAGCTGTAGTGGTTATGGTGGCTGGAAAGTTATCCCACATTGATTACCTTGAATAGTTCATCGTAAGCGAGGCTGTTTCTGCCATTGACACTTTGACACAGATGTAACAAAATTAGATTCAAAGATACATCTCTATAAACCTTAGCTGAATCATCCTTCATCTGGAGTAGAGGTTTATAAAAAAAGTGTCATACTTTATCACAAAATGAAAATAGAAGTTTTTTCTTATATGTAAAGTTCAGAGAGATCTTATTGCTTCATTTATTTAAGGGAATATATTAGTTATAATATATATATATATGTTTTTGTTAATTTCATTATTATTATTTTATTTAAACAAGTATTAATACATTATATGACTATTATTATCCTTTTTGTTGCAGTTCTGTATTCTAGAGAAAACGAGGTGTGTGAATTAGAGGTGTAGGAAAAGACCGGAGGAATGAAGTCCAAAACGACTGAAACCACCTTGGGGCCTGAAATTGCCACGTGGTCTGATATTTACACAATGACTGAAACCTCCACGCTGGCTGAATCTGCCATGGTAGCTGAAACTGCCACACTGGCTGAATCTGCCATGGTAGCTGAAACCTCCACGCTGGCTGAATCTGCCATGGTAGCTGAAACTGCCATGCTGGCTGAATCTGCCATGGTAGCTGAAACCTCCACGCTGGCTGAATCTGCCATGGTAGCTGAAACTGCCACGCTGACTGGAAGTTTTTGATAGTTGAAGCTGCCACAATGAATGAAACTGCCACGATGGATCAAACTGTCACCGCGGATGATAGATGAAGCTGCCCATTTGACTACAACTGCTCAATGGATGAAATTACTACAGGGAAAACACGTTTCGGTGCAGATCTGCTCTCCTGTATTTAAAGTTTAAACAAAACAGGAAAAAATGAGCTTGTTTGTGTTAGACTTCAGTTCTCATTTCACTGGAGCCATCAAAGTGGCAAATGTCTAATTTCTCTGACACGTAAAGAAAATATACATTTGCGGCCTTGAAACACTCTGCTGAAATACAATAAAAACAAGCAGATTATTAGTAATGACAAGGCTGCATTCACAGCTGCCGTGTATCTGTCAGTCACCCAGCAGCAACGGCAAGACAAGGGCATCGCAGAAACCACTTCCTTCACTACCTCGGGTTGTTTTAATGACAAACGAGGGATTCCGTCCTAATTATTCTGGAGCTGTTCTGTTAGATTACATGTATCATGCAGTCTGTTTACGCCACCTTCTATAACGTGCAAACTGTCAGGATCCAATCGGCTAGTTAAACTCTGAGAAATTAATGAATTGTTTATTTAATATCTACAGTAAACATTTGAAATCATAGTAAATATAATGATGTCAACAAGTATTTGCCCCCTTACTATTGTTCATTATTTATCTCCCTACAAAAGGTGATACACAATGCAGAAGACAAAAAGAATGCGAGTAAAAACATTTTTTTTATAATGATCATTTTATTTATTTGAGAAAAAACGTATCTCTGGACTTATATTACATTTGGTATAAAGATTTAAAAACCAATATGCATCCACAGAGGAGATTAGGAAAAAGACTAAAGTACTTGTTCACAATGCTCACTGCATGAATTATCCATACGTTACTGAGGAAGCCTAAGAGAGGCGGAAACGTTTATTATAATAAAAAGAGAAAGAAAGGGATATTAATTCATTAATGTCACTGGGTCTCACAGTAATATTTTTTTTAATAGTCAGCATCCGTGTCAGAGGATGCAGATGTTTGTGGTCCTGTCTGCTGCTTCTATAGGTCAGGGTTGGGTCCAGCATCGCCCTACCTCTGGTTCTGCACGGAGTTGGTATGTGTCATTGTATGTGTCTGGTGGGCATAAGATGAAAGATTAAGAGCTGTAGTTTATTGTCAGCTCCTCTTCTGTCTGGAACAGAGACTACCGAAAACTACAGACCTGCAAGCTTGACTACTGTGGCTGGGAAATTGTTTGAGGAATCAACATGATTTTATGAAGGACTGGTTATGTTAAACTAACTTAATTACATTCTATGAACTTAGTCAAAATATCAATCAGGGTGATCCAGTAGATGAGAGCTAGTTCATTTTTTTATAAAGGCATCTGGTACAGTTCCACACAAAAGGTTACTAGTAAAACTGAAATCAGTTTGGTTACATGAAAAATTGAAAGGACAGTGACTTAAAGTTAGAGTGTATAGAATAGTCGTAAATGGAAACACTTAGAAATGGACACAAATGGTAAGTGGGGAGCCGCAGGGTTCTGTAATATTTATAAATGATCTTAAAGTGGGCATTGAAAGTCATTTGTCTGTATTTACTGATGACAAAAGTAGGTGAGAAAATCCAGTTTGAACATGATATAACTTCTCTACACATGAATTTGGATACATCGGGGGACTGGGCAGGTAAGTGGCAGTTGATATTCGATACAGATAACTGTAAAGCAGGGTTTTCCAATAAATTTTTCCTTTGGAA
>OW240914.1:262397725-262471188 GCA_933207985.1 Pelobates cultripes
TATTACGTACACATAAAAGAAATCAACACACCCAGAACAGAGATCAGCCGATCAGGCTACTGGAAAAGATAAAATTCAATCCGTCCTGAGTGAAAGCGAGGTGCGAGCAGCAGCTTGCGTTTCAAGTTGCCGAACCCGGGAATCAGCTGAATGAAATGGAGGTTCCTAGTTGGTCTCCCATACAAGTACTAACCAGGCCTAAGTCTGGATAGCTTCTGAGATCTGACAAGATCAGGCATTTTCAGACTGGTATGGCCATAGATATGCGTTCCAATATATCCGGCAAGCAAAGCCGGTCTGCGTCCTGCGCATGCGTTCAAGCGACATAATTAAAGCCCCGAAGTGGCTATAACGTGTATGTGTAGGAAAACAGAGCAAAAATAATTATGAACAGCTAGAAATACCCAAGGAGCCAAATAAAGCTCCTATATAAGGCAAATGGATAATAAGAAGAAATATGAAAAAAACAAATAAATAGAAAATAAAGAGCCAATAACAAAATATATGAAAGAATACTGAAACTCAGTATTAAAGACAACTGATAGCCGACAACAGATGTAATACCAATATGAATGTCATCCTGATGATAAAGACGTACAATAATATATCCATTGATCAAGACTAAACATAATTAGTACCAACATCCAAATAATAATAGACAACCAAAGTCATTAAAGGGACAAGGATGCATGCATATCTAGTCAATGTTCAGAGAACTTCAGAGAATGACAGTGTGGAAGCAACCTGCTGTATATCATTGGCAAAAACACTAAAAACTTCCTTAACCTCTGAAACCTCATTGCAAGCCAAATCATTTGTCCCTAGAGAGACAAGTACATCCAATTCCCCTTCCTGCTTTGCTTGCTTAATGATATTACAGATACGTCTCCTGTATCTGTGAGCAGTAGCTCCGGGAAGACACCTCACAAGACCACCATTGTCCCTCTCCACACCTCTTATAATGGAATCCCCCGAAAACAACTGCTTTCTATTAGGCCTCACCATAGTCTCCAAGCCGGTCTCCACAACACCACTAGCCTCAGTGCCTCTCTCCACAACACCACTAGCCTCAGTGCCTCTCTGAAATTAATATGTAATATGTTACAACTCTAAAAATAGGGGGTAAAACATGTAAACATTGATAAATGGCAAGCCAATTGTATAATATGAATCAAAGACCAGCAAAATTGAAAGAAACTAAAATTGTTTCTACATATATATATATATTTGTGTTAGGTGCTCACGATTGTACAGAGTAAAATACCATAATTAAATGTAGGATAGTAAAAAGGGCAAGTTGGTTGTGGTGTGCCGGAACCGACGATGAGGTAGGAATGAGAAAGAAGAGGGCCTACCCAGGAAAAAGAAATAGAAAGGAGATAAATGTTAAAATGTGGTGTGGTGGGAGGGTCATTCAACGCTGACCTCGAACGGTAAGGAGCAAGGTAAGGGGTGTGCCTTAAGTAGGCTAGGAGTGGATACCAAGCACCTCCCACAAATCCAGGCAAAATTGCCTTAATACTTGTGTTAAGTGTTCATGATAGTACAGAGTAAAATACCATAATTAAATGTAGGATAGTAAAAAGGGCAAGTCGGTTGTGGTGTGCCGGAACCGACGATGAGGTAGGCCTGAGAAAGATGAGGGCAAAAATTAAGTAATCAAATTTATTACAGACAACCAATACAGATACATATATCAACCAGACATGTTTTTGAAAGCATCCCTTAATTCTTGTACTGGGTTCGGTATGTATCGTGAGTAAGCGGATGACTTCCAGCGCTGCAGTGTTTTTATAACATGAACTGGAATGTTGACACTGCAGGCTGTGGACGCTGCTCCTATGCGGAAGGAGTGCCCTGAGTAGTTAGCTGCTTTGAGGCCCAGTTGAGTGAGCAAAGACCTGATGTAGGTCATGAAGGTTGTAGTGGTGAGTACCGAACTTTGTAATAGTAGTAATGGTTGTGATGGTATTGAATTATGATGCTGTAGGTATGCATCCAGAACCTTGACGGGGCACCACTTTTTGTGCATGGGGTAGTATGGAATGTTTACTGGTATGTGCTGGCTGGTTTTGGAGTGAGGTAGCGTCAGGATGTAATGATCCATGTGTTTTGTTAAGTGGGAATAGAGGAGAATAGGAGCAGATTGTGTTATGTTGGTTGTAGTAAACTCTCTGGGTCTTAGGAATCCACAGAAAGCTATGTATATTGCTGCTTTGATGGCAAAATTTGTATTTGTGTCAAAAGGATTTAAATCAAGCAGGTTAGATAATGCCTTGAAGATATGGTTATCTATGGGTAGCCTCTGTGATGTACGTGTGGGTTCAGATTTCTGAATGCCTCTGAGTATGGTCTTGATCTGGTGAGAGGCCATGAAACTAGTGTTGTTAGGATGTAAGATTAGCATATGGTGTTGAATGCCTGTGAGATAAAGTTTGATGGTGTTATAAGATATTTTAAGTTTAAGGTGGCAAAAAGAAGCAAACCCAAAAAAGATGTCATAACAAATGGTTGCATGATGTTATGTTCCAAAAGGAATCTTTTGAAAAGTGTAAAAGCCCTGTCGTATGTTTTGTGTGTATTTTTTGACAGTGCCAATTGGGACAGTGTCCTGCTATGATGCATGATGATGTCTAGTCTAGTATTAGTTGTTGAAATGTTGGAGTGGTAGTGGCTGTGAGATCAGCTGACGGGAGTGCTTGATGAAATCCCTGAAATTTAAAACGAGACAAACTGTCAGCAGCTGTGTTACATATTCCTGGAACATGGAAACAATATAGAAAGAAATTATGACAAGCTGCCAACCACGTGAGTTTCCTCAGAAATCTCATGATCGTAAGGGATTTGGAGCGACCTTTGTTGATGATGTGACAGGTTGCCTGGTTGTCTGAGTAACAACGAACTGGCATATTTGCCCATAAATGACCCCATGCTACGGCAGCGCCACAATGGGATAGATCTCAAAGAGAGCTGAGGTAGTGGAAAAACCTTCCAAATCATGAACTGCTGTAGGCCAGCTGCCCCAAAGCCCAAATTGCTGCAAAACCTGTGGTAGATGCTCCATCTGACCAAATAGTAGGTGATGAGTCAGTCAATTGAGGGAGGAACATACTTTTACCATTCTAAGTGGTTAAAAATTCCTTCCACATGCATAGGTCTGCCGTAGCTTGGTTATCTAAGGACAACCTGTGTGTGTCGTGTAGGAAGCGTGGAAAAAGATACAAGAGTCGTGATATGAAGGAGCGGCCTTGAGGTATGATACGCATGGCAAAATTTAGTGACCCCAGCAGGGACTGTAGCTCTTTACGGTTGCAAGTGCCGAGCTGAAGGTAGCGGTTAATGTAGGTAAGAATGTTCTCTATCTTGTCCTGTGGTAGGCTTGCTTGCATTGTGATTAAGTCTAATTGAATACCGAGGAAAGTGATAATCGTGTCTGGCCCCTCCGTTTTCTTAGGGGAGATTGGTACACCTAGTTGCTCGAATAGCTTGGTGATAGCTTTGAGGCTACTAGGAGGGGAAGTATATTCCTCGACCAGTAACAAGTCATCCAGGTAATGTAATACCGTAGGGCATCTGGCTATGATCAATAGTAACCAGCACAATGCTTCGGCAAATGTGTCGAAAATAGCTGGGCTACTTTTGGACCCAAAAGTTAAATGGGAGAAAAAATAGTAGTGCCCGGTCCACTTGATTTCATGCAGGTGCCACAGTGTGGGGTGGATTGGTAGCAATTTAAAGGCATTAGTAATATTGGTCTTACTAAGCCAGGCTCTGACCCCTGCTTGTATGATCACTGTAATGGCGTGATCTATGGTGGTGTATTGCAGGGAGAATTCCTCGGAGGGTATGAGGGAATTAAGACTGGGGTTGGCCGATGAGTGTGGTGCTGACAAGTCAATGATGAGTCTCTGTTTAAGGGAAGATTTCCCTGTGACAATACCAATGGGGTTAGTACGCCATTCTTTGAATGGAGGAGCTTTGAAAGGCCCCAATACGAAACCCTCAGCAACTTCTTGGGCTATGAGAGTGTCAACAGCTGTGGGATTATGTTGTGCGGATTGTAGATTAGGGCATTCGTGAGTCCCGGATGGTATGTGTAGAATACCCGTGTGGAAGCCTTCTGTTTATAAGAAAGTCCACCAAGTGTTTAGATGGGTGATGTGGCATAAATGCAGTAAATACCGGCATATTAATTGACGTGAGGTAAGGCTTAGAATACATTTTATTTGGACACATGGTTTTTGCATGTGCCGTAAAACATTTTAAACAGATATGCAATAATCTGCAACCGCTATAATTACAAGACCCAACATTGAAATTGTTACATATCTGGGACTTGCCCAGAAACTTGATTGGGCGTCCCAGTTTGTCTCTTGTCAATTTCCCTGGAACACCAGAGGAACTAGCTCCTTGCATGGAGGCATGTTCGTCAGCCGTGTTGGGACAGAAATTTGTTGTATGGGCTGTAGAGGAGCAGTATGCACAAGCCGGTGTTCTTAAACCTGCAAAGTGTCTTCAAAATATGACGGTATCAATCCTTCCCCAGTTGGATCTTGTTCCATACTGGGAAAACGCTCCAGACACTTTTGCAGAAAAAGACCTATGGTAGTCATAAAAGGCTGAACCACTATATCGTTGCTCAGGCTTGTGCATATAAAGATCAAACTCCTCTATTCTATTGGGATACACCACACAGATGACATCCCGGTAAATACCAAAGGCCAGTACAAACTCAGGGATAGTCAGTTTCCTGTTTAGGCGGGAATCCCTAGATCTGACAACAACAGACACATCATCATAAGCATAAGTCTTATTTTCCACAATATCCTGGGAGGCAATCAGCAGGGAAGCTAGGTTGATGTCTTTACCTTCCAGGATATCTCTTTTTATGTGCTCAGGGATCATATGAGCAGGGCTAACTTCCCGGTCATCCGAGGTGATGGCTGGAGGAACCAATAGCAAGTCGGCTGGTGCTTGTGAAGCAGCAGCGGGTGGCCCTGCTAGAGTAAGGGCCGTGGCGACCGACTCAAGTTTCTCCAACCTGGAGTTGACCTTGCTCATGGACGCCATGAGTGAAGATAACATGGAATGTATGTCTCCTGGGTTGGACTGGCTAGGTCCTTCCCCCGGATCCATGTTGTTAGTTGAGGTGCGTAGCAGTTTGAAAAGTTCTGCTTTCCTTGCTGTAGTGGGTTAGGGAATTTGCCGTCTCCTTAATTCGGTAGTTATACGAGGCTTGTCCAGGATCTGATCGATGCTGGACTATTTACCTCTCCTCCTTTTGTAGGAGTGATAGCTCTAGCCAGAGTGTTAGGCAGGGAGAAATCCTCTACCCCTTCCTGAGACATACTATAACCAAAACAATTAATTAGTGTATGAAAAACCACCAAAATCGTACTGGCAGGAAACCATGTGGTGAAATGTCTATTTAAACCTGGACAGCCTGAAAATGGGTAAAAGAGTAGTATAGTGAGTGTGGACTTTGTGGGAATGAAGTAGACTGTGTAGCCCGTACTAGTGATGTTTTTTAAGGCTTGATTGGCATATTACTTGGTAAATGAAGTGTAGTTATATACCATGAGAGTAGAAATGTGTTACCAAGGCAAAGTGATGCCGTGTCTTTTATGCACAGTTCTGTATACAACAGTGGGGAATGTATGATGGTGTCAAGTAGAAAAGAACATGGGTGAGGGAGGCCGTGGCCTATATTTAAACAGCGTTATGTATGATATGTAATAGAATAACAAAAAAGGGGCAGGGATACACAAAAATGCCTTAAAGTGATGTAAAGTTATACATATGATATATCTGTAATGAAAAAGACGTATGATTGGTTGGATCAGTACGTGATTCAACCCGAGAATTTATTGCTTGTAAAAGGAAACTGTATCCTTATGTATGTGTCGTAGTTATAACACAGAAATGAGGCCTGTAATGTAGGCTGAGTCCATTTGAATGAATGGATAAGTATGGCAGACCCCTGAAAGCGTGGGAGTCAAAATGATCCATACAGATAAGTGAGCTTGGTTTTGTATGGACATAATACAATACTGATACCTTTAAACAGTAATGGAAATAATCTGTCTATTTAACCAAGCAATTTGTTACCCGAATGGTATATACATGAAATGGTGAATTATGGTGATTATGCGTAATACATAGAAATAAAACCGAAACCCAATGTGAGGGAAAACAGAAGTTGGAACAAATAGTTTAAACGTATGAATTTTATGCGAACTGCAAGCGTGTTTAAGCGTATCATGAAAAAGTGCCGAACGGCAAAACAACTGAAATGATAACCTGTTTCACTGTAACACGGAATAGTTATATGCGAAATGACCTCGTATACGAATATACTGATTAGCCGAATGACTTTACGAAATGAAAAACCGCGAACGGCTTGTTCAATTTGTGACATAACAGGGAAAAAAAGTAAAGCGAGGACCCGTGCTGTACCGTACGCCGTGGGAACCGATCCTGGCGTGACAGGTACAACATATGGTTTAGGAGTTCCTGGGACGCGATCTACGATGATGACCGGGGTCAGAAGAAGCTGGACAGACGGAAAAAGCCTGAAACAGGATTCCTGGACACAGCTTGCCGCGGAAAAACCTTGTGGATACTGAAAAACCAAGATGGTGTCTGAGAGAACCCGGAAGTGGATCCTTATTCAACGCTGACCTCGAACGGTAAGGAGCAAGGTAAGGGGTGTGCCTTAAGTAGGCTAGGAGTGGATACCAAGAACCTCCCACAAATCCAGGCAAAATTGCCTATATATATAAAAAACAAAATAATATCGGCACTCTAGGCTTTCTTCATCCTATTTATTTTGTGAATCCAAAGATGTCAATGTTTCAGCTCCCGGTCCGAGCTTTCATCAGGACACATGAAATAACATACATCAAAATGACAAACATATAAAGGACACATTAACCAATGCTCACTCACCAAATCAGCTGTATCACATCACCTCTGATGCCTGGCGCGCTCTTAGCACATATGCACATGTCTGCTTTTCAGTGAACCACTCCCACATCGGGGAGTAGCTGTGGCCAATCATTTCTCTGCGGCTACATCACAGTTCCATGGCAACCGTTTGTTAGTACCTCCACCTCGGCCGCAGCTGTGTAAGAGTTAAGAAGTATTGCTTGTTCGTTTTCAAGTTGCTGGATCTTCTGCCGGACTTCCATTAGATCTTCTTTCATGTCTTGTATTGTTATTAACATTAAATCAAGTGAACACTTGTTCAGTACTGACGTCCAATCTTTACACACCCTTGATTTGGTTCTGCCGATGGTTGGTATATTATGTACCCAGAAGCCTCTTGGTATTTGCTTAGCTCTATGGTAATCAGATAAGAAGAGGCCATGTAGATCCAGATCTACTTCCTTCTTTTTCAATTTAAGAAATTTAAAGAATATGTCACGTAAAGTGGTTGTGGTGGGGAGAGATAAACTGGTGGAATTCCATAATATCTCCTCGGCTTGCTCGTTAGTGAATTGGAGAGTATCAGCTTGTGTTGCATATGCTCCAGATTCTTGCATAAAATTATCTATATTGTCAAAAAATATATATTTATCTTTGGATAAATTTCTTTCCTCTCTCAACAAGGTACATTTAAAAAGTTATCCACTTTTAAAAAATGCATATTGGTATGCATTAAAATACAAAAAATAGGAAAAATGGTAACTTTATCTTTAAAAATTAAAAAACAATACAAAAATTGTACTAGCAGTGTCCCAATGTTTGATCAAATCCTTGCATTTAAGGGGATATTATATAATTATGTGAGTGGGTGCATAGAGAGGGTTCCCTGAGATGAACCCACATATACAAAAATAGATTAACCTCTTGCACTCCAACTGAAATTTTTTTATTAAATACCTGGTGCCAAGTCACAGCAATACAGAAAAAACAAAATAATACCGGCACTCTAGGCTTTCTTCATCCGATTTATTTTGTGAATCCAAAGATTCAGACTATGAGGCTAGGACAGTAACATATGTTAGAATATGAAGTTAATAGAAACGTTCTTCTTTTGAAATAGCATAACTATATTGCAAGTGATACTCTTGTATCCATATCCCCTGAGGCACAGTTGGAGTGTGAGAGGTTAATCTATTTTTGTAAATATATACATTTTTTATTATTATTATTATTATTATTATTTCTCACCCCTACTGGTGGGATCTTTATTCTTCATTCTCGGGTCCTCTAGCAGAGGCCTAAGAGTTTGAGGGTTCTGCGCAGGATCTTAGCTGTTCCTAGAACTGCACTCTTCTGGAATCTGTTGAAGGCACTTCCCCAACTTAGGAGTCACAGCCCCCAGTGCTCATATCACAACTGGGACTACTACTGCTTTCACTTTCCCCATCCTTTCTAGCTCTTCTTTCAGTCCTTGGTATTTCTCCACCTTCTCATATTCCTTGTTCCTGATGTTATGGTCACTGGGTGTAATAAGTGGGGGGATGTGATTAACAGCCAAACTGTATGCCAATGAAGTGTTATTGTGTTCTAATACAGGGATTCAAGCCCCCATTCTACCCTTAGGCAATAATGGAGTCCTCTGTGTAGCACATGGCCTTTCACCAGGCAAAATCAGTTGGTTTGTTGATAAACTCCTCCTCCATTCCCTTCCAATGCAATACCCCTTCCCCCAGGAGGCACTCTGGTTCTGTTACATCCTAAGGGATTGACTAAGGGAGGTGTGTCCAGCAGAAGGAGGGGCTAACCTGTTTAAAGCCTTGTGAATAGCACATTCTCTCTCTCTTTGAATTACCTCTCTTCACCTTCTCTCTCCTCTCTCCCCTCTCCCCACTATACACACCCTCTCTCTCTTACTCTCAGCTGCTGATCAATGGAGTGGTAACTGTATCACGTGTCTATGCCTGTTTTACTATGATAATTTAGCCTACTTTCCATTCAGTCAATGATTAGTTTTAGTAGCAACATATACTAGCCTATTTCAAATGTATATGTATTGTTTATTTGTTTGATTAAGCCTTTATTAATAAATATTATTGGATTGCCGAAAGCAAGGAGTGTGGACTCTGACTTTACACTCGGTTTTTAAGTTATTATTTTAAGTTATTATTTTTAGTTATTAATGTTATTATTAATTCCAAGTTTATTCCAACTTGTGAGTTAAACGTTTATTACATTTGGCGAGCCATGTTATTATTTTCTACCACCTTTTAAGCTCACTTGCAAGGGGGGAACAATCCAGTCTTCTCCAGATACATGTGAGCTATAAAAGGGGACAAAATAACCGAACCAATTTTTGTTTTATTTTTTGTGAGCGTTTTCGGCAATACGTCCAGGGCCAGGACGTGCGGGATCCTACAGAGGCAACCAGAGTGAGATGCAGTTTGTAAGCCAGCCATCACTTCTGGAGGATCGGAGATAGCCAGACCAAGGATTCAAAGTGGGGTGCACACCATTTGATTTGCCTGCAGTCTGAAGACACAAATCGTGTAAGTACTTTTGACTTTATTTTAAGAATGGAAATTGTAGCAGAGTATGCAGCATCTAGCAGTTTTGATCCACTAATGTTTGAAAATGAAAATGAATTTAAGAAAATGCATAGCATGTGGTTACAATGCGAAAAAGAGAACATGAGAGTAGATAATAAAAAATGGTGTTTGAATAAGGATAAACAGAAAATCCAAAATTGCATGAAATTGTTGATGTTCTTAAGAAATCAGTTAAATCGGATACTTCTGGGGCACACTACTGTGGCTTGTATACAAAGTAGTACTCAGAAATATAGTGATTGTCCAACTTGTGGCTTAAATGCAGAATATGTAAGTACATTAGAGGACAATTATGAAGCGAGAGGAGAGCTAATTTCATCGCTTAGAACAGGTTTAGCTGCACAAACCCCAGTTGCTGTATGTGGCCATGGGGATATGTGTGCAGAGGAAGAAGAGGCATCTGGTATTGCAGAAAATGAGGACCAAGGGGTAAACAGGGGAAACCTTGTACTGGATGGGTTTGATATTAGTGGTATTCCGGTATTAACCCCTCATATAACTAAACCAACAGCATCACCTTTTAGGGATCCTTTGTCCATTACACCGACTGTTAAAAGCAGGGCATCTGCCACCCTGCAGACTGCTAAAATTCTACAGCAGCAAGATAGGGATAAAGTAATGAAACAGCTTGTTAAGTTAAGATCCCTTTTCCCCCCATATGACTGCAAAATAGATGTAATTTCAAACATGTCCAACTTTGAATCTGCAGTCAAACAATATATGCTCTCTCCTAAAGAGGCATGTATTATGCTTAAAATGTGGGCACCAAGCAGCATTGCATGCAGATTAAATTCCCCCATAAATGGGCCCATTAATCGGGATCAAGACTGGTTCAAAGAAGACAAATGGGGGACAGAAGGAGACAGGCTTAGAGCAATCTCCAAATTGATTACCGGAGAAAGAGATTTAGACAGTCATTCACTCGCTGAAATGAAGGTACACTTACAGGATGATCCTTGGCTTTTTGCATCTAAATTTGAACAAGTGTACAGATTAACCCACCGTATACCACAAGACCAAACCCCTCCTGATTTACTGCAATACCTGATAAAAAAATTCACTTATTTAGATCCCGGAGTGCAAATGATAGCAGAGGAAAAAGACACTCTGGAAGGAGTTCTAACTATTATAGGAAAAGCTAGACAAAATTTTATTAGGAAAGGTGTTACATTACACCACAAGGTGGCAATTATGGCTACTAATGAAGGGAGGCAAGCTCTCCCAGAGATTCCATTCAGAGGTACTTGTTATTATTGTAACAAAAGTGGTCATAGACAAAAAGATTGTAGAAAGGCAAAGATAGATCAAAGGATGACTGAGGGACGGCATGCTTATCCCTTTGGGCCTTTCAAAGAAAGAATAGATCAAAATATATATGAAAAGATTGACCGAAATAAACCCCCGGATAAAACAGGTCAGGGACGCCATTCTCACCCCCTGCCTAAGACCAATCTATACGGTCCTGCGCGGGAGGCTCTGAGAGTGATGACTGTACAGGGAACAGTGACTAGCAATTCTAAAATGAATGAAGAGGGTGAAGTTCCTCTGATTTCATTTTTGGAATAACTATAACTGGATGGCATGGTTCCTATTTGTAACACATTTATGGACCATGCAGGACGCCCTTACGTGAATGAAATTATGGCAAGGCAACAGACTAAGAATTGGACTAACACAGGAGCTTCAGTGAGACTTACTGACCTATCACTAAGTCTCCCTTCTGGGGCAAAACAATAACATATGAATTTATTAATGGAATTTTTTTTTTTTACTTAATTGCATAATGCTGGAGTCAAGCTAAACACTTCAAAGGTTGCTCACACAAAAGGTAAAATTTTTGGGAGTAGCTATCACAGCTGCCCAATTAAAGAGTGATAGCAATCTTACAAGTCCCCAGACCTTTTAACAAGCAATCCTTGAAGAAGTTTTTTTTTTGGGGGGACTTGTAATTTTTTCAAAGGAATTTGGCACACGCCCTATTTGTATCCATAGTGACATTGCTTATGCCACCAGATCAAACTCTCTGTCCCTATGGAATCTTGGGAAACTGGTTGAATGGGGACTAAAGCACCCCATCCAGTCAGCAGTAAACACTCAGTCAAAGGTAGGATTGAATTTGTTAGCAAAGGAGACTGTCTTAGATGGAGATCAACGGCATTTACATGTAAAAGACCCTGAGGTACAACAAGCATGGGAGGAGCACTTCACATGCAAAGAACTAATTACTGATAGCCAAGATTGTTGATGAAGGTTCAGAAGTGCCAGATTTAAAAGCAGAACTGAATAGGAATCCTAATCTTTCTCTTTTATTACAGAACCATCAAACACTTCAAGTGGTTATTCTATAAAAGAAGGGTTGTTATGTTAAATTATATCCATGCCCTAAGCAACAAAGGCCTATGCATCAGAGAGTGCCAGTTGCAGACAGCCCCTGGAAGTCAATACAGAATGATTTCATAGGTGCACTTACACTGTCCAAGGGGGGTCTCATATATGGCCCCAACAAATTGTAAAATTGTATCTACTCCTCAAACTCTGTTTGAGAAAGGGGGGGTAGGCGTAATAAAGATTAAACATTTTATCAAAATTATCCCTGGGATGCAAATTGGGAAGAGCCCTATGTAATCCTATAAGTCAGTCCATGTAGACCAACGTAAATTATACAAAGGGGCTTGTTCCCCAGGTACAGAGTTATCTGCTAAGAACTGATACGCCTTCTTGATCTCTTACAGATTTTTCCAAAAGTACCGAGACATGGATGTCACTCAACATGCTAAAACTCACCTGGAAAGTGATGGAACAGCTTGTCACAAGCCAAAGCAACAACAGCTGTATCTATGCAAATGCAGTGCCAAAGACTTAACAGAGGACAGCAGTGACAATCTACAAGTTCCATATGTAGCTGTGACATTTAATTTTGGGTGGGCGGTCAAGATTGTTTGGCTAAAGCAACGTGATTCTTTCAAGGGATTTTGGAAAAGACAATAAGGGAAATTAAGAACATTGGGAATGTATATGGACTGGTTGGGGAAAATGGGAATGAATATGGACTGGTTGGGAAAATTGGTTGTAGATCTGGAGGGAGGAAATATTAATATGAAATGAAATGTTATGAAATGTTACTAACCCTAGTTATAATGTTAACAGCAATCTTAGAGAGTATCATATAACACTAATTATAGTGGATAGATTAATCATAAAGGGGATAAATTGGGGAACAGTAGGACACAATAAGGGTGGGGAAGTGAAGGTTTTGTTGAATGTAGAGGAAGAGATAGAGCCTACAATCCTGACTCCTCCTTTCACCTATATTCACACAACTCCTTCACTAATGGATAATGGGAGCAGACCTGAGTGTCAGGAGATTAGAGTGGTCTCTAGTGGTAATTTCCAAATATGTTCACTGAGACCTACCCCTATAGTTAGGAATGTTACTTTCCAATTGATTCGATTAACAGATTGGCTAGTTTCATCACACTTTCAGAACTGTTCTAGGGTCACATCCACTATTAATAAGGTTTTAGTCAGATGGGTGACAAGAAGTAGAACTAGGAATAGGAGGGTTGTCTTGGGTACGGTTCTGGGAGGTGTGGGTACTGGGTTGGGTTTTGTAAATATAATTGATATATATAGTATGACTGCAACACTCCAGTCTGAGGGTATTAAATTCAGAGAACTATCAATACTTTAATGGAGGATTGGACACAGAAGGATCAACAAACCTGTGCTGAGTTCTTTCATCAACAACAAGAACTTTAACTAACTGAACATTTATTTACTGACATGGCTAGTACTACCTGGTGGAAGAAATAAAAAAAAAAAAACTCACTTCCGAAACCAATCATCATGGGGTACTGCCATGGAAAATGTATTAATTCACCCATTTATTATTGTATTGTGTGTTTTCTATAGTATGCATTTTTAATCAGGTTGGTATGTGTTGTTACTTGAAGTCATTGATTGTTAGAGTATATCATCTCCAATATGATATGTAAATGGAAAGAGCTCTATTGTGACAATGGGTTGTGCATTCACATAAGTAGATACACTGCAGGATGCATTATCTCTCTCTCTTATCTCTGGTGGGTTTTATAGAGTCTAAGTGTCTCATCCACTTCATTGCCAATAGGAGGGATGTAATAAGTGGGGGGATGTGATTAACAGCCAAACTGTATGCCAATGAAGTGTTATTGTGTTCTAATACAGGGATTCAAGCCCCCATTCTACCCTTAGGCAATAATGGAGTCCTCTGTGAAGCACATGGCCTTTCACCAGGCAAAATCAGTTGGTTTGTTGATAAACTCCTCCTCCATTCCCTTCCAATGCAATACCCCTTCCCCCAGGAGGCACTCTGGTTCTGTTACATCCTAAGGGATTGACTAAGGGAGGTGTGTCCAGCAGAAGGAGGGGCTAACCTGTTTAAAGCCTTGTGAATAGCACATTTTCTCTCTCTTTGAATTACCTCTCTTCACCTTCTCTCCTCTCTCCCCTCTCCCCACTATACACACCCTCTCTCTCTTACTCTCAGCTGCTGATCAATGGAGTGGTAACTGTATCACGTGTCTATGCCTGTTTTACTATGATAATTTAGCCTACTTTCCATTCAGTCAATGATTAGTTTTAGTAGCAACATATACTAGCCTATTTCAAATGTATATGTATTGTTTATTTGTTTGATTAAGCCTTTATTAATAAATATTATTGGATTGCCGAAAGCAAGGAGTGTGGACTCTGACTTTACACTCAGTTTTTAAGTTATTATTTTTAGTTATTAATGTTATTATTAATTCCAAGTTTATTCCAACTTGCGAGTTAAACGTTTATTACACTGGGTATTGCCACATCCACCATGACTGCAGTCTTCCATTCCTTGTCTACCACCACAATGTTGGGTTGGTTGGTGAGCACTTGGTGAGACCTTGTCTGTCTGTCTGTATCTTGAAATCCCATAGGACCTTAGCCCTGTCATTCCCAACTACCCTTTGTGACATCTCCCATCTCCCAGCAGGTCCAATCCATATTCTGTGCAGATGTTTCAGTACACAATCCCAGCAACATGGTTGTGGGTCTCCGTTTATACTGTTCCTGCTAACATCTTGCTACTAGGTGCTGGACTGTCTCAAAGGCCTCTTTGCACAGTCTGCACCTTGAGTGTTACCTGGTGTGGTGGACTCCATTCCTGCCTTTTACAACCACTATCATATTGAGTAAGTAATGTGAAAGAAAGGATGAGGAGAAATACAACAATTTGATAAAATAGTATCTCTCACAAACTCACACATTTACAAAAAGTGTTTCTGGTGTCCATATGCAATAACACTGTTTCTCCCAAAAAGTGATTATAGTGGACAATATAAATATTAGCAACTTCCCTCAATAGCATAGGATATGCCTGAAGATCTCCTCCTATCTTCAATTCAACACATGTATAGTATAGGGCTATTCCAGCTAGGGAAGCAAAAATATAACATAGTGCAACACTGTGTATAATAATACTGGATATAAAATTAAGTGCCATCACTCACACTTTGACATCAAAAAAGTGCCTCCAGAAATATATGGGTGTGTGTCTTCTTGCTTCAATGCTGAATAGATGATAATCTCATACAAAAGATAGAAAAATGCCAGAAAATAATGAAGTAACTGAGTAGATAAAGTACAAAAAGCAGCATTTATTACTTACATCAAAGCAGGTGATGAAAAATATGTTCAATAGTAGTGTAACGGACCGTTTTGCACACAAGGGGTAAAAACCATTTCCAGAGATGCAGGCACAGCTACTGCAGAACACCAAACTCCCAAACTGGATACAAAATAGCACTCCAACTCCCGAACTGGAACCTCCCAAATAGCTGCTAGCAGACGAACAGGAAAAGTAGACAATTAGCTTACACTCCTGGCAATCAGTCTCTAACAGCATACAGTGAATCCCCCCAAGAACGAGACAAGGCTCTGTGTTGAGGGTCAAGCAGTGGTCTGTTTAATGAGGGCTACCTGCCCAGTATTTATGCAGGTCTCCCACCTGGTGGACACTCCCCTAGGGGACCAAATGGGAGACTGTGACAAGGGACAGACAAGCAGACAAATAGGACACACAGTCACAGTATATTCCCACAATGCATCCTGGCTTCCTCCCCTCTGCTCTGGGAGATAATTGTGAAGTAATTCAATTATCTCGCAAGACAAAGGCAAATCTCCATTATGCACATGGGGATACTAAAACAAGCATTACTGTTAAAATACACCAGGTAAGACACATTACATTAAAACTATACATTTAACATATCCCCAGATAGCTCAGGTCTGAGCGCACATTATTAAGTGAATGGCGCTCAGACCACACGAATACAGTTTAATCGCCATGGAGCCAAAGTCTTTAATTCCACGAACAGGCTCCATGGCAGGCAGGCATCTGGGTACTTGCACACCGAATACAATTGCAGCACTAGAGTCCCGAATGCTCCGTTGTTCGGTTCCCGAACGGGTTTGCAGACTTCCAGCCTCAGCGGGGCTTGTAAGACAAAAGTGTCCGCTTTTGGTGTCCTGCCGCTGGGTAGAACAAGCGCTGGCTACCTGGGGAGCTTCCATAACACCGCCATCGTGTGGCGGCTAGGTGTAACCGCGACCACCCAGTAATTGTCAATTAAGCTGCGGTTAACCGCAGCTTCAGGGAGGTTAATTGCCGGCACACTCCAACTCCCAGGTGGTCTATTCATTTGTGCGGTTGTTCGGTAGATTAAATCTACCGAACAACCGGCAGAAAAGCACAAATACAGCTTTTCTGCAGGCGAAACAAAGACTTTTAACATGGGGGCCATAATCCAAAGGCAGCAGGCGAGCAACCAGGCTTCTCCAATGCAATGTGGCGAGATTGGTCTCGTCACAAGTAGTCCAACGCATTTCGTCTCTGTCAGGGACTTCCTCAGGGACAATCTTTTACAAAATGCTGGATAAAAATGCATACAATACTTAAACCCAATAGTTATTCCACAGGTGGTTCCGTCTTCTTTCAGCTGTTGTTGGTTCAATTCAAGTCACTTCCGGGTTCCGGGCGCTCAACGTCGTCACGTGACATGCTTGATGACGTCATGCGTTCCAGATATGCGTTCCACCTTTGTTTTTATTAGCAATTATAGTGGCAAGCTGAGATGTTTGCATAGAGTCCACAAAAAGCTGTTTCTAGGTGGAAATATGGGTGGGGTATATACAAGGGGTGGTAACAAAATAGTTAAAAGGAGTCACAAATCCAGAGTAACATAAACAAGCTTTATTGACAAAAACAAAAAAAAACACACACACCATCCAAGATGAAACATAAATGGATACATACTTATATGCATGTTTGTCTGTTTAATGACACACTGCATATGATAATATGTACAAGCTAAGATGCTCGAACTAGATCCATTAGGGATAAAAAACATCATACAAAATTCTAAAAAAGTTAACAGATTTGATGTATTAAAATAAAAATATATAAAAAAAAATATATGTCTCCTTTTAATTATACAAATACCTATCAAAGACTAAAAATTGTAAATTAGGACATACCCAATACCCCTAGGAGACTAAATAAAATATATATGTCTCCTTTAGGGGCTATATTTTACAGAAAAAATGAACTTTCTCTTGGCTTGTTCACTATCATTGTAGAAAAAACATGCAAATTTATATACATAAATAAAATATACATAATGTATAAAAGACAGAGAAAAAGAAAATAAGGAGCAGAAAAGGAAGGAGTGATTATTCCAAAAAGCACCACAGATCAATGTCTGCATTTAATCCTCCTGGTTGTAAGGTTTTCAATACATTTATCCAATACGTTTCTCGCTGTGCTAGTTTAAGATTACCACCCCTCCAATGATTACTAATTTTTTCCAAACCTACATAGTGGAAATGTTTCCAGCTAAAATTAACACATGAATTACAATGCATGGGGACTGAGTGTTTGTCATATTTTTTTCGGATTTTTTTTTTATGTTGTAAGATACGTTCTTTAAGTTTTCTACATGTACGTCCCACATATTGTTTCCCACAGGGACAATGTAGCAAGTACACAACATTCTTGCTATTACAATTGATATTAGTTTTAATATAAAATTCTCTGCCAGTAACATAGCTTTTAAAGTTCTTTACATTTAAAAGACTTTGTGTTATACAAGCTTTGCATTGGTTACATGAACTAAAGCCTTTAGCTTCACTTTTAGTGTTTTCATATTTATTTTTCAAAGCATAGCTTGGAGCCAATATGCTCTTTAGATTCTTTGCTTTTCTAAAAATCATAGGTGGCTTCTTAGGCAATACTCCCCATAAAATCGGTTCTTTTAGCAAAATTCCCCAATGTTTGTTTAGAATATTTTTAATATTTCGATGTTGGGTGTTATACTGAGTAATGAAAGCATATTTAAATTTTTTCCCATTTCCTTTACCTCTTTTTTTCTTTCTTATTAGATCCCTTCTATCCAGTTCTCCAACTCTTTTCACTTCTCTATCTAATATGCTCTTCTCATATTTTTTGGACATAAATGTATTACATAGATGTTTAGCTTGTTCCTGGTAGTCATAATTGTTTGAACAATTCCTTTTAATTCGGATCAATTGACTCCTAGGTATGGAGTTCAGCCAATTCTCATGATGGCAACTCTTTTTGTGGATGAAACTATTTCCTTCTGTTTCCTTAAAATAGCACTTCGATTGTATCTTATCATTAGCGATATAGAATGTAATATCCAAAAAATTGATGCTCCTAGCATCAAATGTATGGGTGAACTTAAGATTGTAATTATTGATATTAATGTAGTTTAGAAACTTTTCTAGTTCACTTTGAGTTCCCTTCCAGATTAAGATAACGTCATCTATGAAATGTTTCCAGAGGACCAGGTTTGCAACCCAGCCATGCCCCCTCCACACGGAGTTGGCTTCCCAATCTCACATGTATATGTTGGCATAGCTGGGGGCAAACCTGGTCCCCATAGCTGTCCCAGTTTTTTTGTAAATAGAAGGCATTGTTGAAAGAGAAATAATTATGGTACAGGATGAAATGAATACCATCCAACAGAAAATTCCTTAGATCACTCGATATGGTGACATCATTTTTAACATTTTTTTCCACTGCTGAAATACCTAGTTCATGTTTAGTTATTGAATATAAAGATGTAACATCAATGGTTACCCATATAAAATCTTTTTCCCAGTCTCTATTTTCCATAAATTCCAAAATATGGGAAGAATATCTTATATAGGAAGGGGCTTCTTGAGCAAATTTATGCAAATGGTGATCTATAAATTCAGAAAGATGTGATGTTATTGAATTTATCCCACTTATAATTGGTGTCCTGGGGGTTCTACAGGGTTTTTATGTAACTTGGGCAAAAAGTAAAAAAAAGCTTGTTTATGTTACTATGGATTAGTAACTCCTTTTAACTATTTTGTTACTCCCCCTTGTATATACCCCACCCATATTTCCACCTAGAAACAGCTTTTTGTGGACTCTATGCAAACATCTCAGCTTGCCACTATAATTGCTAATAAAAACGAAGGTGGAACGCATACTGGAACGCATGACGTCATTGCACATGTCACGTGATGACATTGAGCGCCCGAAACCCGTAAGTGACTTGAATTGAACTAACAACAGCTGAAAGAAGACGGAACCACCTGTGGAATAACTATTGGTACTAATTGGGGGATGTATATAGGAAGGTTGTTTTTTTTTTAGTATTGTATGCATTTGTAGCCAGCATTTTGTAAAAGATTGTCCCTGAGGAAGTCCCTGACAGGGACGAAATGTGTTGGACTACTATTAAACATATTTTTCATCATCTGCTATTATTAACTTTGATGTAAGTAATAAATGCTGCTTTTTGTACTTTATCTACTCAGTTACTTCATGAGATTATCATCTATTCAGCATTGAAGCAAGAAGACACACACCAATATATTTCTGAAGGTACTTTATTTGATGTCAAAGTGTGAATGATCACTTGGCACTTCATTTTATATCCAGTATTATTATACACAGTGTTGCACAATGTTATATTTTTGCTTCCCTAGCTGGAATATACTATACATGTTTTACAACCACTAGTAGGATTTTGTCATGTGAGCCACATCCACTATCTGCCGGGGGTACACCCCATGGAGAGGTTTGTCTTGCCAAGTAACCGCCTCTTTTTCTGCATCCTCTATCTGTTGAAGTCTCGGGCATCCCCTTAGCAGTTCAACTTTGGGAGCCATCTTCATGATGTACTTGTGGATGCTCTGTGTTTCATCCAGGACTGTAGCTTTGACACTCATCAGGCCCTGACCTCCTTCCATCCGACTAGTGTACAGTTTCTGGGTGCTGGATTTTGGGTGGAATCCTCCATTCATAGTGAGTAGTGTCCGGATCTTGACATCCATTGTGACCAGTTCTTCTCTTGGCCAGGTTATTATTCCAGTTGGGTATCTGATGTGTTGATGGCTTGGATCTTGTTCTTGCCATTGAGCTGGGACTTCAGGACCTGTCTGACTCTTTGCTGGGACTTCAGGACTGTCTGACTCTTTGGAGGTACTTTGATTTTGCTATCCTCCTTGTCTCTTCCTCATGGTTGCCATACATTTGGGTACCCCCAGGTACTTGTAGCTGTTCTCTACATCTTCTATTGGCCTTCTGGAACTTGAACTCTTTTGGTCCTAATCATCTTACCTCTTTTTTCTATTATCCGTCCGCAATTCTCTAGTGCGAATGACATTCCGATGTCCTTGCTGCATATCCTAGTTTGGTGGATACGTGAGTCAATGTCCTGCTCATTCTTGGCATACAGCTTGATGTCACCTATATAGAGTTGGTGGCTGATGGTAGCTACGCTCCCGAACATGGCTCTTCTTGATGATTTGACTAAGGGGGTTGAGGCCTATGCAGAACAGCATTGGGTATAGTGCATCACCTTGATACATGCCACATTTGATGTTCACTTGTGTTATTGTCCTGGAAATGGCTTCTAGAATTGTTGTCCACTTGTACATTGAGTTCTTGATGAAGGCTCTCATTGTCTTGTATAGAGCCAAGCATTCCAGTATCCATGTGTGTGGCATTGTGTAATAGGATTTCTTGTAATCAAACCAGGCCATGCACAGGTTGGTCTGTCTAGTCTTACTACTGCTTGGTCTACCAGTAGTTGGTGTTTTGATCCTCTGGTGTTGTTTCCAATCCCCTGCTGAGTATTGCTCATATGCCCTTGGAGGCTATTCCTGACAGGAGTTTCCATGTTGTGGGGAGGCAGATTATTGGTTGGTAGTTGGATGGTGTTGTTCCCTTGTGATCAGTATTGTTCTGCCTTGTGTTAGCCATTTAGTGTGGGATATGGTTTCTAGTAGCTGGTTCATTTGTGCTGCTTTGTTAGCTTCTTTATCCAGTAGGTGTGGATCATGCAGGTCCTGGGGCTGACCAAATTCTTCATGTGTGCTACTTTCTGTTGGATTTATTTGACTGCTTTCAGGTCTAGTAGCCACTGGGCCTTATGAGATGCTTCTTTCTTCCAGATATGCTTCCAGTACTGTTTAGTCTCAGCTCTGGGTGCTGCCTGCAGCAGTAGGAAGTATTTGATCTTTCCACCTCTGTGAAGTTGATACAGCTTCCTAACTTCCATGTTTATTTTGGCTTCCAGTTGTTGTCTCCCTGGTGGGCATTGCTTCTCTTTGTGTCTGATCTTGTAGTCAACCAGCTGGAGGACCACAAATGCTGCAAGTTGGGATTGTTGACAGCGCATCATTAACTGCAGCTAACATGCTGTCAGGTGGTAGTTTTCCAGTGATCTTTGGTAGTCTTCAATGTACTCGGTAGTCTTGTATGCCTTCGTTGGGTTGGGATTCAGGTTGACAACCCTCTGCAAGAATGGGTTTGGGTATGAGGAGTTCTTCATCATGGCACATGGTTGATGTTTTCAATAGTCCATCTAATTCCAGTTGTGACACTAGCTTCCTCTTGATGTTGTGTCAGGCTTATGTTCAAACGTTGTGTCAACAGCTCTTTTGGTGTTAGGGTAGACAATGGTCTCTTGCTCATCTATAGTTCCCACATACATTTCATGTAGCACCACCCATTCGGTCTGCTGTTATAGTAGCATTCAAGCAGGTCTAGGTTCTTGTTTTGTGTCCAGGAATGGTTTGTTCCAGTAGTCCACTTGTTGTCAGATTGCCCTGGTTGCCTAGCATCTGACGCAGACCTTGTTAATTTGTTTATTAATGAGATTTATTTTGTTTCTACTGTAGATTTTGTTCTGTTTTCTATTGATTGCTGTGGCTGCATGCTGTCAATGCAATAGGCACAGGTTTAATGATGTACGTTTGGGTTTAATGCTGTAGGTGTAGGGTTAATAAAACATGCTGTGTGATTAAAATTGTATGACGGAGTTATTACAGCATGTGGAGTTATTACAGCATATGTAAAGTGTAGAAATATGTTTTTTTAATACTTCAGATTAATTCAAGATTTTGTTTTATATTGTGCCACTAAATGGTTTAGGATTACCGTAAGGTAGAGCTTATACCCATGGACTAACCCTTGGTCTTTTTGACACTTATCAATGCCTCTTATGAAGATACATTTTTTGGATCGTAAACGTGTAAGGTCAAAATCTACCATAAACCCTCTATAATTAAATTACTATAAACTATTCGATACACAGCATAATATTACATCCAGATTACAATGAATGTTGTATTTGCAATAAATATATGAAATGCTACATCTAGTAAATTCAGTGAGGCCGATTTGGTGGTGCTTGTAATGAATTATCTCCTAGATGTAGAATTTTTTTTTTATATATATATTTTTCTTCTTTTACTTTTTGGCACTAACTAAACACTAATACCTCAACTAGCCAAAAGATGGGAAGCTGCTTGCTGTCCATATAAAATTGACGAGTTTAATTAAAATGCATACAATATCAGTCATATCAGTCATCATACAAGGAATATGGCACACATATTAATTCATCATTGTTTGCTTGGAATTATGAATATTAATATTGTGAATTGGACACCGAATTATGTGTGCTGAACAATTGCAAGTGAATATGTGGACAACAATGTGTGAATATGCTTACTTGTGTTGTAGTTACTAAGACACATTAGGAGTGACCATGCAGTTAATTTATGATAATTCTTTTTTTAAATGTTTCTTTCCTTTAAGAAACCATTTGAAGATAATAATAATAATCTAAAAAACACAAGATACAAATATCACATTGCTCTATTAGGTATACAAGTATGCAATAGACTACTTTATTAATATTGTTGTTATAGATTCCTTTATTCATAGAAAAAATTGGTTATTTCTATTTAGTTATTTCACATATTTAATTTCCTTACTCCTCTCTTTTTCTTCCTCTCGGTTAGCAGCCTTTGGCTTGTCATAGCTTGCTTATTTACACAATATGTACATTCTATTCCAGAAACAAAAATGTATTTCCATATCAATTTGTAAATTGATTATACATCAGTGTCACCTTATACAATTAATGTTGCTTAAAAAATATTTCCTAAAGATGGTTGAAAACATATAATAGCTTTATAAAAACAGAACTTTCAATACAAATCTGGAAAATGGGAAAATGCATATGATGCTTTCTCGTGTGTATTCATTGCATACAATTGCCCACATTCTGCAGGCAATGATTTCCATACCATTATTGCTTGTTATTGTTAATAACAATTTAAAAATTTTAATATGAAAGGTTCCTTTTTGGAGACTTGAAGTCAATCTGACATGCACAAAGTACAATTTTACAAGTATTACTAAGTGCAGTTTGGTCGACAATACCTTTTTTTACCCTAATTCTTATATGAAAAGATATGCCTCCGAAACACATAAGTGTTGATTCAAAGTATTGCATTTAGAGTATGTATAATATTTCATATGAAGAACAATAAACAATTGGCTTGTAGAAACGAATATAACATATAACTTTTTTTTACTGTAAAAATGGGAAAGGTAAGGAATAACAGAGACAATTGCAGGTCATTATTTTCAACATAGATATTGACCATGATTATCAATAGTTATCAGATATTCTGTCAGGGAAGGAAGGAGAGCGTTAAATGGAAATATAAGTTAGTTTTAAAGTGAGACAATGCTATAGAAGACACATGATTCACCCTCAAGCAGAAATTTGCAGAATTCAAAGGCTTCAGAGAAAGAGTAGATAGTGCCAACATGTGGCTATCATTACTCCCTTGCCTCTCCCCAACTCCATCAATATTTTCATGAGATAATTGTCAGAAGTGACATATGTTCAAATTATTATAGAAGGATCATAGCTGGAGAACTTCAAATGTCTACTTCATATACATCAGGTACATACACTTCAAATCCATTAAAATAGTCACAAGCAGCCAAGTGGTCTTTCTTGGAGAGTAGAATCTTAATGTGGTCTTGCCTGTCGATGCACATTAGCAATGTATACATAAAACAAAACAAAAAAAATACACAAAATTAGTTTTACACAACCAATCAAGAGAACACAATTTTCCACATAGTGTTTCCAAACTAACCTAATTAAAAAATTATCTCTGCATCATACACCTACATTAAAAGATCTTATACTGCTTTGACTTTACCAATATCCTGCTCTTTCAACCCTTCCTTATTATCTTTCCAAACACTGCATTGCCAGCAAAGAACACAATGAGCTGTCTGGAGCTTGGTGAATATGCAAAACAACTAGCACTATTTGTGCTTGTCCTTCCATTAATTTGTGAAGAGTATCCACAGTGGCTTTTAACGTATTGTTCCAATTTAAAAATAATAATAAATGGATGTAAATATTAAACTCAACTTTTCCAAGCACTGTGAGAGTCTCCACGCTGCAGCTCTGCGCCTCATTCTATGAATCCCTCTGTAATAATCATTTGTGCCCAATCAGAGAGCATAGTTAAACTTTGGAACATATGGCACGTCTGGCAAACACAACGTGCAAATCATGTGAGGCAGGAAATCCTCTGAGCTATATGCTTGACAGTTGATGTTACTAAATTGATGTTGAGGTGTTACTGAAGGGGTTTATAAAAATGTAGACATCTTGAAATAAGAACTTTTTTTAAAATAAGCCAGCATGGACATTCAGTTAACCCCATAAAGCACTTTAGCAAACTGAAGAGCTTTAGGAATGAGTGTTCCTTTAAGACCTTGTTTAATAAATCAACCAAAGACGTATAGAATTACATGAACCAGGGATAGACACTGTACGGCATTCCAGATGTTGTGAACTGCTAATAATTTGTTAGGAATAATAGTGAAATGTGTGAAATTGTTATGCAAAATAGATTATATAGCCCCCCAAAAAACTTAAGAGTAGGTCTCCCTTTTTTCCCTGGGGCTCAATATTATGTGTTTTTATATATATATATATATATATAGTGTTGCTTGCTCATTCATATATCTCCTCAATTTGTAGTCAAAGTTTGCAAAGCTTCATCTCATAATCATCTTTATGTAGATACATTTTAAATATCAACTTATAAAAGGACCACACTAAGAGAACGTGTACAGGCAGTGGAAAGCCAATTATTCTTATTAAAAATTAAATAATGAAAATAACTGTTTACACACATTCATGTTTTTTTTCCATTTCCTGCTCTGTTCTCTCTTTGTTGCATATGTTTGTTGTTGTTTGATTTAATATATGTCTATCAGAATTAATGGAAATCCTGAATAAACAAATTATGGATTAACATAATGCATTGAAGTGATATCTCCTCCCTTTGGATTGCCATCGTTGGCAGGATCTTGAAATCATACATAAGTATATTTTATTCCCTATTTTGTTTATTAATGGGTAATAGTATTCTAATTTTATAGTTAATTTGAAAAACCTATGAAAAAAAAATAACTATGTTTCTTTGTGGACTGTAAACGTATACTTCTTTAATACATTTGCAATTAAATTAAATTTTGAAACTACTATCCTAAATCCCTTTGTACATTGAAATAACTGGAGATTCTTTTAGTATCACTCCAATGGACATTTACGTGAAAGCTCACTTGCCAAGTCAAAACAAAACCTCTTGGGTGAGTCCTACACTAACAATTCACCTTGCTGTTTTGAGCTAGTAGATAAAATCTATAATCAGACAGAGAGGGGTATTTTTTAAACCCTACACACTTATTAACCCTAAAGAGAGAACATATAGGGTGCATTGTTATGCAATACAAAAGCAAATACAAATACAAAACTGAGCCCTGCACTCAAACTTCCACTCAAACTACTCCTGGGCAGCATCAATGACTATAGTCCATTTTCTTAAACTTTGAACACAAAGCACTTTTAGTCTATCTTCTCAGTTAATAAACTGCTCCTATAATAATTTTTTTTTAAAGAGAATTTATTATGGATGCTAAATATTATCAGGTCAAATATTGTTCTTGTGATATATGCCATAGCATTTCCTAATATGTGCTACAGTATATGTTAACCATATACTACTAGTGTATGATCTATTAAAAATATCCAGATATCATTCAACAATGTGTTTTGTTTCAATTGAAAATAATTTGCTAGATAGATTATTGAAAAATGTATCAACATTTACAGGGTTATTCACTAGAGTGAGAATTGCAGGGAATTCAAATTAAATGTAAAAACTAAGGCCAAAAAAGCTGAAGAAATTCTCCCAGCTCTGCTTTAATTTATGCTACTTTGGCCTTTAATTTTAAATTCACTTTGAATTCCTTGCTACTCCTTGATATTTCAAGGACTCACTTTAGTGAATAACCATGTAATTGTGTTCTCTTTAATCATATACAAAAAAGAGCATGCATATAATGGATATTTACTCATGTTGGTACGCAGGCAAAAATCTACAGTCTCTTAAGGGCTAACAAACTCTAAAAGATGACAACATTTCAAATGTATATATATGTTTCACATATTTTGAAACTGCAAACTACCAAGATTACTCGGCAAACACAGGTGCCTACAAAACACACAGGTCATGCCAGGTTGTGAAAATGAAGTTGGCTTGTAAGATTCATTATATATCTGTAGTTCCATTTTTTTCTCATAAGAAACAAACCCATGACATTTGATTATCACAGATTCTGAAGGCTGCTTTGCCTTAGAGACCTTATTACATCCGATTATTAGCTATAGACAATTTTGGAAATTCTCTAGAGCCCTGTTTCTAGTCACAAATGTTACAGTTTGTGTAAAACAAGCAAGGAAAATGCAATGTGTGAGGTTAGAGAGTCATTTGTAAAGAATGCAAAAACAAAATGTGTTATTTCTCGCAATTGTAGACTCTGATTTATAATTGACAATTTTAAAAAAGTGTAAACTTAATTTATTAAAAAGGAAAACAATTTGTCAAAATTATTTAACCAGAGAAAAGTTCATATTATTTCATGTAAACATCTTGCATCTTATTTCTACTATATTTTAACTTTTAATTTAACATTCTATTTATTGTAAACAATATAATTAAATGTAATCACTGATCTGTGAATTGTTGCTAACTGATCTGGTATTTAAAATTTTAAGACCTAATTTATCCTTAAATAACATTTAATAGTAATAGTCCACAATGTATATATTTATTCATTTTAGGAAATTGTGCACTTTAAAGGAACACTCCACTGCCGAAATACAAAACAAATACATGTCACTGTTTAGTCGTAATATACCCCAATGAAAACATTTAATTACATATTTTACTTGGAGTATATCTACTCCCTTGTCTCTCATAAAAGCAGTAGTTATCTTGTCCGCAGCCTTTCCCAGCCCAGACTTTATGTGGTTGGCCAATGTGGCTCAATGAAAGCTCTTTGCAATGTAGGTGATCTTTTGAGTTTTGATTTATTGAGCTAATCAATCAAGAAGTAACAGAACCAGCTTTCTGACAGCCAAGCAGATGTAACAAGGTTTATTTATAAAAGTATAATTTTTCTATTGAAATAGGCATTTTTTGTAAAATAAAAACATAGTATGCACTGTTCACACATAAAGCACTTCAGTAAGTTAAAATGTGTTAGAGATCTGGAATGTCCATTTATGACAAACACTAGAGTGTGACTTGTTAAAATATGTAAATAACAAATAAAATATATTGGATAAACTTTTTTTTAATCAAATATCACATAATATATCATGTATAAAAATATAATTTATTATATATCAAAAATATGAAATTATTGAACAATTTAGATATTTTTCATTGGTGTATGGCTATGTAGTACTGGTTAATATTTGCACACTAGTGTGGCTCCCTACTGTAGCAAGACAATTAGCTGTTTGCAAGTCTGATATTTAGCAAAGGTCAACAAAAAGAACAAAAAACCTGTGGATCCACAACAGGGCCTAAACCATCAGCTATCAAAAAAACATTTTTGAGATCACTTGTCTTTGGCTCTTGGATAATTGGATCCCAATATGAATCCTGAGGCCCACATTGAATTCTATTTTCTACTTTGTTCTACTACTGTTTCCGATGCTGACATTACAAAACATTGTTCACTTTTGCAAATGTGCCTTTAATAAAAAAAAAAAAAACTCAATCCAAAAATCAAGATGAATTACTTTTATTTCAATGAAAAAGATATAGGGCTTGGACATATGGGGAACATCATGCTTACAGGCACTTTATCAGAGATGTGTCAGTTACTTCACTCTTATCCGCCTTAGGCATAATGGTGGCCTAAACTTGCCTAATATTTATCATTACTCTCTAGTGATTGTTATCCTGAATTTACCTTTACCAAATCCAAAGCAGATATATCAAAGCTGTATTTTGATTTAGAGCATTCTTACTCTGTTACCCTTTGCACTGTAACTTGGCAAACTGCTCCGTTCATAAGTATTTCCACTCATGCTTTACATGATGCCTGTATGGCTGCACATTTTTTAGCCTGGGTTGGCTCAAATATTTCTATTAATGTGTGGATAGAGATGGATATTCAATACTCTAGAACAAATATTATTTTTGATTGTTTCTAGTTGGACACTAAGCAACATTTTGAAAAGATCTCTTTAAACCCGATCATAAAATATTTGTTAGCAATAGCTATAAACATTAGCTAAAAAAAATTAACCAATTAAATGGTATAGCAATATCTTCTTCGCTCAAACTTTGGAGGTCAATATCTCAGACATTGACCTGGGGAAGTGGAGGAGCTGTGGGATTAACAGGTTATCTGATATTGTTTCTAATAGAAAACTAGTCTTCTTTCAACAGTTGTAAACTTTACATTCTTTAACCTCTAAGTAGGTATTTACTTACCTTAGAACAGATAATTATTTGTCTATTAAACATGTAATTTTATCAAAGCAAAATCACAGCATTCTTAGGTACTTATAAGCCTCGGAAGAGGTTATCTGGCTCAATAAAATTTACCAAAGAAACTTATTTGATTAAATGGGAATCTGACATAAATAAGATTTTTAGAATTCAAAAATTGAGACAAAGTATAAAGTTAGTAAAGAACAGTGTAACGGATCATCTGGCACCCTGACTGGGTACCTCCGTTGAAGGATGCTCCTAGTGCTTCCTGAGGGCTCCAAGCACTCCAGCCGACACCAGAACCACTGTAGACTCCTCCAGAGAGCAAGACAGGAACAAGCTCTTACAAGAGCTTAGTATTGATATAGCAAGGGAGTATGATTAGCATAGCAATCCCTTGTAGCAGATTCCCCCAGTAATGACACTTCGTTTTGAGGGTCAAGCAGAACTGACTGTACTGGCACATACAGCCTCTTTTATTCACAATCCACAAACATAGTACTGCCCACAGGGTTTTGAAATACAACCAATCAATCCATACAATACACACAGACACTGCCACACAAAATCCTCCCCTCTGCCTGTGTTATGATTACTGAACACAATGAGTAATATAATTATCACAGGCAGAGAAATACAGGTTTTACAAACTATTAATAACTTCCAAAATATACATGCCATTCACATAAAACATACATTTTCACAATTCGCATGCTTGAAATATACATATTCTCAAAAATCAGGGCAATCGGTTCAGGGGTTAAAAAGTTAAGGGAAAGTCCTATTTGACAAAATGAAGCATGGTTTTTCTGCCCAAAACCAGTTCCACAGAGTCTTCTATCCTGGAGACAATAGGGAAGTAATCCAATTATCTCCAAGGATAGAGGCAAAACTCCATTAGCCACATGGTAGCAAAATACAATAAAATACATAAAAATATATAACTGTGCAGCGATTGCATAAAACGGGTACATTCAACATATCCCCAGATAGCTTAGATCTGAGCACAAATTATTACTGAATTGCGCTCAGAGCACATACATACAGTTCAATTGCCATGGAGCCAAAATCTTTCACATAGTCTTTTGTGAAAGAATGGGCTCCATGGCATAGCTATCTGGGGTAACACTGCTCACATAGGGAAAGTATCGAATGACCCGGCTTTTGGGTCTTTGCAGGGGAAAATCCAGCATTTCAACATGGGGCCATAGTCACAGGGCAGGAGGCTGGCAATCAGTCTTCTCCAATGCCCAGTGGTGAGGCTGGTTCTGCCACAAACAGTATTCATTGTAAAAAATGAACTACATTTTAAAATATAATATAGGTGATTTAAATTAAATAAGATCACTAGTAATCATTCTGACCAATGTTGGACATGTAATAATGGCAAAGGCACCCACAGTCACATTTTTATATAATTGTAAAGAATTAGACAACCTCAAAATAAAGTTTCATATACTTTTGGAGATGGTATTTGGTCGTGCTTTGAGCTCCTCCTCTTTCATGTTGATCTGCCTGAGATGGGAAAACAAACACTCTATCTACTGGTACACATATTGCTTGCTTTTAAAATCTTTTTATTGAGATATTGGAAATAGTGAGGTCAACCAGATTAGTTTGAAATAACGAATCAAATTAACTATCAATTTAGAATAGAGAAATAATGAGGTACAATAAACAACCAATTCAATTTCCTATTCAAAGACTTATGCACTATGGGAACCTTCCTCCTATGTAAGAAAACTATATCAACATCTATTTAGACCTTGTTTATGAAAGCAATAGGTTTCTAAGAGAGATAATAGAAACCCTCAAATACTAAAAATGACTTAGATCTCCCTTTAGTAATGTTTTGAATTTGTAGAAATCTAACACGTGTTAATTATCTGTATTCACATATTAAAAGGTCAATTATCGTGTAATTTAAAAAAAAAAATCTAAATAATGACATATACATTTCTTTAAAAAATGTACTTACCTCTGATGCACTTCCATGTCCATAATGATATTATTACCTCATGATGCTCTTGCTGTAATCACATGATTTTGGGCATTTGCAGAGAAATTACTTATGAACACATGAATGCTTGAGCTTTTATTTAATTGTACCAGATACATTTGTACTGCATACTGGAGGCCAGACTAATTTATGTGGCATGCTCTGCCTATGCTAGGACAGCCATTGTTTTCATCCTGTGGTTTTGTTCCTGAATCTGTTGTATGTTTTTTTCTTTAACTATGCAAACTCTTTGAATTTTATAGTATTAATAAATACAACCTTTATCATGTTGTATTAATAGTATTGAGTATATATATTTTTTTCTATTTTGATATATAGTTGATTTTCATAATATTATGTAATGCTAAGTAATCTTACTGTTTCAATAAAGTAATAAATGATAGCCTAAATGGCATTCTCACTAAAGACAACTGGACGGGTGTGTATACAATATTTCACACTGACCTAATAAACTCTTCATTCTGCTAAGTAGGCTATCAAACTATTACGCAGTTCTTCATACAATGTAACTGTACAAAACTGGTGTTACAATATTTATGACCATTTGGATTTAGGGAATAGTGTGTAAAATTGCCATGCATCTGAAATGTCAGTTTCTAAAAAAAGGTTTGTGGAGTGTATTGTCACTTTCACTTATACTTTCTTTTGGCATGTAATAGAATATAGTTTAATAAGAACTATATAAAAATGTGTATATGTATGTGTGTGTGTGTGTGTATATATACACACACACACACACGCAACCTTGATATAAAAAGACATTTCTCAATTTATTTATAGAGCACACGAGCTGCCATTTTGACTGCGAGCAAACACTCTGGGCATGCAAGGCTGATTTAAAAACATATGGCTGCACAGCATGATGTCTGGCACTTTCTTTTCTGGGAGGTTTTCCTGGGACTTTTATAGTTATATAAAGAAATGTTGCCAAAAAAGAGAGCATAATTTTCCTGTAGAAAGCATGTCATTTATATAGTGAAGTTTTTATTTCATATGAAGAACTTGTATTAATGTGTACATTGACCTATTATTCACATAAATCCTTTTTTATTTTCATGTCATTTAAAAGAAATGTAAAAAATCATGCAACTGATTTTTTTATAAATAAATACTTAAAACTCAATCATTTCTAAATCAAATTAAAAAAAATTCAAGAACATTCTTAAAAGTTTTTGAATTTTTTTTTATAGTTACTCTGTACCCTAGAAATTTGTAATTGTGTGAAAATGTGTATATCAGGTGGTCAACAGTGTAAATCAGTGCCTGACGCACTACTTTATATTTGTATGAATTTATTTTTGCAACTATGTTACCCTTTTTTACACTCTCGATTCAATACAAATGCCAGAAAAAAACACGACTGGCTACTCAGTACAACTTTGGTGAACCTCCTGGAAAATGCTTGCACTGAGGAGGCGGCTGTGATTGCATGAGAGTATCAGCTGAGCAAATACACACACATTTCTATCCTTTGCTCATGGAGGATGGCCATTAACAAGTTAACATTGAGATGAGGATGCTCAGAGGATTCCTTTAATCCTATGCCATTGCATTATGTCCTCTTCAAAAGAGTTTAACTCCCACTTTAATTACAAAACAGGAATGTTTGAGTAGTTTTCTGGTATCTAACACTCTGTGTAAAAGATGGAACTTTACCCACTGATTCTTGACTTTTACAACTCCAACAGTTCTGTTATTCACAGAAGTGAGAATTCACAGTAAATTTACAGTGAATTTTATATTTACGTTCAATGGATGAGGTGGAAAAAACAACTATACTTTCAGTTCAGCAATCTGGCCTTACACTTGAAATTCGCGTTGAATTCTAACTCTATTAAATAACCCTGAAATTGAAATCTTATGCCCTTTTTAATGTTATTATAGAAGTTCAGCTGCCTTATCTTCCTTGTCTGCTACAATTTTAAATACCGTATTTATCGGCGTATAACACGCACTTTTTCTCCCTGAAAATAGGGGAGAAATCGTGGGTGCGTGTTATACGCCGGCCCTTTAAATTCTGCAGCCGCCTGAGCGCTCTGTCAAGAGCGCTCAGGCGGCTGCAGTTGGTACTCACCTCCCCTGTAGCGTGGCCGAGCCGCTCTGCCGTCCGCGGTGGCCGGCCGGAGTGATAGGAAGGTGCACGCTCAGTGTGCACCTTCCTGTCAGTCCGACCGGGTACAGGAAACAGAAACTCCTGTTGCGCGGAACAGGAGTTTCTGTTTCCTGTACCCGGTCGGACTGACAGGAAGGTGCACACTGAGCGTGCACCTTCCCTATCACTCCGGCCGGCCTGGCTGTGGCCTCGGGTAGCCTGAGGGAGGGAATAAGGGGGTGAGGTGAGGGGGTAAGAATGAGGGAGGGGAGAAAGGGGAAGTAAGAAAGAAAGGAGGGAAGTAAGAAGGGGGGTAGAAAAGAGGGAGTAAGAAAAGGGGGAGGGTAGGAATAGGGAGGAGGAATAAGAAAGGGAGGGGGAGGGTAGAAGAGGGGGAGTAAGAAAGGGGATAAGAAGAGGGGGAAGTAAGAAAGAGGGGTAAGAAGTGATGGGGAGTAAGAAAGGGGTAGAGGGGAGGGAAGTAAGAAAGAGGGGAGGAGGGAGTAGAAGAGGGGTAGAAAGGAGGGAGGGAGTAGAATGGGAGGGGAGTAAGAAGAGGGGGAGGGAGGGAGTAGAAAAGGGGGTAAGAAGAGGGGGGTAAGAAGAGGGGGAGGGGGAGTAAGAAGGGGTAAGAGGGGGAAGGGGAAGTAAGAAGAGGGGGAGGGGGGGTAAGAAGTTCTTTATTTGAAATTTAAAGGACCACTCTAGCTTTATGAAGTGGTCTGGGTGCCAGGTCCCTCTAGGACTAACCCTTTTTTTTATAAACATAGCAGTTTATACTGAGGGTTAATCCAGCCTCCAGAGCCTCTAGTGGCTGTCTCATTGACAGCCGCTAGAGGCGCTTGCGTGCTTCTCACTGTGAAAATCACAGTGAGAGCACGCAAGCGTTCATAGGAAAGCATTGTAAATGCATTCCTATGCGACTGGCTGAATGCGCGTGCGCATTCAGCCGATGACGTCGCGAGCAAGGAGGAGAGGAGGAGTACAGCTCCCCGCCCGGCGCTAGAGAAAGTAAGTTTTAACCCCTTTCCCCCTTCCAGAGCCCGGCGGGAGGGGGTCCCTGAGGGTGGGGGCACCCTCAGGGCACTATAGTGCCAGGAAAACGAGTATGTTTTCCTGGCACTATAGTGGTCCTTTAAGTTTTTTTTCCCTGAAATTTCCCTCTTAAAATGAGGTGCGTGTTATATGCCGGTGCGTGTTATACGCCGATAAATACGGTATGTTACATCACTCATGTAGCACTTATGAAATCTGAATGAAAAACCCATTTGACACTGCCAAATGTTGTCCCTACCACCCTAAAGCTTATCATTACTACTTGATCTTTGTAAGTATTATTTTCACTAGTAATTCATATTTTTATTGGTGTTTAAAGTTTCCTAAACTCTATGGTCGGATCTTTCTTAGTCCCTATTCCACCATTCCATCATGTTGTCATTAACTAATAAACTCTACATTGATCCCTTTCACTATTGAACATTTGGTGGAAAAAAAGAAAACACCACCAGAGTCTGAATATGTCCTGGAAAGGTATGTTTTTCTTGTTTCAATTTGTATAGAAAGCACATTATTTAATGAAAACAAAAAAATGAAGACACAGAGAAGAAAAACAGCATTGGGAATAAATACCAAACATTGACATTTACCTCTATATAAACTCGCATTGTTATATATTCAATTATATTATAATATATATAAAATGATTGACTAGCAGAGGGAGGAAAAGCTATACTTCCAAGCTGGGGTTTTCTAAACACTTCAGCTATTGAGGGAGACTGACCAGCAGTGATACTGTATGTTTCAGTGGGAGAAAAAAAAAAATCTTTATTAGAAGATATGAGATTGGCACATGGCAGGCATTTAGTCATTCATCCTAGTGTGAGATTATTTTACCTATAACTAGTTGTGGAGTAGTATCAGGAAAGTTGTTTTTTATTTTTTTGACTTTTTGACGAAAAGAAAGGAGGTTGTGTTTTTTTATTTTTCCTAGCCTGACTCATTGATCCTACTGATTGATCCCCCAGTCTATCTAAATCCCTCTACAGCAAAGTAACTTGCTCACATTGTATTGTTTTACAAAGTTTTGTGTCATCTGCAAACACTGAAACATGACTTTCAATGCTTTCTTTAAGATCATTGTAGCGGATGGCACTGGGCTGTCCTGCAAATGTCTTGTGAATAACTGCATTCGTGTGGTCTGCTGGTTTTATATGTGTTTAAAAGAATTGTATTCCTCTGATTGTTCGGTAGAATCATTCGAATAAACTAAGGGAATGAAACTACCGAACAATCAGACCTCCCTTGTGTGAAGTGTGTCCTCAATTACCCGTTGCAACATTGTTTTTGCACTTGGCCCTTATAGGAGCGGTACTAGACAGGATTAGGGAAGCTGGTTTGACATTGAAACCGGCCAAGTGCAGCATAGGGATGGCCGAGGTGCAGTACCTCGGACATAGTGTGGGGTGCGGCAAACAGAAGCCCGAACCAGCCAAAGTAGAGGCCGTGGCACAGTGGCCCACCCCTAGGACTAAAACCCAGGTTTTAGCATTTCTAGGGACTGCTGGGTATTACAGAAAATTTGTCCCTAACTATAATGCCCTAGCCAAGCCCCTCACTGACCTTACCCGGAAGAATCTGCCCCGCCAGGTGACCTGGACCCCGGAGTGTGAGCAGGCATTCCAACATCTGAAAAATGCACTGATACATGCCCCTGTCTTGGCAGCTCCCAATCCAAGTAAATGTTTTCTTGTTCACACAGACGCTTCTATGTTTGGATTGGGAGCAGTACTGAGCCAAGTCGGGGCCGATGGCGGAGAACACCCCGTGGCTTACATCAGTCGCAAGCTGTTACCCCGAGAAGTAAGCTACGCCGCCATCGAGAAGGAATCCCTGGCTGTGGTGTGGGCCTTAAAGAAACTGCAGCCGTATCTATATGGACAGCCCTTTTCATTACTCACGGATCACAACCTGCTGGTATGGCTAAACCGGGTGGCTGGGGACAATGCCAGGCTGCTGCGCTGGAGTTTGGCGCTGCAGCCTTTTGACTTTAATATTCAGTACTGCCCGGGTAAACAGAATGGGAATGCCGACGGGTTGTCGAGACAAACTGACCTGGAAAAATGATCCGTGAGTCCCCGAACATCCCCAAGCCGATCCGTGTTGGATCAGACTGTGTATGCCGGCTTGTGGGCAAGGGGGAGCAGTGTAGCGGAAGGCACTGGGCTGTCCTGCAAGTGTCTTGTGAATAACTGCATTCGTGTGATCTGCTGGTTTTATATGTGTTTAAAAGAATTGTATTCCTCTGATTGTTCGGTAGAATCATTCGAATAAACTAAGGGAATGAAACTACCGAACAATCAGACCTCCCCTGTGTGAAGTGTGTCCTCAATTACCCGTTGCAACATTGTTGCGAACGGGTAATTGACAAGTTAAGTAGCCGTCCTTTGTTCTCGGGGGTGGCCGCCATTCGACAAATGAACATGTGGCGGCGGCCATTTTAAAACTCCCGAACAGTGGTGTTTTGCCGTCGAGTGTCTGGAACTCAAATCGGACACTCGACTAGGCGAACACCGCTGAAACCTCCACAAGCCCGGTCCGTTAGGTTCCTAACTACCGAACGGCCCCTCGTTCGGTAGATAGAAAGAACCGAACGAGGGGATTCAGGCGAACCCTCCCTAGCCTCTATAGCTAGAGGCTTTCGTGCAGTTTGTTCCCTTATTCCAGGACCGACCGCAGGGCCCATTCGCATGGAACCACATTCGGCTGTCTCAGTCAGTGCGGTCGGTCATTTTATTCCCTCCATAAATTTCCCGAACCCCTGGTCTGATCTGGGTGATTTTTGGATATGCTGTTCACCCAGATCAGGGCTATCAGGGGGTGTAGGATTTAAAGGGGTACCTCTACGTTTAGGGGTAGATCCAGAAACGGGGGGAATTGCTAGGCTGGATAAGGGGATTATGATGCAGGCTGAGGGGAGGAGATGTGTGGGAGGTTACCAGGACAGTATTGGCCACTGTACTAATGATTGTAAATCCCTCCCTTGCATGGGAGCATGCTTTAAAAGGACAGTGTGGATTAAAGATTTCAGTTCTGCTCCTGAAACTGTGTGTCGTCTAGTTATTGGGATTGCTGTTGGGATATTGCTGTTATTTTACCTGCTGGAAACCTTGCCTGTGGATTTACTATTTACTTGTTCCTGAGCCTCACTTGGATTATAAGCGGAGATAACCTGGGGAATATTGCATCTCCGCTACAATCATTTATAAACATGTTAAATAGAAGGGGTCCCAGAACAGACCCCTGAGGGACACCTCTTGCCACCTCTGTCCAGCTTGAAAATTTACCATTAATGACAACTCTTTGTACTCTGTTTTTAAGCCAATGTTCTACCCAAGAACAAGCATTTTCATCTAGACCGATTTCTTTGAGTTTGAACACTAATTTATTGTGTGGAACTGTATAAAATGCCTTGGCAAAATCCAAATAGATCACATCAATGGCAACACCCTGATCTATACTTCTACTTCTTCGTAGAACGCAATCAAGTTAGTTTGACATGACCTGTGCTTCATAAAACCATGCTGATTTTTGCTGATAACCATGTTCTTCTCAAGGAATTCATGAATATTACCTCTTAATAACCTTTCAAATATTTTACCAGAAAATAAGCATGCATAGAAATCTATAAAAAAATAACCAATATTATAAAAAAATGCTATACACAAAGTGAACCATGCACATATATGGAGATCTTAAAGTGATACACAGGGGAGGTGGTGTGTAAGCAATAACAATAGTATATAAATATGCAAAGTATATAAAAACTGGTGTGAAAGATTTTTTCTTTTAATATTTTTTATAAAAAATTAAAAAGATCAAACTCTGCATTAAGACCTTTAGGGTGTAGTGTGACACCAGTTTTTATATACTTTGCATATTTATATACTATTGTTATTGCTTACACACCACCTCCCCTGTGTATCACTTTAAGATCTCCATATATGTGCATGGTTCACTATGTGTATAGCATTTTTTTATAATATTGGTTATTTTTTATAGATTTCTATGCATGCTTATTTTCTGGTATGCAACACCTGGTATAAACCTATATATTTTGTGTGTATAGCTCTATGATGTCTTTAAAAAAAAAAAAAGTGCTGGCTATCTTTTGTAATTAAACATATGTCTTATTTGCTTTTATTATATGTTTTTATATTTACATTCTTTCTTTAAATTTTATCACCTTGTTAATTACATAATTTACTTATTTTATTCTTATATGTATTGTATCCCATATCGGCAATTTGCCGAACTACAATTCCCATGAACAATACCAGATCGTGATACATCACTTCCGGGTGACGAAACAGTGTTTATAGAGAAATGGACAATGTAAACTACATGTCCCATCAACCATTGGGAGATACGCTGATGTCACTTCCGGGAGCCGCACACAACATGAATGGAGGGATACTACATATCCCAGCAAGCTACGAAAAGACTCGCTGACATCACTTCCGGGCGACACACGCGACCCGGAAGTAGGAAGTGAAATTGCATCAGGACTAAATCACATTAATCAGGAACACTTATATAAAGAGGACTCCATTGAATTTTGGACTTATTACTTCTGAAGAAGCCCCAGACCGGGCGAAACGCGTTAAGTAAGAGATCTGATACTTCTTTTATTACATATTTTTTATTTTGTAACAATAAAGTTATAGTTTTTACTACTTTATTTGTTGTTCCTGATACATCTTGAATCCTGACTTATATCCTTTGGTGGGGATCATACCACCACATGCTGTCTATACCAGAGCAAGATATTTGCTCTGAAATTTGTAAGTAGGATACTTTTCCTTTATTTGCACACTTTTTAATAGATATACTACACTATTGGATTTTATTTCTATTTTTATCTTTCCATATACCACTGTGGAGGATTGGATACCGCATTATACCATCACTTGATATCCTGAGACGGGGATTATACCGTCTAGGCGCTATACGGCAGAGCTCTGAGTAGCTCTGCAAAGTGTGAGTGAGTCTTTTATAAGCTTTTATATACTCTTATTTCACTTGACATATTGCACTATTATTGTTCTGTACTTTTTTGTCTTGAAGGTTTTATACATTCCTAATTAGAGGACTCTCTGTATGTATATATTTTAATTATTACTTGCACTGTTTGGGCGCGGTTTACCACTTTTGTCTCTTCTAATCAAGAGCAGAGCCTGGGGACTGGGGGAGGCGGCCGATCTCCCGGCACGGGACAAGCACACATGAGAGCACTCACCACAGCCCTGCTGCTCCCCCCCCCCTCTGGACCGGCGGGGGATATCCCGGTCCTCGCTGGGGACGATTACCCCCGCAACACAGCTTGAAACCCAGCAGACTCGGAGCGCCCCTGGGACCTCCGCTATGGGAATACCTAAGGAACCTGGAGAGAGCACCGAAAAACCTACTGACAGCCAAGCAGACCGCTCTGACTATGCGGCACGACTGGACGCTATCTTTATAGCATTCTGGCACAAACTGGAAAAGCAAATGCAACAAAACGCTGCAGCAAGACATGGCGCCCGGCCTTCATGGCACCCACGTGGCAGCTGCAAAATGGCCGCAGCGAAACAACGGTGCACACGGGACCAGCAGCACTGCCTAACCTTGCATCGCAGACCGCCAGCTCTGAGGGGGGCAGCATGCCGGAGGGTCAGACGCCGCGCATCACTCAGACACAAGGTGGCTAAGAAGCCACCCTACCAGCAACCTCAGACTGGAGTGCTGCGTCGATCAGAGGTATGGCGCAGCACCCCAGGCTTAATGGGAAATACAGCCCACCCGCCTGCACCTCGGTACCGCGGTTTGCGGTACACCTCCTTACGCAGACTCCCCCCGGGTGTCGAGCCCACCTCCCTGGAATGGAGCTCCGACCCCGCTGCCACTATGACATCCTGCTTCCCGCGACGGCTGGATACACCATATTGCCGAACGGAACCTTGCCGCCGGACGACGGGCCTCGAGATCGGGCGTGGGTTGAGGGTCGGGAGTGGACTGGCTGCATGTGTCCCGCACCTGCTTTACACTTCATCGGGACGCCTGTTGCTTCTACTTGCATGGCTGACATGCCTAAAACTGAACTGCTGAGGACTCTTTCTCTAGCAGATAAGCAAAGTTATTAGTGATTTCCTTTAGTACCTTACTGACTCAAATGCCCAGTATCCTGGCAGCCATGAGAGTACGCTGCTTTTATCCTGGCAACGCAGATCTGCTAGATATATCACCTGCATGACCTGTATTAGATAAGCCTGATCTAAAATAGATATCAGCATGGCATGATAGACTCTAAGTATGGTACTTACTGCATTTACATTATCAGTTTAAACTATGATATTTGTTATGTCAACACCCGGGTTACCTTACCCTAACGTGTCCCATCAAGCGTTAACTCTAAGGCACCTATCGTATGCTCCTGCACAACCCAAGCCAATACGTTAGTCTAACTCAGTCTGGACCACCCTTCATTATTCAAACATCCCGATAAGCTACTGTTCTTCCACATTAATACAATGAGCACCGTTCCTCATACCACATACTTATTAAAATCCCACTTGACATTTCGCTTATGTCTAACCACTCTCACCATTATTACACTAAACTCGTTAGTGAATCTAATTAAGCAGTTAAAAACCTGTACTGGATGTTGACATGCATAGCCTGTAATCTGACAATCACATAACAACCATAATGACTTAATTTTGTTTATATAAAAAATGTGCAATGTTCCTTATGCCGCATTACTGTTACTGCATGTTTCTTTTATATTTGCACCACCTTCGTGGCAGTGCAAAACTGCTTGTTAATTCTTTGCACGAATAAAATAAAGAATTTAAAAAAAAAAATGCTTTGGGGTTGGTTTTGCTCTCTTTAGCTATCGTTATTTCATTTTGAATTTAGCAAGTCTAATTGCCTTTTTGCACGCATTATTTGCTTCCTTATATCATTTATAAGATGCATCTGATTTGTCCGATTTAAATGCTTTAAATGCCCTTTTCTTAGTTGTAATCTCTTGTTTTACTTTGGTTTTAATTTGTTTCTTTTATATTTATTTCCCAACGGTACATACTGAGAAATGTACCTTTTTAATATTTGTTGGAAGATGATCCATTTATCCTCAGTGTTCTTTTTCACTAAAGAGTTTATGCCATTCAATATATTGTAAAACTTCCCTTAACTTAATGAAATTGGCATTTTTAAAAGTATATGTTTTAGTATTCCCCATGTGCTTTTGTTTTTTTGAGTTTATTTCAAAGGACACTATATTGTGATCACTATTTCCCAAGTGCTTACCTACTTGAATTTTGGTCAAAAGATCAACGTTGTTTGTTAAAACCAGGTCCAGACAAGCGTCCATTCTAGTTGCGGTAATTCTTCCAGTGGGATATTATCGGGTATGTTCCGAATTTTAATATGCTGTAAAGATCTTCCATAGGGGACATTTGTGTTGATTGTCTGTTGGAAAGACTGGACTTGCCTTATGGAGTCTTGCATCATGGTTATGTCATTGCGTATATGCAAAATGTCCCCCTCGGAGGTGCAGACTCTGTCTGTCACAGCCCGAACTTCCTTCTTGATCACTGCATTATCAGATTGCAGGAAAGTGCCTTGCAGAAGTTTCAGGGACAGCAATGAATGATGAACTTTGTATATCATCTCCTGCAACTCTGCTATCAATAATAAGAGGGTGCCTTGACCGCTTAGACATAAGAGCGTGAGTACTTTGAATATAATTCTTTAAACTCTGCATGCCCTAAACACCCATTGCCTAAACCTAATAAAAAATAAATAAAAAAAAACTCTTTGACTTAATCCTAGGCAACACCCTGTACCCTAATACTAAATTCAACCCCAGTTCTAAACACCCAAGCATATCACAACTGTAAAACCTTTCAAACTTTTAATCCTTTTAACATCCTATGTAATTTAACTCTGAAATTAATCCCTCTCTAAACCTTTACCCGAACAACATCTAACATTGACCATTCATGCATATACGCAAATGGGTATACACTCACAAGACTCACAGATTCAAACATAATACATAACAAGCAGAAATATGGATAATATGAAGAGAACCTGTAGTTTCACATTTAACAGTTATAGATAGATATAAAAATGATCAGAGCTTTTAGAAGTTGTGTTAGAAGAGAAAATTTTACTTTCGGTAAACTTTGTGTCTCTGTATATTCAATCTCTGAGTTTATTAAGTATTAGTAAGTGGCAGAACTAGTGCTATGGCAGCTGGTATAGCTGTACCAGGGTCTGCAAGTTGAGGGGGACCTACTTTGATGTTCCTGTTAAACTGAGTACACTTTGATGTGTCTATTAGATGTGAAGTTGTGTTGCTTGGAGATAGTGAGTACAAGTCACATCCTTCCAGCTTACCAACAAATTGAGCAGGAAAGGGATAGAGGGGAGGACAGAGAGAAAAGAGCCTGGACCAAACTCCCAGAAGTCTCAGCCAGATGCACATAAAAAGTAAGGAAACAGTGGGTGGATAAAAATATGTAAACTGTGATCTGTGTTTTTATGTGTCAGTGTGTATAGTTGTGTGACTCTGTCTGTGTCAGTGTGTATATGTGTGCATCTGTGTTTAAATGTGTCTATATGTGTGTGCATGTATGTGTATGGCAATGCATGTGAATATGGGCATACATCCCAGCATTCAAACACCTCCCTGCATTGAAATACCAAAAACACAAATACCTGCAAACACCAACTCATCATACAAACACATTTAAACACAAACACTACACAAAAGTACACCACTGATTTCAAATTGCAACAGTACATACTAACACATAACTGTGTTTAAATGTCAACACTCACATACATTTCTCCATACACACACATACTTTACACAAAAACATCACAAACACTGCTCACAAAAACAACCCTGTGAGGATGAGCACATGGTAGATCCTCAGCTGGCAAAGCATCATAGGAGATATACGACAGATTGGAATCTACCTTTAGGCCATGTGAGGACCTCACAATCACATGGCCGGGATAGCTGCCTCCTGCATTGCCAGCAGGGGGGCTGCCTGTAATGACAGGTGGTCCCCCTGCTGGCTGGAAATAAAAATAAAATGAAATTTATAAGTGTAAAAAAAAAAAAAAAATGATACTTAGATCATATATATATATATATACACACACATATACATACACACACACTGTCTAGGTGTAGTTTACTATTAATATATCAAATTACACGTAGACTGATACTGATTAAATATATATATATATATATAATTATTGTTATTTATATATAATATAAAAAAATTAAATATGTAAATACGTTAAAAAATAAAATTAAAAAAATAATTAGAAAAAATAATTAAAAAATATATAGATGTGTGTTATTTTGTTCTAACTGTATTGTGATATATATATATATATATATATATATATATCAAAATACATGTAGAACAAAATAATATATATATCTACATACATAAATATATACGTATATATCACTATATATATATAAAAATATTTTTTTTAAAATTATATATGTATATACACATATAGATTCACATACGTATATATACATATATTTATATTTATGTAATATTTTTACATAATTAGGTATCTTAATTAATTACAATTAACGGGACCTGCCTGACAACCCATGCCGAAAGTAAAGGGAATTTAATTTGCTAGCACTATATTTAACCCTATAACTTTCCAAGACACCATAAAACCTGTACATGGGGGTACTGTTCTACTCGGGAGACTTCGCTGAACACAAATATTAGTGTTTCAAAACAGTAAAATTTATTACAACGATGATATCACCAGTAAAAGTGACATTTTTTGCATTTTTCATATTATTGCTGATGATATTATTGCTGTGATACCTTTTACTGTTTTGAAACACAAATATTTGTGTTCAGCGAAGTCTCCCGAGTACAACAGTACCCCTCATGTACCAGTTTTATGGTGTTTTCAAAAGTTACAGCGTCAAATATAAGGCTTGTGTTTCATTTTTTTTACATAAAAATTTGCTAGATTGGTTACGGTGCCTTTGAGACCGTATGGTAGCCCAATAATGAAAATTACCCCTATGATGGCATACCATTTGCATTAGTAGACAACCCAAGGTATTGCAAACGGGGTATGTCCAGTCTTTTTTAGTAGCCACTTAGTCACAAACACTGGCCAAAATTGGCATTTTTTGCATTTTTCACACAAACAAATACTAACGCTAACTTTGGCCAGTGTTTGTGACCAAATGTCAACTAAAAAAGACTGAACATACCCCATTTGCAATACATTGGGTTGTCTACTATTGCAAATGGTATGCCAAATGGTATGCCATTGGTATGTAAATTTCATTCCTGGGCTACTATAAAGTCCCAAAGGCAACGTAACCAAGCTGGCAAATTTCAATTTCAAATGTAACGTGCTATATTTGACCCTATAACTTCCCAAAACACCATAAAACCTGTACATAGGGGGTACTGTTTTACACGTGAGACTTTGCTGAATACATGTTCCTGAGCAGGTCAGAGCGGAGACGATTGCCAGGGTTATTGGTTGAAACTTTATTTGTCTGTTTAGATTTACACAATTTACTTGAAAGAAATAATTAAGGCAATCTGCCGCAAACAGGATACTTTGTAAGAAAAACAGAATAAAGGCAACATGCCACTAATGGGATATCTTGAAAGTAAATGAGTTAAAGTCTTTTATATACAAGTAGGTTTGAAGTGATTCCAAGGAGATTAGTAGTTTATGAAATGTCACACTGTAGTCAGGTTCAGGATGATACAGGGTTGAAATAGTTAAAGCTGGTAAATAGTTTCAGTATAATATAGTTCAGTTTGCTTACAGGATTATGCAGAGTTTCAGTAGTTGAGACAGGTAAGTAGATTCCAGTATAAAGTAATACAGGTTGCTTACAGAATAATGCAGTGTTGCAGCAGTTGAAGCAGTTAAGGATCTTAACTGGTATATCAAGCAGGTAAGTCTCTTCAGATTGAAATAATGCAGATAAATACAGGATGTTTTCAGGAGCCAGGATCAGAAGTTCTATGTCAGAACACTGACTTCAATGTCAAGGCCCTGTTGTGTGCAGGGTGTAATCTTATGAAGCCTCCTCATTAGTTAATAAAGGTGAGGATGTTAAAGTGAGTGAAGAGATTAGTGGCTAGGGAGGCCACTAGAGGCGAGAAACAGGTATTGCAGCAATAAAATAAAACAATATATTGGTTGTCAGGATAGGATCCTGACACTCACATTTATGAGAGCTATAACCAGCTCGAGTTAAAACAGCATACAGTGGTATTTAAACTCCACACATGTAGGATATTCCTATGACGATGATTTTCAGTGTAGGTCACATGAAATAAAAACACAAGAGAAGGCCCATAGTGCTCTCTATAATTAAAAAAGTGCTGAATAAATAAGGAGATGTACTTACAATTTACAGAGCAGACAAACCGCTCTGTGTAATATGCCTTGGTGGAACAATCCCCACCTGGGGTACTTTTGATGGTATAAAAGCTTCAAATGTTGGGCTATGCCAGGTAAAAATTAAGATAACTATAAAAGTATTTAAAACTAGAGAGACTAACCAGATTTTTAGGTAGTCAGAAATAATACTTTTATTTAGATTAAAATGTGTTTCACCCCAAAATAGGGTTTATCAAGTATAAAAACAAATACCTGGCAATAAACATTTATATATAGCTTACTAAAAAACATAGATTTGAATTTTGGTGCCATAATGACCGCAATCCTTTAAGTTATTGCACCATTGGTCCCCTCTGTGTGTTTTTTATTTCATATGTGCTGAGGAGGATTTGAGCAAGAAGTCTTGCAAATTTCTGAAGAATATACTTGTGAACTAGAGACTTCAATTTGCTTGTTTTCCTGGTATCTTTTTGTTTATTTTATTTACTTTGTTCTTGGTACACCCTGTATCTGTTGTTTTCTGTTTTTTCAGTCCTTTGAAGGGTCTTGAGGGTTACCCTCTCAGATGTACAGCCTTCCCCCTCTGTTGTGATCAGTTTGGATAGCGCTGTTGCTTATTTGATTAGCCTGTTACTCTAGAGGTAAATTAAAGTCTATATACTCCTTAGTAAATCCTTAATTACATAGACAACTACATGTGATATATAAAGACCTCTGTATCACAAGTGGCAGTACATGGATGGGTCATCCTTTATATCAGTTCCTCAAGTACTCCCTCCCAGTCCAGTCCAGGATTTCTTTCTTTATAAAAACACTTTAGACACAACTGGGTAATCCCTAAATCCTGGACTGCTAGGACTGGGTTGGGAACCACTGCTCTATATCATGGTTGACCTACGTCTATCTAACATGTGACAGTCCCCTGCAACACCAACAAGATAATCTTCATGTTCTTTCTTTCTTCATGATTATTCCTTCACTGTTGTATATATCTATTAGACATGTGCACAGTGGAAAGAACTTGGTTCAGCTGAATCACTTTGTTGGAAAATAAATTATAGTTGCCCAGGTGAAATAAGACTCGTCTGAATGCCATCCATATGTTATGTTTGGGGAAACGATTTGGACAAACTAAAAAGGTACTGCAAAATATATCAATATACAGCTATTTGGTTCACAGATTAAATTAGAAACAGCAACCAATAGAGGGGAAAAGAGGAGCAGTAACAAATATATGCTTTAATAGGGAAAAAAAAGGAGGTGGAGCAGTAATAAAAAAAATCTGTATTTATATATTATGTTTAATGAATATTAAACATATAATATATAAATACAGATTTTTTTAATTACTGCTCCACCTCGTTTTTTTCCTCCATAGGTCACAATGAACTGTAGCTCCCCAGTGCCGGCAGCATTCATGCAGGCCCAGACCATGACACTCCCACCACCATGCTTGACTGTAGGCAAGACACATTTGTCTTTGTACTCCTCACCTGGTTGCCGCCTCACACGTCTCACCTGGTTGACACCATCTGAACCAAATAAGTTAATCTTGGTCTCATTGGAGCACAGGACATGGTTCCAGTAATCCATGTTCTTAGTCTGCTTGTCTTCAGCAAACGGTTTGCGGGCTTTCTTGTGCATCATCTTTAGGAGAGGCTTCCTTCTGGGATTACAGCCATGCAGACCAATTTGATGCAGTGTGCGGCGTATGGTTTGAGCACTGACAGGCTGACCCCCCACCCTCTGCAGCAATGCTGGCAGCACTTCTACATCTTATACGTCTATTTCCCACAGACAACCTCTGAAGATTGTCTGAACACGTACACTCAACTTCTTTAGTCAACCAGCCTGTTCTGAGTGGAACCTGTCCGGTGAAACCACTGTATAGTCTTGCCCACCATACTGCAGCTCAGTTTCAGTGTCTTGGCAATCTTCTATAGCCTAGACCATCTTTACATAGAGCAACAATTCTTTTTTTTTCAGATCCTTAGAAAGTCCTTTGCCATGAATTGCCAAGTTGAACTTTCAGTGACTAGTTTGAGAGTGTGTGAGAGTGATAACACCAAATTTAACACACTTGCTCCCCACACCTGAGACCTTGTAACACTAATGAGTCACATGACACCGGAGAGGGAAAATGGCTAATTGGGACCAATTTGCACATTTCCATTTAGGGGTGTACTCACTTTTGTTGCCAACAGTTTAGACATTAATGGCTGTGTGTTGGGTTATTTTGAGGTGACAGCTAATTTACACTGTTATACAGGCTGTACACTTACTACTTTACATTGTAGCAGAGTGTAATTTCTTCAGTGTTGTCACATGAAAAGATATAATAAAATATTTACAAAAATGTGAGGGGTGTACTCACTTTTGTGAGATACTGTACATGGATATACATTCCCAAACAGACACATATTAACAGATACATATTCTCCCACAAATATACACTCCTAGCCACACACAAAGTTTAGTGTGCAGTTATAAGACTGTTAGACACACCCACTTGTAGATCTACAGTGCCAACTGACACACATACATACAATTGTCACACATATACTCATGTATTGTCACACATGTATTGTTCTGGTCATTGAAAATCTATATTATACTGTTATTTGGGGTAGTTTATTTATCCATTTGCTTAGATCACAAAGCAGTATTTAACTGATGAACATACTGTAGTAGAATAGTACATAGGGATGAATGAGCATTAAATGCAGGGCCGGTGCTTCCTATAGGCGACTTAAGCAGTCAACTAGGGCGCACTTTAGGAAGGGGCGCCGGCCCCTCAAGTGTAGCGTGGCTGAGCTCTGCTCCGGTCTGCTGTACAGGAGCATCCATTTCCTGTACCTAGCCAGACTGAAAGGAAGTGCTCACTTAGTGAGCACTTTCTGCCAGTCCGGTCGGGTACAGGAAACAAAAGCACAAGTAGAGCTTGCCCACGCTAAACTAGAGATAGGAGGCACATCTGAGAGGGAAGGGGGGGAAGAGAGACCACCTAGGGAGGGGGGAAGAGAGGAGTTCCTTTAAGCCAGAGCCATTGGAAAATCAGCTATTACTGGCTACACTCTAATTTCTGTTAAATTTGTGTGAGATAACAAGCCTTGCTGAATAACACAGTTACATAATTTTATTTTCCTTCTACATATAGGTTTTAAAAATATTTTGTAGTAAATTTTGAAAATAAAGCATAGCTGATTAATATTCTCCCCATATAATCAAACAGACATTGACATTTTTGTTTTGTATTTAAATTACACAAATTAAATTATACATTTAGAAAGGGAACAACATGGTGAATTGTGGCAGAGATATTGTTTTAAATGCTATATTGTACATATATTCTGTAGCATGCAGTGTGTTTGTTGTAATGAGTGAAGCATATTTAGTTACCATGGCAAATTGCAAGTGCATGTAGTAGTTGAAACTTTTTTTTTTGTAAACTCTAAGCCAATATATAAACAGTTCAGATAGTAAAAAATTCAATATTTCAATGAAAAGGATGTGTAGTAATCACTGCAACAAATCCTTAGTTAATTTAAATAGCAGTTGGAGTTTATATCTCAAAACATATTTTATTTAAAAGAATGTTAAGTGATTAAAGAGTGTTTGTCACATCAATTACAACTTAATTGTTAATGATAGAGAATCAGATTTGATCTATACATTGTGCTAACAGAATTGCTAGCAAATGCCTAGATTTCTCCAAAATCATATATTAAAAAAAAACATATGTTTCCATCGCCTGTCAGTCAATTTATTTTAAAGATAAGAATGCATATTGCATGTCTTTTATTAGGGAAACACTTCTCTGGACATCTGTCCGGCTTTCCTTCAGATTCAGGGAAAAGTAGGGAGGAATTACTTAGAATTATCATAAGATTAATCACCGCCACTACCCAGGGACATATTAGCCACGAGGCAAACAAGGCATTTGCCTTGGGCGGCATTTTCCAGGGGGCGGCAAAAAAAGCCGCCCCCAAATGCCCACGGCAAATGTCTTGTTAGCCTTGTGGGTAACTAAAAATCTGGGCAGGCTGGCAGCGCTGGCGAGGGAGCACTTCCCCTGAGCTCTCTGCTCAGCTCCCTGATGTCAAATTCTAGATCCCAGCATCACTCTGCGGTGCGCAAGGGAGCTGAGCAGAGAGCTCACAAATCAGTGCTCCCTCACCAGCGCCGCCCGCCCAGCAGCCCCACTGGACCCCAGGGAAAGGGACAACCCCCCCCAGCATTCCCAAAGGTAAAGGATGGGGGGATTGACTTTATCCAGCACAAAACCAGGATACACCACTGCACTACCACCACCAACATCAGACACTGGGAACACCACTTTGGACTATTTTGGTAGAAGGCAAGAGAAGTTGTTACAGCATGAAGATGATTAAAAACAAAACAAAGCAAACATCTGATTAACACCACTATCCTGAGGCTGAATACCACAAAAAGTTATGTCGGTCGTTGTGGAGGAGGCAGCAATGGTGTCAGCAGCTGTGAAAGAGGTGTCTCAACTGTCAGAAGCCATGACTCTATTGCTGATGGTGGATTGGGGAAAAGGGACTCTTCCTCAATCCTCAATTTCAGCTGGTAAACAGCATATGACATTCCTAAATCTGTATTTAGGAAATTTGATTGACGTGCCTGACAACCCAGGCAAAGAATTTAATTCACAAGCACTATATTTAACCCTGTAACTTTCCATGTCACCTTAAACCCTGTACATGGGGGGTACTGTTTTACTCGGGAGACTTCACTGAATACAAATATTAGTGATTCAAAATGATAATTTGTATTACGATGATGTTATTTTCAGTAAAAGTGAAGTGTTTTGAATTTTTCCCACACAAACGGCATTTTTACTGACAATGTTATTGTTGTTATTGTAATATGTTTTACTGTTTTGAAACACTTATGTTTGTGTTCACTGAAGCCTCCCAAATATAACAGTACCCCCTATGTACAGGTTTTATTGTGTTTTGGAAAGTTATAGAGTCAAATATTAGGCTTGCATTTCCAGCCATTTTTAGTAGACACAAAAACAAATATGAACGCTAACTTTGGCCAGTGTTTGTGACTAAGTGGCTACCAAAACAGACTGGACATACCCCACTTGCAATATCTTGGGTTGTGTACTTTTGCAAATGGTATGCCATCATGGGGTAATTCTCATTTCTGGCTACCACACAGTCTTAAAGGTAACATTACTAATCTGGCAAATTTTAATGTGAAAAAATGGAAAATGGAATGTGCTATATTTGACCCTGTAACTTTCCAAAACACTGTAAAATCTGTTAATAGGAGAAGGTGCACTGTTGTACTCGTGAGACTTTGCTGAATACAATTATGTGCATTTTATTGCAGTATAAGCTAACAGTATTAGGACATTTACAGCTAAAATATCAGGCGGAACTACAATTTTGTTTTAAAATCTAAAACAGTGTCATGAAAGGGAAGGGGCATAGTCATTATCACATAAAGCCATGTTTATATTCCTGACACTATAGTGTTCCTTTAAGCAAATAAAAAAAACATTCTGGTCACCATAACAATGCCATCTAAATGAAAATGCTATGATGCCAGGAAGCCTCTGTGTGCACTCTTTTCCTTAAGGGATTAAACTGCTCTGAAATGGTTTAACCCCAAAGGCTTCCTCTAGCTCCAGATCTCCAGGTCGCTCAGTGGTATTCGGCTTCTGAAACAGATTGTCAGAAAGTGCAGATTGACATCAGGCATGAGTGCTGCAGATTGGCTCGGTTGATGCTCTAAGCCAATCGTTAGTTCCCGGTCAGTTCATAAAAATGTTTAACTTTTTTTATGAATGGGGAGCTACTGATTGGCTTTGAGTGCCAGCTGACCCCTCTAGCCAATCAGCGACACCCCTACCCAGTGACATTCGGTGCTTCCTGACACTCAGTAAATAAAAGTGAACATATTAACACTGATATTTTTTTTTTACCTGGGGAGATGAGAAGGTCCAAAGTTTCCCTGCCAGGCCCAGGTACCAAAGCCTTATGATGTGGTGTCCAGAATAAAGTGGAGGGTTCACTTCACTTGTCCTTCCTGCTCCAATCTCCTTTTCTTCTCCTTCATTTGACACAGTCTTCTTTTTCTTCTCACACTGTCTTCTCTCCTCCTTGGCTCCTTCTCTCCTTAACTTTTCCGTACGCTCTGCATATTTTGCACCCTTCTGCTCCTTTCTCTTTCTGATCCCTTTCTGCTCCCTGAAGACCATCTCTGCTCCTTCTCCTACTTTACCTTTGTGCTCCTTCTGATTCTTTCTGATCCTTCACCTTTGTGCTCCTTCTGTCTTTTCCTGCTTCTCCTGCCCCTTTCTGCTCCCTGCTGACCCTTCCTGCTCATTTCTATTCCTTTCTGCTCCTTCTCCTACTTTACCTTTGTGCTCCTTCTGATTATTTCTGCTCCTTTACCTTTGTGCTCCTTCTGTCCCTTTCTGCTCTTTGCAGACCCTTCCTTCTCCTTGCAGACCCTTCCAGTTCCTTGCTGCTCCTTCTCCTATTTTACCTTTGTGCTTCTTCTGATTATATCTGCTCCTTTACCTTTGTGCTCCTTCTGTCCCTTCCTTCTCCTTGCAGACCCTTCCTGCTCTTTGCTGCCCCTTCCTGCTCCTTTCAGACCCTTCATGCTCCTTGCTGCCCCTTCTGGCTCAATGCTGACCCTTCTGGCTCCTTGCTGACTCTTCCTTCTCCTTGCTGACGCTTTCTGCTAATTTCTGCTCCTTCTCTTACTTTACATGTGTGCTCCTTCTGTTCGTTCATGCTCCTTGTTGCCCTTTCCAGCTCTTTGCTGACCCTTTCTGCGTCTTTCTGCTCCTTCTACTTTACCTTTGTGCTGCTTTGCCTTCTAGCTCCTTGCTGACCCTTCTTGCCCCTTCCTGCTTCTTGCTGATCCTTCCTTCTCCATGCTGACCCTTTGTGCTCCTTGCAGACCCTTTGTACTCCTTGCTGCCCCTTGCTGCCCCTTCCTGCTCATTTCTGTTCCTTTGTGCTCCTTCTCCTTCTTTACCTTTGTGCTTCTTCTGTCCCTTCCTGCTCCTTGTTGCACTTCCCAGCTCCTTGCTGACCCTTTCTGCGCCTTTCTGCTCCTTCTACTTTACCTTTGTGCTGCTTTCCCTTCCAGCTCCTTGCTGACCCTTCCTGTCCCTGCTTCTTGCTGACCCTTCCTTCTCCATGCTGACCTTTTGTGCTCCTGCTCCTTGCTGCCCCTTCCAGCTCCTTGCTGACCCTTTCTGCTCCTTGATATCCCTTTCTGCTCATTGATGTCCCTTTCTGCTAATTTCTGTGCCTTCTCCTTTCTGCTCCTTCTCTTACTTTACCTTCATCCTTCTTGCTGACCGTTCCAGTAGGCTGTCTCCCCCCCCTCCCTCCCTTACCTGATCTGGGTGAATCCCCCATCTGATCTCCCCATCTCTCACTTACCTGATCTGCCCCCCATCCCTCACTTAACTGATATATATGCTAACCCCCATCCCTCACTTACCTGCTCTGTAGGCTCCCCCCCCCCATTCCTCACTTACCTGATCTGTAGGCTGTCTCAGCAGTCTGAGAGTTACTGGTTGCATTTGCTGCTCCTCTGCGGATGCAATCAGGAGAGAGAAGCAGGGATAAGATGTAGCTTCTTATCCCTGTCTCTCTACACACACAGCCACCTACTGACCAGCACCGGTATTGCACTCTATTTTCAATCGCACACGAATAATAGCAGAAAAAGCTGAAAAATCGAGTGGAGGGCAAGTGCCTGCAGACGCCCATGCATGATATATTCACAGTTAAACTGCCTTCGCAAGTTAGTCTGAGACAACTCACTGGAAAGTTAAAGGGAAACTATTTCTGCAATGTTAATTTTTTTTTATATATTTACTTTGCATATTGGCATGTCTGTAACCCCCAGCCCCCCTTTAACTTTTAGAACTAACATTTAGCCTATCTAATCCTAAGTAATCATGGCAGCATTACTTTTTTGTAGTTCTACCAGAACAGGACAGGAATTAGTCTTTTTTTCTGACCTCAGTTGGGCAAACAGGTGTTTTGTACCTTAGTTTTAATTTTTGTTGGCCCACAGCCTTGTGATATTTCAGGGAAAGCCTCTCTTCTCATTAAGGACTCAGTAAACAGCCTGCCTGGCCAGAACAAACAGTTTTAACATACAGACTCACATTAAGCTATTCCATGATAAAAAATATTTATTTTAGAGACATATTCAACATTGTGGGTTTACATACCTCATAAAAATTCCACTTCCTAATTCCCCTGGGCATTTGCCTGGTGTCTGGAAGCAGAGCAATATGGATTTGCCACCATTTACATTTACTCTATCCTTGATTCCTATCCAGTTTATGGGCTGATAGACTTCTGTCAGTTTATTTTTCTTACTTCTAGGACTTCCCCAATTTCTTGGAAACAGTCACCCTTCTGGCAGCTCCCCTAACCTTTCTTAAATAAGACATTGTTTCCTCAGCCACCTCCTTATCTCACCATTGAGAGCATGCCCAGGAAAACACATTTGCCTTCCAAGCATGCTAATTTACAGGTTGTCTAATTAAAGAATCCAAGAGATGGCACCATACTTTCACATTTCAATACTGTATCACTAGTTACAATTTAGCATACCAGTGCTAGCCTAATCTACATTTTTGTCTTTATCTAAGTAATACACGTAGTTAACTTTATTTTCATTAATGTTTTACCTTTCAAACTTTTGACTTTTATGATAACTTCAGTTTAAAGTTTACTTTTTTTCTCATTATTCCTAATTTTTAGAATGGCAACTCCATCTGCACCAATATGTTTTGAATCTAGAAATGATCCACATGATGCAATTTTTTTATATTTGGGAACAAAATGGTGCCTTCAGGCTCTAACAATATATTTGTTTGGTCTTTTTATTGTTTCATCCCTGGTGATATGGTATGACCATTCTCATAGAAAATAACAAAAAAAAATAATCAAATCACATTGGCTGTAACACTACTACTCAAAATAGAAAATAACTATTCCTGAAATAATTATCCAACATAGCGGAGATACAGAGCAGAAATACATCTCCACAGCAAGATCAATGTCATGGATGTCCTATGGTAGGGATAGGCAACTTTCAGCACTTTGTGGACTATATCTACCCTGATGCTTTGGGAGATGTTGTACACAACATCTGGAGTGATGACGGTTATCTACAACTGTCCTAGGCTATTACGGAGTTGTTCAAGTCTGTGGCATGCATGATGGCTGTTTGTAAACAGCATTGATTTGATGCACTTTCATCTGCATCTGATGTAGAAAAAACAAGGTTTAGTCAATCTGGAGAGATAAAAGGGAAATAGATTGTTCCTTGTGAGAAGATAAGTCCTACAGGCCATGAAGAGAATATTACAGGAAAAGGGGAGCTAGTACAGCAGAAAAACATTCATGAAGGTCAGCTTCCAGCCAATGGAAAAATAACTTAAAAACAACTATCCTGTCTGGGCCAACAGGATTAAAAACTCATGGGTCCTCTAGGTTGTACAAAATTGCTATAGAATGGAACTCAGCTTTTATCCTACAAAGAAAACTAATTTAAAAAAACAACAATCTCCATAGGAATAAAAGAAAAATTCAAGCAATACAAAAGCTTACTCTTCAAGGAGTTATTGAGGAAGTACTACAGGAGATCAATTCAAATGAATATACACTTTAGTATTTCTATTTTTAAAATGTGGATAGTTTGAATTTTGAATTAGAATTTTGATTGTTCATAGTAAGGTTAGCTACTATTATCCTATTATCCATACTTACTTTGCCTCATCATTGCATGCAAGGAAGAAGTTATGTTTAATTGTAGTCATTTAATTGGACATTGTTGTTTGTTTGATTATTTGTGCTACAGAGTTGAGGTTTATATGATGCCTTAAAAAACAGACTTGGGGAGGCAGGCCTGGGTTGCATCCTTTCAGTTCTGGCTACAGGCTGACTTTCAAATGCAGTAAAAGAAAATTAAATTTCAGTCAGTAAGGTAGGTCATAAATCATGATTATATATAATGATCATGTAATTATTTCCTAGCATGACAGGGTATGACAATTGAACAGTGGTGACAACTGAATAGAAGCTATTGCCTTGAATTGTAAATCCAATTAATCTCAGGCAGGTCAGATCATGTTTGTCTAGGCACTGCTTTGTGATTATTGGTGTCAAACCATGCTATATGTTTTTATTACATGGGAATATATACCTTACCATGCAGATCAGGATTACAAAATATGCCTTTGCAGATCATCCACTATCTAAATACATAATGATAAACCATATATTAAGGAAAAAATAATTCCATGAATGGGTTCTGGACATATAAGTATCAAACGTATTTACTGCTGAATACTTTGATGCTGTAATGATCCTCATCGTGCCTGCCAGTATGCCAAACATGGACCTGTCCTCTTGGGCCTGGCTCGGATTGAACCTGGGTCCTCTGCATCCAAGTCAGTGACTTTATGTCTGAGTCTCTGGTCCTGGACTGCTGCACACCTGTTCTTGGTTCCAGATTAAGTGACTATATAAATCCTGCCTTGCTTCTGCCTTGTTGTCGAATCGTTTTGTTCTCCTTCGTGGAAACTACTCTGTTCGACTGACTCCTGCCTTGACCTTGTTTATCGTTATTGCCTATTTGCCACCTCTCTTGACCTTTGGTACTGTACCCAACTTCTCTTTTGGATTATCCTCATCTGCTCTACTCATTTGGAAGCACTGTGTCTGTACAGTCCCACCGCACTATCTCACAACCTTGGAGATTTCTACCTTGATTCTCCTAGGTTTGTGTTAAATTGCAAAGGGTGCTTTAACTCTGCATGTTAGACTCCCCCTCAAGGTAAGATCCCTGACGGATGCATTCACAACTGTGAAATGCATAGACATATTTAGCAGTTTCAAAAACAAAGTTTGAAGAACAAGTTACAAATATAGAGCTATTTATTCATGTTGTTTAATTTTTAGTCTCAATCTTAATTTAGAGATTTCTTACAAGGTATCAGAAACATTTTGCTTTGTATTTACTCTGAATCTACAGAGAAGTAAGTAGTCACATGAAATTCACAACCATTTGCCATTTTCGAGGAGAAATTCAGTCATTCAGACACGAATATGGAAAAACTGAAAGTAGAGTTAAGTGTGTGATGATGCGTGCTCCATACAGAAATGCCATGATTAAAAATTAAATCACCTACAGATATGTTAAGTATTGATGAATACATTTTAGTCCTGTCTAGTAGTACAGGTTTGGAATTGTTGAATTCTGATATAAATTACAGATGTAGCACACTCTGCATTTCTCAGCTAATAAAACGGGAATGTATGTTAATTTAGTAATCAAAGAATAAAATTATGCTTAGCAATTTACTCGCACATAGAGCAAGACACATTATTGTATTAATTGTCTTTGGATGGACCCTAATCAATAAATTTATATTTGTACTATGTTATTGTTCTTTCTTTAATACTTCCTCTAATGTGTTATGTTGAAAGGATGACAGGATTGCATGGTCTAAATTGACTTGTAATAATTGCAAAGCAAGTCAAATGAGTTAAATGTTGTTGACACATATTCGGGTAATAGTTCAGGGAAATGCACAAAAAATACAACTAATTTCATGTGATTTCCTGGGAAGAAAGTGCTGCCTCCCACTATAACTAAGTGTGCTTAAAGAGTGTTCTTTGAAAAAATCATTGGAGAGCAAAATTGGTCTTCATAGTACTAAATGTTCTGTTTCTTTTTTTTCAGATTGCTAGAAACTTTTATTTGTAAAACAGGGTTTGGATGATTGCCTGATTTGGCCTGAGAAAAGCTTTCTCAGGCTTAAATTGCTGTAGATTCACAGTGTTTATTTTTTAGTAGCACAATCAAATGAAAATAGATGTCCCATGCTAGGTTAAAAGAAGATAAAACTATATGGATTATTTTGAAATTAAATGTGTAATGTTTGCTTTAATGCATCGTTATATACAGTTTGGATGCAACACAAAAATGCTCTTCAGTGTACCAGTTAAGTCTTGTCCCAGAATAAGTCACAATTAGCCATTTAATTGAGTCAGTAAAACAGGAATCAAACTGCTACTTTTGTGTGTTATTGTTAATGTTGCTTTTGTAATTCTATGATGCAGTTCTCCCCAGTGGTACACTGTTCTCTTGTTTTTCCTTCTGTTAATGAATGCAAATATAAGTAAAATGACTTGGATTCAAATGTCAGGAAAGCATTGAATGCTTTCCTATGAGATTTCCACTTTCCTAGGAGCTTCCTACAACAATGTTTCCCCTTAAAGGGTTAAAATGGCACAGCTACTTCTCATCTTTGCATTTCAAGAAGTGGTCTGGGTGACCTTAGTGGTCTTTTAAGGCTCCAGTTAGTATCTGATGGAAGGGTGGCTCAACAACTGTGTGTGTGGGGGTGTTTATATCTCTCTGAAGCTGAGCTGTGGAGATAGAAGTGTTGCTTTATTTGCCTGTGATTCCAATAAAGTTGCCTCACAATTGACTTTGTATGAGTATCATTGTTGTATAAGCATCAAAAAGCCAATACTTATCTGAGTGTTCGTTCAATCACATGATTCCCCAACCTGGTGAACCACTGTTTCTCCAGTCCCTGTTCTATCCTTTATCATTCCTGAAACCATCTGCTGTGCACACACCGATTTGAATGACGTGAAGCTAGAGTGCCGGTGTAATGCCATCACTGACACCAACTCCTCATGTTTTTACTGCCTCCTTAAGTTATGGGGGTGCGGTTACTGCAATAAAGCCCCCAGCCTATAAAAGTGTAGTTTCCCAAGTGCACAGTGCCCTGCTGTGGTTTCTTAGTGTCACAATAGTGCATTTATTTTATTCTCTTGTCTATTTTGGTATTTTTAGCTTTACCCTGACGATTCTATATTTTGGCTGCCTGGACCTGACTTTGTTTTTACATGTATTTAATTTCTTACTGACCTTGACCTTGGCTTGTTCTGACATTCCTATTTGATATTATATTATACTCAGTCAACCTGTACACTCTAAGGTACATGTGCCTAGTTTTCTCTGTAGCTCTCTGGTGTGTACATATTTTTTAAATATTCTCCAAATATTTTATGGCAAGTTTCTTATAAACCTTTCAGCGAGCTAGAATTACATCCAGATGGATAAAATTTAGATTTTTCTTTTAGATTTGTATAGAGGGGCCGTATGAGCATTTTGGAGTGCTGTTACTATGTGGAGGCCTAGTCATATTAGCCAAGGAGAGGTACATTGAAGAAACCTTTCTAATTTACCCAAACGTTTAAATATTGTATTACAACCTTCAGTCAAGAAAATTAAGTCTTATCTAAGACAATCTATGTCTTTAATCCAAGTGTTAAATGGAATAATGTGGGACCTGAACAATATTCTAGTAACGTGCAACGTACTATCCTTTTACACTATTATCCCCCATCATAATGGCTGTCTAGCAATAAAAACATACTAATACAAGAAAACGATATCTCTCAGTGAAAAATTGAATACATCAATGAAGGCATTAATATTATAACCAATATTTTTTGTTGGTTTTTGGACTCCTTTCACTTATAGAACCAAGGAGCCACTATGGGAAACAGGTTTGCTTCAAGCTATGCTAACATCTTCATGGCAGATTGGAAGTCCACTGCCATTTGGGGAAATCATGTTTGGAAGCTGAACCTGATCTCATATGTTCACTATATAACATGAACACTATAGGGTTAGGAACACAAACATATATTCCTGACCCTATATGCCACCCATAAATATAGTAAAATCTTCACATCTGCAGCTGCTGCCTCTGCCCCTGATCTGCCTGCTTGGCTGACATCATCAGAAGTGATTCTCTGAGCCTATCACCATGCTTCTACATCTGATTGGCTGAGTGTGTCAATGAAGCAGATCAGGGGGTGGAGACACTGAATGGCAGTGCATCTCTAGCAGCCATCTGAGGAATGACCAGTGGAGTTATCACTAGACTGTAATGTAAACACTGCATTTTCTCTGAAAATAGTGTTTATTGCAAAAAGCTTTAATGGAATGATTCTACTCATCAGAACAAATACAATAAACTGTAGTTGTTCTGGTGACTATAGTGTCAACTTGGACTGAAAAATTGACTGTACCAGAGGATAGGAGAAAAACAAACATGGTACCTATAATTAAAAAAAGGGTTCAACATCTAAACCTGTAAACCAAAGATTTGCAAGCCTAACATCAATGGTTAGGACAGTTCCTGCCTGTCATATATAAAAGGGAAAAGATATCCAGGCACACATGAGGTTTCTTCTAAAAGGCAGTCTTTATTTGAAACAAGAAAGTGGAGACTGGAGCACCAATCTTCATCCAGCACCCTGGGCACATGCTCCCACAAAATCCCAAGTTCTGACACAGGTACTCACTATATCATTGTGGTATTTGGTTATTTCACTCTGAGGTTTGTTAGAAGATGCATCCTATTACTGGAGTTCCTGTAAAGGCAGTGTCCACTGTAACGTGACCAGATGCTGTCAAGTCAGAGGTAATTTTTATAGCTCCATCATTGTGAGAGCTACTATGTTGGGTTATGGGATTGAAAATGTATTAGATTGCAAATAATAGGAGCACATAATGAGCTAAAGAAAAGTGGAGATAAGGTTGTGGCAAAACAGAATAGACAAAGTATAGTTACATATTTATAAAAAATCCAATATATAAAAAAATTCCAATATAAAAAAATATGAAGTCCAATAAAAGTCCCAATAAAAACATGCCAGAAGATATAGCCTCAACTATCATCTGCCAAAAATCCACAAGAGTCTCCATAAACCTCCTGGTAGACCAATTATATCAGGTATTGGATCTCAGACTTCAAATCTGTCAGAGTATGTGGATTAGTATTTACAGAATCTAGTTAGTTACCGTGAGTCTTATTTTAAGGATTCCACCCAAAATTTTACATTTATTATCTGATATCAGTTTGGAAGAAGATTTTTTTTGGTTACAGCCAATGTACCATCATTATTACAGTGATTAATCACCTCCAGGGATGTGAATCTATACAATATTCTCTTGCAATATACTCTGAATGAAAGAATGACCCGATCTAATTTATATTTCAGTGTGTAGCTTTTATTTTAAGCCACAACTATTTCTGGTCAGACAGACATTTTAATCAACAATTAGAAGTGACAGCCATGGGAACACGTTTTGCGCCAAGCTATGCCAATCTTTTCATGGGCAAGTGGGAAGATGAATTTTTCTGGAGCCACTGCCCATTTGGCGCAAAACTGTTCCTGTGGCGTAGATATATAGACTACTGTTTTTTATCTGGCAAGGTGATTTAGAATCACTTGAACAGTTTAAAACCTTTCTCAATCATAATCTCTATCATTTAAAATTTACGTTTCAACACTCAGATAGTCATATTGAATTTCTTGATTTGGGAATTTACATTAAAGATGGAAAACTACAAACAATGACCTTCAACAAGAATGTTGACTCTAATAGCTTCATGCCTTTTGATAGTCACCACAAATGCACTTGGTTAAGAAACATTCCATACAACCTGTTTAGGAGAATAAGAAGAAATTGTTCAGAATTGGAAGTTTGCTGTACACAAAAGGAAGAGATGAAAAAATGCTTAGTCGAAAAGGGATATTCACAATCACTTCTTGAAGAAGCTATGGATAGAGGTCTAACTATCCCTAGAGTGGAGTAGGATTTTACCCCCTAGAGAAGAGGAAAGAGTTCCAGCTTCTAACACACAATTCAGCAATCAATCCCATTTATTTAGGAAGATATTAGGTAAACATTGGAATATACTAAAGGGCGATCCCGCACTTGCTCAACTTTTGGAAGATAAACCCTAGATTATTTTTTCAAAAGCTCCTAATTTGAGACTTAAGGTGGCCTTAACTACTAAATCCAATATCTTAGATCAACAAGATGAAGCTAAACCAATAAAAGGTTTCTCAAGATGTATGAAATGTATAGGATGTAAAAATAATCCCTCTTTGGAACCAATCAATAATAAGTTTGTCTCTCTGTATAATCATAAAAAATATAAACTGAAATCTAACATGGATTGTAACACGTCAGGAGTAATCTATCTTTTTACATGCCCAAAACAATATGTGGGATGTAGTAAAGGACCCTTGAAAGTTTGAGTTTCAGAACACATTCGCAATATCAAAGAAGGTCTTCAAACACATAATTTATCCAAACACTTTAGTGAATTTCACAATAGAAATGGTGAGGGAGTAATCTGGAGAAGAACCTAGAACAGGCAGAAGCCAGATGGATCTTCTCTTTGAACACCTTAGTCCCTAAGGGTCTCAATGTGGACTTCGAACTTAATGCCTTCTTATGAAGATTTATTATTTTAGCATGTTATCTTTACACTTTTACCTACATTTTCACTTCTATATAACGTTTTTTTCTTGTTTCTTTCATTTTTCTTTTTTTCTTTTTTTCATATTTGATTTTCTTTTTTCTTTTTATAATTTTTCATATCCTGTGGTTTTTTTAATTATATTTTTATATTTCATTTTTTATATTGTATTATATTTTTATTTTTACATTATTTGTTTGTTTTTTATTGTTGTTTTTTTATTATTTTTTATTATTTATACTTTTATCTCTTCTTTATTTCTTTCTTTCTCTCTCTTTATTTTCGTTCTAGTAATTTCTTACACTATTATTTCCATAGGATTCTACTATTTCAGTTTACAGTTAGGACTACCTAATGATAAGATCTTGTTAAGTCAATCCAGTATATTGATTAATTGATTTATCACCTTTCTTTTGTATTTATAATGTCTGTTTGACAACATGCTTAGGAAGATCATTGGACTTTTTCAAATGCCAGGAGTATTGTTTTAATTATAATTTCTCACTGTAATAACTTTTTCTATTAGGGTATAAATATACCCTCTGTAGCTTCCAATGCTTTACAGTCTCTGATGCAATGGGGTGGGTATTCTCATGAAACAGGTAAGACAGACTTTCAGAAGCAATCTGTACCACACTGGAACTTGTGGTTGCTGTTTCTGGACTGATACCGGAGACAGATCTGTGAATTGGAATAGGAGAGCTATGAAGTGAGGCTTCGGGTGGCACACACGCTGACCTCACTGGCGGCTCAGACCCAGGACGGACTACAGCTCCTATATACCTTATCCATCCTTATGATCACAGCATCAGGTTCCACTGTAGGCTATTGACACAATTTTACTTTTATTTATTTATCTTTGTGAGTGCAGTTAATCCCTATACGTTATATTAAATGTTGTTTCTTCAGTGAGCACTATGGTTTTTTTTTTTTTTCATTTCTAATCCTAGGCACCTGCTACAACTTAGCAACCAGATTTTTCTGTGCTAGTGTGCTTTTTTATGTTCACTGTATCCACTTGAGATTTACTGCATCTTTCTTCAGAAAGTATATTAATTTGTCATTTGGGTCACATTACATTGTGTTATTTTCACAAACCATGGGAGTGCCTCTCAATGCTATATATTGTGGACTTTCTTAAATTTTAGGATTATGTATAATTTGTTTGTATTTACATTGAGATTGAGTTATATATCTTCATGTGAGGTTTTTAGCTTATGGACTCTTCATTTTAGTTTTAAAGTGATATTTTTACGTATATTATTTATAAGGACTGGTAATTCCCTTTTTTCCAATTTTAAAGCTATCCTCCTCATTTTATTATCTATTTCTTACCCCTCTTGATTTTAGTCTTGAAACACTTTTTTTGTGTTTTCGAGCTATTTGTTCTGTTATAGCCTCAAATATGTCCTGAATAATTCTTCTAAAACAGTGTCAGATCAGGGTATTCATCCTCGTGTAAAAACAAAAGTGCAATATAAACTAATAGTGCAATATATCCCAGAGATAGATAATACTATTATAAAAAGTCAAATATAGTCCTACTCACGTTTTTAAGAGCTTATAACCAGCTCTAGTATGAATAGCATGCAGTGGTCCAATCCCCACTTCAGGATACGTGATATGTCGTTGGGTAAAAGTTTCATCAATATGTAGACCATAAAAGAAATGTAAGAGACAACAATAGTGCTCACTGTAAAAAAAAAAAAAAATGGCAGGGGAATGAAAGCTGTTTCTAATTAATGAAAAAGTTAACTTTAAATTGACAGCAGTCAGGCATATTGTTCATTGAACTTTAATGAAAAAATTAATGATACAGTAGGCAGTTCACTTGATATTTAAAGTGGCAGGAGCAGAACAGGATATTATTTTAGTTAGGAGTCTCACTATTAAATAATAATCTGTTGCAGGGGTAAGTTAGTAAGTAAAAAATACAGATGATGCAGATGTTGTATCTTCAGTAGTCAGTCTCATATTCTTTCTGTAGACTTGAGTTAGACTCCTCTGCTCATGTAATACATTTTGGATGCGTCTCTATGTAAACAGTCTTATAGAGCATTTTGTGTCATTCTTGTGGTAAGAATTGTCATGCTTTATTTTTTCATCCTGAAGGGTAGCATCCACTGCAGCATAATAGATGTGTGATACAGAAGTCATTGGAGTAGGGCCTGGTGAGGCAATTTGTGATGCAAAAAGCATTTGTGATCCTGGTTAACTGGAAGGTTAAGGACTTTAATCTGTTATAGGTGGTGCAGAACCTAATGTTGTGAAGGCAGATAATATGGAATCATGTAGAATCGGCTTCTATAGAGTTAACTGAGAGAAATGAAGAGTCAGTTGCTGAAAGAAGACATATATTGGTAATAATGGTGGTGATGACTGTAGAACTGGTATATAGTGAATAACCCTAAATGTGTCATGATGTTGATTTACCCTTCACTCAGTCTAGTTATTGGTATATAAGGGCATATTGTTAGTTGTTTATTGAGAACAGTGGTCACATCAGCATGCTCACATCTCTTTGGCAGCTAAGTGGAAACTGTTATTTTCTCGTTGACTTACAGTATTGTCAAGTGTCTATTGATAAAAGGAATGGAGCATTTTAGTTATGAAGAAATGTTAAAAAATTTAAATCTCTTTAGTTTGGAAAAACAGCGCCTTAGAGGGGATATGATAACATTATACAAATATATTTGGGGCCAGTACAAACCATTATCTGGAAATCTATTCATAAACAGGGCAATACATAGGACACAAGTTCACACATTTAGGCTAGAAGAAAGGAGATTTCATCAAAGGCAAAGAAAAAGTTTTTTTACAGTAAGAGCAAAAAGAATATGGAATTCTTTGCCTGAAGAGGTGATTTTGTCAGAGGCTATACAGATGTTTAAACTGCAGTTGGATAAATACTTGTAAAAACATAACATACAGGGATATAATTTCTAATTAGTGGGGTAATAGCTGCTTGATACAAGGAGACATCTGTCTGCTATTTTGGAGTCAAGAAGGAATTTTTTCCTAGTTTGTGGCAAAATTGGAAGCGCTTCAGACTGGGTTTTTTTCCTTCTTTTGGATCAACAGCAAAAACATATGTGAGGAAGGCTGAACTTGATGGACGCAAGTCTCTTTTCAGCTATGTAACTATGTAACTATTCTCAGTCGGTAAAGTTAAAATAGCTCTATATGACTATTTTGTGCTTTTTTGTGATACTGAGCAAGGTGGATCATGTAATTGATATAGAGTGATTTAAAACTGCTACTGATACTGTGATCTATATGCCTTATTATGTTAAAAAGAATGCATAGCGCTGTCATTTTAATTTGTTTTCTGAGATCCTCCAGCATTAGTGTCATAGATGCTGCAATGATATTAAAAAGAGAGTTTATTAAGATATACAAGGGTGAAGGCACTGATATTTTTGCTTTCCTGTCAATGCACAAGGAAGGTCAAGATGTGCATACATACTCCAAGTTATCAAATCACTCATAGAAGCCCTGTAATCTGTTTGTTATTGGTGTAGCTTTGTCATCCTGACAGCTAGATCTCCTGTATCCAGTGCCGGTCTGGCCCACCCGGATACTGGGAAATTTCACGGTTGGCTGTGGCACCTGGGGCCAGGCAGACAGCCAAAATCATCAGGCACATGTCATTTCAATGATTTTCCCCTCAGGCTGTCCCAGCCTGTGTCAGTCCTAGGGGCTAATGAGGGAGAAGCTATGGGCTGGTGCGGCCGCAATTACTCTGCCTGTGGCCAGAGGGAGACTTGTCAGTCTTCCTGCACAGTGTACAGCAGTTACGGCTGCATGCTCTGCCCCCACACCTAAGCCCCATCTCCCGAACACAAGGCCCTCCCCCAGGCAGAAGCTGCTGACCTCGATGGTATGAATAGGCCAGACATTGTCACCTTCACCTACGAGTGCCAGGTAAGCTTTGTGTGGGTGCTAGTGAGTGAGCTTCTGTGTGTGTGTGTGTGTGTGCTAGTGATTGAGCTTCAGTGTGTGTGTGTGTGTGTGTGTGTGCTAGTGAGTGAGCATGTGTGTGTGTACCTGCTAGTGAGTGAGCTTCTGTGTGTGTGTACCTGCTAGTGAGTGAGCTCCTGTATGTGTGCGTACATCTGCTAGTTAGTGAGCTTGTGTGTGTGTGTGTGCATCTGCTAGTGAGTGAGTGAGCTTCTGTGGGTGTGTGTGCATCTGCTAGTGAGTGAGATTCTCTGTCTGTGTGTGCATCTGCTAGTGAGGGAGTTTGTGTGTGTGTGTGTACCTGCTAGTGAGTAAGCTTCTGTGTGTGTGTGTGTGTGTATGTGTGTGTGCATCTGCTAGTAAGTATCGCTTCCTTGATCTTGACTTGTCATGCTGACTACTCACGTCTGTTCATAGGTCTTTATTACCAGCATCAGCTTAGATACCTCCAAGGCCTGGGAATATGTAACTGATCTATGTTTTTACTCTTGGAAAGATAAAAGAGTTTAATCTTAGTCTGCTTGTTCAAAGATCAGACATGACATTAAAACCCTCTTCCTCCTCTAGTGTATGTCTTAATATATCTCTCACTGTCTCTCTGTTTTCTATCAGTATATTGTGCTCTTTAACCTTTTACAGTAATTTGTGGAAATGGAAACAAAGGGAAAAATTTAAAGATTCATTGATTATATTTGCTATAGTATGCAAATTTTGAAATATTGAACAAAAATTGATACAAAAGGAAGGACCCTGTCTGTGATCTTCTAATCTAACAATTACAATATTAATTCATCAGAGTGATACTACTTTTATTTTGTCATTTTTCTATGTATGTACTTTTAAAAAAAAAAAAATGTCTGCAAGATTAAGCAGTTCAGCAAACTTTTCATTTTCTAGTTTAGCTCATCAAATTGTCCTTTTGCATGTCCAATTGGCATCCTGATTTTGTAGGATGCTATTGACCCATCTGATTTAAATGTTTAAAATGCTATTTTCTTATAGTTTATTTCTAAGGCAAATTGCATTTAATTTGCTCCTTTTTTAATAGCTTGTCATTGGTATATGTTGAGAAATATACTTTGAATTGGATTAAATACATTCCATTTATCCTCTTTGCTTGTGTCAGTGGCTAGTTTTTGTAAGTAAGCATTTTCATTAAGCCCATATATATTTTTTTTAATCCATCTCAACTGATACCATATCATTGTCTCTATTTACCAAATACTCTCTTACGTGGTTTGAAAATATGGAGTCTTTACCAAAGTCTTGTAATTTCCTAATCAATTTATTTTAATGGTTATACTGGATCCAACCCATGCTATTTTTACAATTTAGAATGATTATTTATTAAAAATATGTCAAAAGATATGTCAAACTGGTTAGTGTAATATATTGGTTCTTTCTTATACATGGATTCATAAAGACCAAATTACTATGTAATTATGGAGTGCCAAGTCCATATTATTTATAGCGGTATAATTAATGCTAATAAAAAAATTTATTTTTCTAATTAAAACATACTCTCAAGAACTGTGCTTTAGAAAATGTTAAATACCAGGGAGATAGCTCAAAAACACCCAATCAACCTAATATAAGATAAAAAAATGGTGAGCTATACCTTTAAAATACTATAAAAGTGCAACACAATGTAAAAGTGTAAGTGCAATGCATAATATAGTGCTAACAGTACAATATCAATAAATTAAAGAAGTGTGCAAATGCACAAGTGTATTAAGTGATAAGTTTACTAAAGAAACTTACTATTAGTGTCCTAAAAATGGAGTATCACAATATTCCTTCCAGGGATATATAAGAACATAATGCATAAAAGAGAAAAAGGGAAAAACATGGTATCAAACTGTATAGTAAAAAACGCTAGATACCCCTAGGGGGACCAGCTGGATGTGTATCTGGGGCGTCCAAGATAGGGAATAACCCTCACTTGTGTGTGCAACTAGAGAAAAAGGAAAACAGACCAGGTGGGTCAAAAGAAATAGGGCGCCCCCTAATTGATTGCCATATATGTATGTACAGATAAAATATAACCTTTAATAGTTACTGTATTAAAATACTCATATTGGAAGTAAAGAGATAAGGATAACAAAACATAATTAAAATCAGTATGGATAGGTGAGGTTAACTCTGAGTGGTATATATAAAATATTCGAAATATCACTTCAAAAGAATCTTGAAGTAGATAAGAAAAATCCCACTTAGATGTTAATCCTTATTAATCCAGCTGGGATCAGGCAAAAAGGATATTAGGGAGGTTCTGGCCTCTCATTTCCCAAGACCCCCAGCTTAAAGGGTCAGTGACCCCCTATGCATCACTTACAGCTCGAAGAGGTAGAAATCTAATGGAGTTCCTAGTGCCTAGTCACTTTTCCTCCAAAGGGTCTGGGCACTGTTGGCTTTCAGTACAAGGCACGTATAAATGTGGAAAATGTGTGGCTTGTGGGTACATGATGAAGGACTCAAAATGTCTTACAGATTCAAGTGATCAAATTATATGTAATGTTAAACAGTTCTTTAACATTAACACTAAAGGTTTGATCTACCTTCTAGTTTGCAAATGTGGTCTCAGATATGTGGGCAAAACCATCCGTCCCCTGAAAAGGAGAGTTATGGAACATATACACTCCGTCAAAAACTTTAGGGATACCCCAGTGGCGAGACACATAAGAAATCACCATCAGGGGGATTCAGAAGCTGTCAGGTTTGCAGGGATTCAAAAAGTGATCTTGGGACGTAGAGGACCTTACCCTCCTAAAACGAGAATGTTACTGGATATACAGGTTCAGGACTTTGGCCCCCAATGGCTTAAATGAGGGTTTCACCTTCACTCCTTTCATTGAGAGATAAGACTACGAAGGAGTTAACTACTGTAAATATATGTTTATGTATGTATATAGCTTCCTTTTCCTTTTCCTTTTCTTGAATGTTGTAAATAATTTCTTCTATTAGTTTACTATTTTTGATACACCAGTGGCCCACACTCCTCAGGCAGTTGACATAGTATAAACCTACTCTATTTAAGTGGGGGGTTTCATGCTTATTAATATATGTAATTATACCTTTAGGCGGTTTTCTATTATACGTCTGTGTATGAATGTAATATATGGATTTAAAAGAGTCACAACTCATTATCCCCAGATTAGTGGGACTTAGCCATATTTAGGAAACAGAACTTTATAGCGAGACTTGTTTACATTCAACAAGATAGGTTTTCCCCATGGACGTTTATAGATTATAGTATTTACTATTTCCGCTGTATCAGTTTAATATTTCAATAAATGATTCTAGAAATTAACACCTATGTTTGCTCATCTACTCGATTTCATTTCCTCATCTCTCTCCTTATTTCAAAAGATCTAACTTGGATGCAATATGGTACAATTGTGTCCAGTTATTCTTTGTGCTAGAGAGAGACCATCTGGTTATAATCATGGCGAACTAAGGGTTAAAATATATCCATACACAAGTAGGTGTCAACTTATCATGACGATACATCATTGGGGGGCGTGGCAAGTTTGGGTCTCGGCTTTCTGGCGCGAACCCAGGTTACATGCCCCATCTGCCTATTGGCGCAATGAGGGTATAAATGAGCCACTGGTACTCTGAGGACGCTTGTATAGCCTCAGAAGAAGGCGCGTTTAGCAGCGCCGAAACACGTGTTAGGTAGCTAGTCTGGATAGGTGTATGCGCTCGAATTGTGACATTTTTAGGCAGTCAGCTAGTCAATATCTTTTTGAGTTGGGTGAGCGTGTTGCTACATTGGGGGTGGGTGCATGAACAGGGACGTTTTTCCACACCTTGTGTGGGAGACCAGCTTCTCTCTTTCGATCCCGCTAACCTCACACTGAGGTTCTGCTATCTGACAGCTAAAGAGGCAATATCTACATTGTATCACCACACTGCTGACTCCAACATATTTGAGCAATTTAGCCACTTTGTAATAGATCTTTGTACATTTTATAGGTACAAACTTCTCTCCTCTATATGTAACACAAGATTGCTACAATTTATTTCACTTTAGAGCAATTGCAAATAAAGCAATTGTTTGGGAGGGGGGTATCCTAATTAGGAGAGTTACCTATTTACACACTATCACTTGGATAGTAAGATCTTCGCAAGTGACTATTTATCTGTAATAAGGATTAACATCTAAGTGGGATTTTTCTTATCTACTTCAAGATTCTTTTGAAGTGATATTTCGAATAGACTATATATCCCACTCAGAGTTATCCTCACCTATCCATACTGATTTTAATTATGTTTTGTTATCCTTATCTCTTTACTTCTAATATGAGTATTTTAATACAGTAACTATTAAAGGTTATATTTTATCTGTACATACATATATGGCAATCAATTAGGGGGCGCCCTATTTCTTTTGACCCACCTGGTCTGTTTTCCTTTTTCGCATACTGTATAGTGTAAAAATAATAAATAAATGGATGGATAAAACTCACAAGGAGAGAGCAGTAAAAGTCTGCTCTAACTTCTCTGGCTTTTGCCCTAAATAAAATGGCAGGTAATCAGGACGGCAGCTGAACACAAAAGTATGCTTTATTTCCTCATAAGTAAAAGTTCACATGTATGTGATATGGCTCTTTATCCCTTGTAGAAGTTCATATCCCCTCAGTAGTACAGTATGTCAGAGCCGTGGCTAGCACTAGTGGTCTTTCAAAGTTGTCAGCACTGCAGGGAGTTCTTCCGGGAACCGGAGCTTCAGATAGCGTGATGACGTCATATGCACAAAGGCGTTTCGACTGGGCGGATTCCTCCGAATACATCACAGTCCAGCCGTCCTATTCTTTTGAAGCTGCCATGATGAGCGTGGTTTGTAATGATCTCTTCATCATTGGTTCTTACTAGAAACCCAAAGTCTGAGTAACTGCATATTTTAATGCAAATATACAAAGTCCACAATTTTCTGGCATATCACCTAAACATTGTTTCTGACGAAAATCACAAAACAATGAAGTGTCCCATAGAGTACATCAACGTACATAGTATATATAAAGAAAGACATCAAAATACATTATATATATATATATATATATATATATATAATACGATGGGAGTTTTGCACTCCAGCTCTCCTCCAGATCTTGGCCCTTTGCTCAGCTGCACACAAATACAGTCTCCAAAAAGAAAGCCAGCACTCAAGGACTTCAGCATGAAAAAATAGGCATTTAATCCAAGTGGTCAACGTTTCAGTTCACAATTGTGAACTTTCCTCAGGACACCTGAAACCTGACACTGAAACGTTGACCACTTAGATTAAATGGAGACTATATATATAAATATATATATATATATATATATATATATAGAGAGAGAGAGAGAGAGACAGACAGACAGACAGACAAAATATAAAGGGAAAATAATCTAAACATATAATAAAATATAGAAGTGAAAAACTAAAAAAACTGAGAACCTACTAAAAAGGAGAGAAAAAAAGAGGCCATTAATATTGCAAATAATATATATCTGATGGTGTAATAAATTATATATATAAAATAGGCAGTTGTGTACCCACTTCATCTCTTCTTTTCCTATCTGTTGAATATAATTTCCTCCTCGCCAGGATTTTTTAACTATTTGTATCCCTAAAAAAAATAAGCCACTAGGGTCTTTATTGTGGTACTTCTTAAAATGTGCTGATCAAAACTATGTTGATCGAAGTCTTATCAGATATTGCTAATGTCCTCATTAGTGATGTCGCGAACCCGAAATTTTCGGTTCGCGAACGGCGAACGCGAACTTCCGCAAATGTTCGCGAACCGGCGAACCGCCCGAAACGCCATTGACTTCAATGGGGAGGCGAATTTTAAAACACACAGGGACTCTTTCTGGCCACAATAGGGATGGAAAAGTTGTTTCAAGGGGACTAACACCTGGACTGTGGCATGCCGGAGGGGGTTCCATGGCAAAACTCCCATGGAAAATTACACAGTTGATACAGAGTCTGGTTTTAATCCATAAAGGGCAGAAATCACCTAACATTCCTAAATCACAATCAATATGGATTGACACCTGACATATGACATATTGACACCTTGACATATGGATTGACACCTGTCCTCAGAGCCCCTGATGCACACGGACACAGAGCAGAATAGAGACTGGTCCCCCTACATAGGGTCACTTGGCAGATATGGATTGACACCTGTCCTAAGGATCCCTGATACACACTGACACAGAGCAGAATAGGGACTGTTCCCCCTACATCGGGTCACTTGGCAGATATGGATTGACACCTGTCCTAAGGTTCCCTGATACACACTGACACAGAGCAGAATAGGGACTGGTCCCCCTACATCGGGTCACTTGGCAGATATGGATTGACACCTTGTTACAAACTGCTATTTGTAACGGGCCCTTTAAATGGCAAATTGCCCTGTTTCCCTGGGTTGTGGAGAAGCCTCTTTGCCAGCCTCCTCCCGCATGACTATGGCCCCTGGGAGATTGTGAAAATGTATGCACTTTTATTTGGTGTGTATGGCCCTTTAAGACTGTCGGTGGGCATATTGGGGCTTATGGACTCTTTATGTGACTGGTGCTGGCCCTTTAAACACCTTTTTTGGGACATCAGGAAGATTGGGACACTGCCCCTTTAAGGCAGTGTCCCCAGACTTGTTGGGGACACGGCCCCTTTAAGACGGTGTCCCCTGTGTCCCCAGACCTGGTGCAAACCCTTTGTGCCTGCCTTGCTATTTCCCACTTGGTTCAGTAAATGGGAAATTATTTCAGCTGCAGAGACTAAGTCCCATTCGGCGATGGGACTTAGTCTTTTTTTCAGCCGGTTTTTTCAGCCTTATTTCAGCTGCAAAGACTAAGTCCCATTCGGCGATGGGACTTAGTCTTTTTTTTTCAGCCTTATTTCAGCTGCAGAGACTAAGTCCCATTCGCGATGGGACTTAGTCGTTTTTTCAGCCTGAAATAGACCGACCTCACAGCCCAAATCTATGGAACTGTTTTGGGCAGGAAAATGTGCTTGCGGTCGGTCATAAAGGGACCTCCAGCTAACTTTTTAACCCCTGGATGGATTTGGCTGATTTTTGGTTATGTTTATGTTTTAAGTGTGCTGATTCCAAATATGTAATTATGAAGATGGGATGTGTAGTTTTAAAGTTACAGGGTATGGCTAAAAACTGTATTTTTACTGCCTGTGTTTAATTATGTTAATCTCTTCCCAAACGTCATTTCGTTCAAAGTGGAGAGAATGTTAAAAAAAAATATTTTTGTTGAGTGTGAGAAATGCTTTTCAGCCGCTTCTAATCTTAAGCATCATTTGAGGAGCCATACAGGAGAGAAACCTTATTAGTGGTGTGTTTAGTATTGTTCTGATCAGTTTAATACCTTCCGCGTCTCCTATCAGTGGATGTGTATATGGCAGCCATTTTAGGAACCGTACACCTGGGACCCGAGCAAAGTCACCTCGTTCAACAGGCGACAACATTTGTCCTGGAAAACTATCCTGGACATTCTGTACAATTTGTATGGATATGGCAGTGATTTCTGTAACAGGGGAGATGGAAGAAGATGCTTGGTCGGTCCTCTTAATTCAAATTTGGGGCACTGCGCGGTCAAGCTAATGTGCCACCAGATAGGAGTGGTGTGTTTAGTATTGTTCTGATCAGTTTAATACCTTCCACGTCTCCTATCAGTGGTGGTGTACACGGCATTGATTTTTGTAACAGGGAGATGGAAGAAGAGGCTTGGGAGGGG
>OW240914.1:262471288-262482007 GCA_933207985.1 Pelobates cultripes
GTTTGTTCGATATTAACCCATGCTTTTTTGGAGTTCGGTTTGGACCATTCCAGTATCCTCCCCAAGTGTATTGCTTTATGATAGTTCTGTATGTTTGGACACCCTAGTCCTCCCTTTTCTTTAGATTTCGTTAGTAGTTGGAAGGCTATGCATGGTCGCTTCTTGGCCCAGATGAAGGATGTGAATAGTGTTTGTATTGTGTGAAAGAAGTTTGATGGTATATGTATTGGGATCGTGTTTAAGAGGTAGAGGATTCTAGGGAGTATGTTCATTGATATGATGTTGATTCGCCCCATCCACCTGAAATGGGGTTTGTCCAAGGAGTTTAAGTCCCTCGTTATCTCAGCTATCAATCCCGGAAAGTTAGCCTTGTATAACGTCTCGTGTGAATTGGTTATTTGAACCCCTAAATATTTAATGCTCTGATTGGCCCATTGGAATGGAAATGATTTCTTTAGTTTTGCAATGAGGTGTTTGGGTGTGTTAATATTTAAAATTTCACATTTGCCTTCGTTAATTTTAAAGTTCGAGAGTTTACTGTAGGTCTGTAGTGCCGTTACTAGATGTGGGAGACTAGTCGATGGTTGCCGTAGGGTGAATAATAGATCCTCAGCGAAAGCTGAGACTTTATATTCCTGTCTCTGGGCTCTTATTCCTTGTATATCGGGTCTCCTACGTATATCTTGCAGGAAGGGTTCCAAAGACAGGATAAACAAGAGAGGAGATAATGGGCATCCCTGTCGGGTGCCATTACTTATTCTAAAGGGGTTCGATAGCTGCCCGTTTACCTTCAGTCTCGCAGTTGGTATGGAATAAATCATTTTAATCCATTGCAACCATCTGGTACTGAATCCCAGAGTTTCTAATGTGGTGAAAAGAAATGTCCAGTCTACCCTATCGAATGCTTTTTCAGCATCGATTGCTAACAGTATGGACGGGGTAGTTGTTCGGGATGCGAGGTGAATTAGATTAATGATTTTGAACGAATCCTGCCTGATCTGGGTGGATTAAATCTTGAAGGAAAGGTTTTAGCCGCGTCGCCAGCATTTTGGTGAAGATCTTAATGTCCACATTAATAAGAGAAATTGGCCTATAGCTGGCACATTTTTCTAGGTCTTTCCCTGGTTTGGGTAACAACGTTATGGTAGCTTCTAGAGCCTGTTTGGGTATATAGTTATTTTGCAGGATGGAGTTTATTGCGTTTAGAAAGTGTTCTGCCAGTTCTTTTTGGAACGTTTGGTAGTAAGAGGACGAGAAGCCGTCGGGGCCCGGACTTTTGTTGTGTGGGGTCTGCTTTATGGCGAGTCTGAGTTCATCTACGGTAAATGGTTCATCTAGCGATTTCGCTGCTATTGGCGGGAGTATCACATCAAATTTGTCTGTTAGATAGCTTTTAATGTCTTCTCTACTGGGTCCTATGTCTCTAAGATTTTAGAGGGATGTATAATATTCCCTGAATGTTTCTGCTATGTCTGCTGTCGTCTGAGCTACCGACTCGTCTAACCGTTTTATTTTCGGTATGTATGTCAGAGTTCGTTTCTTTTTTAGTGCCTGAGCGAGCAATTTTCCACACCTATATCCATTTGCATAGTATAGGTGTTGCGTCCATAGCATGGCTTTTTTCGTTTTATCTTGAAGCAACGAGTGGAGCTCTGTTCTAAGTGAAAGCAGGGATCGGTATTCATTATCGGACATGTTATTCTTATGGGAATCCTCTACTTGTTTTATTTTATTTGTGAGTTTGTCAATTTATTTCTTTCTTTTTTCTTTCGTGCACCCCATTTGATTAATTCACCCCTTATTACTGCTTTGTGTGCTTCCCATTGTGTATAAGCGGAAACGTCTGATGTGTTGTTTTCTATGAATTATTGTCTTATAGAGAGCTCTATAGTTCCGCGGTCTGTTTGGAGTGTATGAGTGTGGGGTTCAACTTACACTGACCTTTAGTGTGCGGGAGGGATGGTATATTTATTGAGAGATATATTGGCGCGTGATCTGACCAAGTTATCGGACCTATAGATGTATTCTGGATCAGCCCTAGATCTTTATGTGCTGTCAGGAAAAAATCTATACGTGAGTATGATTTATTCAGGGCAGAGTAATATGAGAAATCTTTTGTCGTTGGATGCTGTACCCTCCAGCAATCCATCAGTTGGGACGAATGCATGATTTGTCTCATTTGGTACCTAGTGTTGTCTTGATGTTTGCTGTCATGTGATGTGCTATCTTTATGTCTGTCTAATGATACATTAAAATCTCCCCCTATTATTAGTATATCATTAGTCTCTTGATTGATTTTGGACATGATGTTTCGAAAAGCTCCACACTGGTTTTTATTTGGGAGGTATATAGCCACTAAGGTAATGGGTGTCGTCCCTACTGAGCCCTGTAATATTATGAATCTCCCAGATTGATCTGTAATATGATTTTTATAAGTAAAGGGAACATCCGCTCCAATTAATATGGCTACCCCCCTCGACTTACTGTTGATATAATTGTTGTAGTATACATGTGGAAATTTGGGGTGTTTGAGCTTGGGGGCCATTGAAAATTTCTTGCAAGAAAACCACATCTATTTTCTGTTTTGCGAGTTCTGTGAGTACCATTTTTCTTTTTTCAGGAGTGTTGAGACCTCTGACATTCTGAGAGCATATCTGTAATCTACCCGTCTGCGGGACCAATTTGGTTGCCATGTGTAAAGGATGCCTGTGACCGTCTCCCGGTGTACAATTATGTTTGTATTCTTAATCGTTTCTGTATAAGCATACGGAGCTGTGCCAAGGTTGTTGCGTATCTTGCCACCTCCCGATTTGTATTATTTATGCAAACATTTATGTTAAATATAAACAAAGAAACAAAAAACAAATATTTAACTATATACATACACGAGAGAGTTACTTTGCCCTTCGAGGTATCTACCAACTGAGGTTATGATACTCTCGGGGTATTAGAATCCTGGGACATCATTTATGCTTATACCCTTTTTGTAGAGTCGGTGTCCTATAGATTCAGAATAGGAGTCAGTACTTGACCCTGTTTAGGTCCTGTAGTGACCTCCGAGACAGGGGTATAGTGCTGGAGTAATAAAGAAGTTTCAAGTACGGTACTGCTCAGGACCTTAGTGGTCCAAGGGGGGGATGTGGGGTATTATATCCTACTCACAATAAGAATCGTAGGTTCAGGTTTTGCAACTCGTGAGGCGGTTACGCCATTGAGCTGTAGGTATCTAAAAGAGAGAGTGTGGACCCTGCTCCCCTCGTGGCGGCTGGGTTGACACTTAATGTTTGGGCTAAGTTTCACGTAATTTGTATTCGTCTAATAAAAGTGTAATTCGACAACCTGTGGGTGCACAGAGCTAACATGACATATGTTATGCAGAGCAGGTGCTGCGGTGCAGCTAGGTTAAGACAATACAGTATCGATATGATACATTTACCACCGCCCGCTTTTCTGCATGTTGCTACGGAACGGTTATCGGGATTTCATATTCGTCACTTAAAAAGGCCATTCAACATACTGTGGGTGCACAAAGTCAGCAGGGCATACATTATGCAGAGCAAGTGCTGCGGTGCAGCGAGGTTAAGACAATACATTATCGATATTATAGATTTACTACCGCCCACTTTTCTGCATGTTACTATGGAACAGTTATCGGAATTTTGTATTCGTCTCTTAAAAGGGCCAACCAACATACTGTGGGTGCACAATATCAGCAGGACATACGTTATGCAGAGCAGGTGCTGCGGTGCAGCTAGGTTAAGACAGTACAGTGTCGCATGATATATTTACCACCGTCAGCTTTTCTGCATGTTACTATGGAACAGTTGTTGGCTACTTCCGTTAACATGGGGAAACCGTTCAAGTGAAGAGTTAATAATTATATAGCGTCCTGGCTTCATTGGATTCTGCGTGGGGTTATTGGTTGTCTCCTGGGCCTGGTGAAGGGTGAAGCTGGCGGAGTTTTCCAGGACGATTTCTTCTTGCCGTCCATTTGCCGTCCTCGTACCCTTTGTTGCTGGCTCTGGGTCACCTCCAGTTCATGGAGATCATACCAATCCGGTATATCCACCGCCGGCAACCCTAAGCGTCTCGAGAATTCTTCTACATCCTCCGCTGTGTTGATTGTAGCCTGTACTCCTTGGTGGGAGGCTTGTAGCGAAAAAGGGAACCCCCAGCGGTATTTTATGCCCGCCTGTTGGAGCGCTTGCGTTATGGGTTTCAGGGCCCGCCTCCCTCTCAATGTCATCCAGGCAAGGTCTGGAAGGAGTAGAATTTTTACATTCTCGAATCTTATATCTGTTATGTCTCTTGCACACCTCATGATATTTTCTTTTTCCTTATAATAATGCACTCTGCAGATAATATCTCTTGGTGCTTCGCTGGGAAGGCCTCTGGGTCTTAAGGCCCTATGTGCTCTGTCTAGGAGAATGTGAGTGCTCTCCGGCCTTTGCAGGATTCTATTGAATAAAGTTTGGAGGGAGGTATTGAGATTTCTGTGGGTCCTTGAGCCTCTGGGAGCCCCCTTATCCTTATGTTATACCTCCTACTCCTATTATCCAAATCCTCTGTATTTTTCATTGTATAAAGTAGTTTGGAGTCTCTGACCCCTTGATTATGCTCTAGTGTGAGGAGTCTGTCTAGTATTTGGTCTCTGTCATCCTCTAAGTCCCCAACTCTATTATTGACTTGCCTGATGTCTGTCGTCAGAGTTGTGAGTTTATCTTGCACTGATGATTCGAGTTTCGCCATCATGGCTGCGATGTCGTCCTTAGAGGGAAGGTTGAGCAGGAGTTCCTTAAGGTCGGATCTGCTGGTGTCTCCAGATTGCTCAGATGTAGCCGGGCTCCGTGCTCGCTGGCTGCATGGGGAAGATGGCGCCGCTTGGCTGTCCTCTATGTTCTCTCCCAGCACTTTGACGGTGTCCCCGAAATATTTGTCCAGGTTGCTTGTAGCTCTTGTTTTCCCGGGGTCAGGGGTGTTCAGACAGGCACCTGATTTCTTTTTATTGCCCATTAGGTTGTTTCCGTGGGGTTTTCAACCAGTTTAATGTTCCGTCGTCGGGGAACTAGTTTCTCGTGCGTCCGCTCACATCACGTGCCAGGCCACACCCTCCTAACATTAGTTTCTTGGATCTAGAGATCTATGTAGATAATGGTATTCTAAAAAAAAAAACTATTTTTAAAAAGTAGATGCTAACAGCTACTTCCTGTATAACAGTGGTCTTTATACTCCCTTAAACATGCCAAAAGGGCAACTACAGAGGATAAGAATGAATTGTACCGATAAAGAAATATTTGAAAAACAAGCTAAAAAAGTGATAGAGAAATTTTCACAAAAACAATACCCTAAACAACATATTAAACAAGGTATATGAAGAAGTAGAAAAATTAGACCAAAATGATTTTTTTTTAAACAGAAGAATATAAATAGTCAATAGGACAATTTTAATATGCTATCTTTAGTTCTAGACATCAAGAGGGATTCCGAAAAAAGTTAAGTCAACTATCAATAAGCATTGGTACCTTCTAAAAACAGATAGGGAATTATCAACTATTATTCCAGATAAACCTTTTATTATGTTTATGGTGACGCACCCAGTTTATAACAAATTTTGACTTTTAACCATCCCAAAAGAGGCATTACAAATACCTTTTAAAATACTAATAAAAAAGGTTTTTATTCACGTGGGAAAATATGCTGGCTGCAAATGCAGTAAACATAGGACACCAAAGGGTATCCATAAATTCAAAACTAAGTATAAAGCAGGAAACAATGAACGCACTGTTCAGTGTCTCTGTGTATACACCTGTACAAACCACCTCCCGGGAATAGACACAGGGTGTGGTGACAGGGGTCACACAGAAAGCAGTGTACCAATGTTCGACTCCAGAAATCCCAAACGGGGCTTAACCCCAAGTAAACAAGAAACAAGAAATATTGCGCAATGCAGTCAGTCTCCCTATATCCTAGGGACTAACCACATATCTGGAAATATCTATAGCGATCGAGTGTAATCCAAAGAACCTGATGGCAAAATTATAAATATAAATATAACTAGAGACCCAGAAACAGAAAAAAATCAAATAAAGTATATACAAGTGTGACTCAAATTCCATGCCAAATAAAGGGGGGTATACAAGGGGCTAAAAGTCTGCCGTGTAATGTCCTGCCTCAACCCTAATTATCAGCTTTATTGTAGAATACTATAAGGGTATGAGTTACAAATGGCTAGACCCCCAACATAGTTCCCCACTTAGAAATGTCAATAGTAGGTATAACAAAAAGGCTCACAATAGAGCTAATAGAGATAAAGGGGAGAGATGGAAAGTGAAATGTAGTCAGTATTCAGTCTAAAAAAACAGACTGATATTTAAAGTTAAGCAAGCCTCTCTCCCTGTAAATCTAACTAGACAGGCATAGAAAGAAGGTAGAAAAATAGAAATAAGTGTTAAATAAAAATCATGGTGCTACAGCCACCAGTGCCCAGTGCTCATATACATGATATGAGGAGAAAATGCCCGACGTACGTTTTGGTGCTATAGAAGAGCACCTTCGTCAGGGGCCAACAAGAAACTGATTGAAAGTCTCTTAAATACAAGAAGTGCAGGAGGCATGAATACCTTGGACCAATAAGATCTGGGGGTGTGAATACCCAGCTGTATGTAATCTCCGATGTGTATCTGTGTCCTGGTAAACCACGAGAAACATATGGAGGCGGAGCTTACTGCCGGGCACGTGACCCGGTATCCTATGGGTCACATGGTCTAAACGGCAGGACGGAAAGCAAACTGGGACACGTCGTGGGGGTAGTTAGGTATGTAAAACAAATGGCGATCCCCTATTACAACTAAGGATTACTCCGCCCCTCACAGTCAGGTGGGCGGGTGCACAAAGAGCAAGGGGGCGCACCGAAGAGATTAAGAATTACAAATTAAGTTAGGATTAAAGGTAATCAAATAAAAATAGTCCGGGGGTTGTCAAGGGTTAACTGCATATAAATAAGCATTCCGGAATGCCCCCAATGGAACCTATCACTTTACGCTCTATTATATATAACACCCAGATCGCACAAAGGGGAATATCAAGAGAGAATACCTAGGATGATTACTGGTATACACCATCTGCACGAATTATATCCAGAAGCATTGTGAATCAAGTGTATACATACAAGATACACATAATTATTCAACATGGAAATCTTCTTAAGATGTTAGTCTAAACTCAGTGTGTCTAGTAATTTAAACGGGTGACTAGTAAAAAAAGGGGGTAAGTATTCAATTACAGTGATACATCTTATTTTGTCCTCCCTAGATTCTCAGACATATAATAAATCAAATAAAAGCTGACTATACAGTATGACTGGCTTCCTCATTATTAAAATGTCCTGATATCTAAATATAAATACTCCATGATGATCACCTGGAGTATGGACCAAGAGATGAATAGAGGAGTATGCCCATCTATATAACGCAGATGTATATTTAGAGATATTATATTTATGTGGTCATTGAAATGGTATTCATGTCTAAATTAATAATCAAGAATGTGAAAATAAATAAATAGAAAGGTATATATACATATATAAACTAAACACTACACACGCTATATTACAAAATTTACAAGTGTTCAGGCATATTGAGCTAATTTATAAAGGTGTAAATACATACATATCGTATGTTAATGGAGATGAGAGGGAAAAGAGACATGTTCAGACCAGGATTCTTTAATCGGCAATGAAGGGTGTATAGGAAAAACCCTCCTTTAATCCAAGTGGTGACAAAGTTTTGAGCTTATAAATCCAAAAGCTCTCTCTTTGAAGTAGTCTTTTATCTAAATCTCCCCCTCTTGGTCCAAGTGTGACCTTTTCAATGCCACAGAATCTGATCCCTAGTGGGGACCCCCTATGGTGGGACTTCAAATGTTTAGAGATAGGGGTATCAATTTGTCTTCCGGGGTTAACTGAATTAACATGTTCCCTAATTCTAAGTTTGAATTTACGAAAAGTTTTTCCCACGTATAACTTATTGCATGAGCATATAAGTAAGTATACGAGTCCCTTGGACTGACAATTAAAGAAATTACGAACTTTGAATTCTTGTGCACCCAAGGAGTCTGAGAATGTTTTGGAGGGTCTATGTATAAATGTACACGCCTTGCATCTACCGCATTGATATGTGCCTAGGACAGGAGACTTCAGCCATGAGGTTTTTGGAGCTACTGTTTTAAGGTGACTAGGGACTAATATATCCTTGATATTGCGCCCCCTTCGTGCTGTTACTGATGCCTTGGGTGTAATCACCCTATGAAGGTGTGGGTCTTGGTGTAAGAGGGGCCAGAACCTATCAAGGATACTCATAATTTGATGCCAACCTGCATCAAAGTTCCCTATACACCTAATAATCTCCTGTGATGTCTCTACGTTCCTTTCCAATAGGAGATCTTTACGGTCTGACAATAATGCCCGTTTATATGCATTTTTTAAGCATTTATTTGGGTACCCCTTTTGTTTGAACTGGTATTGCAAAGTCTTCGCCTTCAGTTTAAAATCTTCTACGGTAGAACAGTTACGTCTTAGTCGTAGATACTGTCCCACTCGGATCCCTTTTTTCTGGGAAGGTGGATGGTGGCTTGTCCAGTTCAGCAGGTTGTTGGTTGCCGTAGGTTTCCGAAAGAGGGTAGATGTAAGTACCCCTCCCTCTGACAGGGAAATAGTAAGGTCTAGAAAGTTAATTTTGTTGCCGCCAATTTCACTCGTCAGTCTCAGATTGATATGATTTAAATTTAAATTGTTGACAAAATCTAGAAAGAGTTCAGAGGTATCTGTCCATATGATCAATACATCATCGATGTATCTTTTCCATATTCTTATATGTCTTGTATATTTTTGCATATGTTCACTAAACACCATAGTACTCTCCCACCACCCCGGGTAGAGGTTGGCATATGAGGGGGCACAAGCCATCCCCATAGCTGTTCCTCTCACCTGGTGGTAGTATTTACCTTGGAAGATAAAATGATTATGTGTTAAAATGAACTGCATCAGATCATGGACAAATTCATTGTGTCTTAGTGAAAACATTGGTTTGCTATCTAGAATTGCTCGAAGATGTTGTAAACCCACCTCATGTGGTATTGAGCTGTATAAGCTCTCCACATCAAGGCTACAAAGAATAGCATGGCCAGTGATTTTAATCCCTTCTATAGTGTTTAATGTATGTTTGGTGTCCTTTAAATATGAAGGGAGTTCAAACACCAGTTTCCTTAGAATCTGATCCACATATAGACTTATGTTTTGGGTCAGATTGCCTCTGCCAGAGACTATAGGTCTTCCGTTTAGTATGGGTTGCTGTTTATGTACTTTTGGAAGTGCATAAAATGTGGCGGTAACCGGATTTTTAACAAACATAAAATTATATTCTTCCTTTGATATTAGAGATAAGGACAATGCCGTGTCGAGAATTGTTTTTAATTCAGCAAGATATTTTTGTGTGGGGTCACCATTTAATACTTCGTATGTTTCCCTATCTCCAATTAATCTATGTACCATTGAAACATAATCTGGTTTGTTTAGAATGACCGTATTGCCTCCTTTGTCAGAGGGTTTAAAAATCACCTCATCCATATCTTTCAGTTTTTTAAGGGAAATGCTTTCTTGTGGAGATATATTGCTATGAGGCTGGATTAGTAGATCTTTCTGGTTAATTTTATCAATTTCATTGCATGTCATCTCCACAAATAGGTCTATATACTTAAAGTCCACTAAATGTGGAGTAAACAGGCTTTTCTTTTTCAATTGTGTGAATGGAGGTTGTTTTTGTGTATAGTCATCATTGCATGTGAGCAGGTCCACTAGTATATCCAGTGCACCTATGTCAGAGGCTTGTAGCCCTAGATCCTTTGCCCTTTTTTCATTTTTCATCTGGTGAAATTTGTGCAGAGCCAATTTTCTTGCAAAAAGGTGTATGTCCTTTGTCCAACTAAATTTATCAAAATTGGAGACAGGGACAAAGGACATACCCCGCCGCAAGACTTGTAGCTCTACTTTTGTGAGATTGTATGAAGACAGATTAATAATCTGATTATCAAGAGGGGCCTGATCTAATACCTTTTCCTTCTGAATTGTTGGGGTGGTCTGCCTCTGTTGCGTGTCCGTGGGGCTATGTTTTCTTCCATACTGGGTTGTCCTAAAAAAGAGACCCCTCTTTTCAATATACTTTTAGTATTTCGTTCAAATGGAACTGAAGGGCCCCCTTTAGATAATTCTGAATCTGAACCACTCGTCTCATATTCTGATGTAGATATTGGTTCCGAAAAACTCCTCCTAAAATTTCTATTTTTCTTATATACATTCCCACTCTTGAAGTCATTATTATCTCTAATAAACTTGGAGTGTTTCCGAATTTTGATGTTTTGCTGAAATTTGTCCAAGTTATTCTTAAGTTTTGTCTCTAATGATTCAAAATTTGATTCGTCTTTAAAGGCTGCGATCTTATTAATCTGCTCATCCACCTCCTTATTAACTCTTTCTAATCTTTTTGTTTCAAATTTGCAAAGGATCTCCATAAATCTCTTGGAGCATATTGCTGCGGCTTCCTCCCACTCTTTAGTAAATTCCTCCTCCTCTATATGGGATGCTGGTATATTTTGTACCCTTAGTCCCCTGGGGATAAGATCTTTCTTTAAGTAATTGTCAAGTGATGCAATTTCCCATCCTGTTTT
>OW240914.1:262496692-262510873 GCA_933207985.1 Pelobates cultripes
AACCCCCCCTCGAGGCCAGCCCAACGGATGGGAAGCCGAAGGCTTCGAAGGGAACCGCGCATGAAAGGAGCGGATCAAAGAGGGCGCATTCAAGTCAGAGGCAGAAACCCAGGACCGCTCCTCAGGGCCGTAACCCTTCCAATCAACCAGATACTGCAACCGACCCGAGAAAAACGAGAATCAAGCAGAGCAGCTACTTCGTACACGTCATTAGAGACAGCGCGGAGGGAATCTGGACGCCTGAGAGGACCAGAGAATCGATTACAGAGCAGGGGCTTCAAAAGGGAGGTGTGGAAAGTGTTAGGTATACGCATGGAAGGAGGCAAGGCCAGGGAGTAGGACACAGGATTGACCCTACGCAATACCTTATAGGGGCCAAGGAACCTGGGCGCAAATTTCATTGAGGGGACCCTGAGGCGGAGATTCTTAGAGGACAACCAAACTCTATCACCCGGGACATAAGAGGGAGCAGCACCCCTACGATGATCAGCAAATTTCTTCTGAGAAGCAGTCGCACGAGAAAGAGTAGCATGGACCTGATCCCACATCTTCCGTAAGGAGGTGAGGTGCTCGTCCAAAGCGGGTATTCCCTTGTCGGAGAACACGCCGGGAAGGACAGAGGGTTGGAACCCATAAGCAACCATAAAAGGACTTAAGCCAGTGGACGAATGAGTCACAGTGTTCCTGGCGAATTCAGCCCAAGGAAGGAGGTGAGACCAGTTGTCCTGGTGTGCATTCGTGAAGCAACGTAAATATAACTCCACAGATTGATTCGCCCGTTTGGCCGCTCCATTAGATTGTGGATGATAGGAGGAAGTAAACGACAAGGAAATCCCCATCTCAGCACAAAAGCCCCTCCAAAACCGAGAGACAAATTGAGGACCCCTGTCAGATACGATATCCTGTGGTATACCATGCAAGCGGAAAACCTCTTTGGCAAATACCTGAGCCAACTGAACCGCAGAAGGTAGTTTCTTAAGTGAAATAAAGTGTGCCATTTTAGAGAATCTATCTTTCTCTTTCACGTATAATCTACCAACAGGTGTCTCAGAGGGTGCTTGGGTTTGGTATGCCTTGATACCATCAAGGAAAAGAGACGAAATAACTAAACGGGTAGCAGCTATTATCTTAGACGTGGGTACAATGGGTTCAGTAGTGGGGGCGATAGACTCCAAAGGTTCGTATTGTCGGGAGATAGCATCAGCCTTGACATTACGGTACCCAGGCCTATATGTGATAATGAACTGAAAGCGTGAAAGAAATAAGGACCATCTGGCTTGACGAGAGGACAACCTTTTAGCATCAGCTATATAGGAGAGATTCTTATGATCAGTTATAACCAGGATTTTGTGTCTAGCTCCTTCTAATAAGTATCTCCACCCTTTAAATGCCATCACAATAGCTAATAGTTCCCTATTCCTGACGTTGTAATTCTTTTCCGTATCAGACAGTTTCTTAGAAAAGTAACAACAGGGATGGAGGGGTTCATTATAGGATAATCTTTGTGATAATACAGCTCCTATACCTGATTCTGAAGCGTCTACTTCCATTATAAAGGGAAGGGAAGGATCAGGATGGTGTAGCACAGGAGCAGTGGCAAATGCATTTTTGAGGGTTTCGAAGGCCTTGATGGCTTCAGGAGTCCAAACTCTGGGGTGCAAACCCTTTTTAGTTAGTTTTGTGATAGGAGAAATGACCGATGAAAAGTTTTTAATAAACCTGCGATAATAATTGGCAAAGCCTATACATCGCTGTATTGCCTTAAGACCTTGAGGAAGAGGCCAAGACAATATGGCTTCTAATTTAGAAGGATCCATACTGAACCCCTGTTCAGAAATGACGTACCCTAGGAATTGTACTGATTTCTGATCAAATAAACATTTCTCCAATTTACAATAAAGACCGTTCTGTAGCAATCTCTTAAGTACCAGAGGTTTATCAAGTGGTCTACCATCTATGGCCTCAATGGCCAAGGGTGTGGCCTTTTGGATCAGATTCAAGGCTGCGGTTTTAGCAAAGTTCTCATCCATAAAGCTGTCTGCAGCACCTGAATCGATCAAGGCTTCAGTTGTTATCGTAGTTTTATTGACCAAAAGAGAAACTGTTATAAATGGTCTAGAGATGGACATATGAGGGGGAAAAAACATAACACCCGAGGCCGACCCCTCTTTAGGCCTTAGGTGCTGGAGTTTCCCTGCAAACTAGGACAGTTTCTTCGGAAATGCCCCCTCTTACCACAATAAAGGCACAAACCCTCCCTTCTGCGGTATGTTCTTTCACCTAATTGCATGGGTTCGGGAGGTGGTTGATTAGGGGGAGGTAATGCTAACAATGCAGTACTGGGTAAAGCAGGTAACCCCTGTGTATTCATCCTTCTTTGACTACGCCTCTCTCTAATATGGTTGTCAATTAGAATGACATAATCTATTAGATCATCCAGAAGAACAGGCATTTCCCTGGATGCTATTTCATCTAATATGTAAGCGGCCAAACTCTCCTGAAAAGCTGTTACGAGAGCGTCGTTATTCCAGACCACTTCAGCTGCCAGAGTGCGGAATTCAATGGTATAATCCGCTACAGATCTATTACCCTGTCGAACCCTAAGCAGAGCTTTGCCAGCAGAAGCAACCCGGCTGGGTCGGTCAAACGTACGTTTAAAAGCTGTTAAGAAGTCTGAAAGGGACATTGGGGATGTATTCTCCCACATGGGATTAGCCCATGCTAGAGCTTTCCCGGAAAAATGGTTAATCAAAAAAGCAATTTTGGTTCTGTCAGTGGGGTAGGAACGAGGATTCATCACCAAATGAATATCAAATTGGTTGAGGAAACCACAACACAATGCTGGATCACCGCTATAGCGCTGAGGTGGCGTCATGTGAACCACGTGAGCAGGAGCGGGTACTGGATCCGGAATGGGTTCTGGCACAGCAGCAACAGCTTCTTGGACGGCAGGTTGCAAGTGGGCAGTACGAGCCAGTATGGTTTGTAAAGCCTGAGCAAACTGATCCATACGGTGGTCTAAACCATCCATTCTAGCCTCCTGATTCACTAACAGCTGTGGAATGTCAGCAGGTTCCATGGTGGCCCTGTTGTAATGTCACGATTCATGGAACCCAACACGCTGGCACACACACACACAGAAAAGGTGCCGTACCGGACCTTAGAGTGGCCGGGCTAAGCACTTTAAGAATAATCAGGAGACAAGCCAAGTAAAGGGAGCCAGAAAACGGGAGAACGAGAAACAAGCCGAGGTCAAAGGAGTGGAGAAGACAGGATAAACGGAATAACGAGCCAAATAATCAGTAACCAGAGAGCAAGACGAGAACACTACGCTACAGATATCACAAGACCACAACAGGGCACTGAGGGACAGGAAAGGTAAGTATAAATACCCTTGGTTTAATTCTGATTGGATAACTTCCAATCAGAATTAACAATCACACGTGGGGGATATCTATACCTCCCACTGTGATTGTGGTACTATTTCTTTAACGCAGGGTCACTCACGTGACCCCAGCGTTTACTTAATTCCTGGACCTCCCAGCGTGCAGCGTTATACATGCTGCCGCTGGGGGGCGTCGAGGACGCTGGCGGCGTGCGGCACAGAGGAGACACCGCTCGCCGACAGGTAAGCAGAGGGGAGACCGCGGGCGGCGATGGAGTGAGGGTGAGTGCTGCAAGTGGCGTGCAGCCTCCCCTCCTAGCCGGATCCCTGACAATATCTCTTCTTAATGGAGATGTTAAGATTTACGCTATGATCATTGTTGACCGCCTGAAGAATTGTATCTCAGATCTGATACATCAGGACCAGAATGGATTTATTCCAGGCAGAGTAGCAGCAGGAGGCTATGCAGTTTTGGATGCCCATGACGCAGCATTTGGGATGAATGTCCCCCTTCTGACCCTGTCATTGCATGCTGAGAAAGCCTTTGACAGGGTCAGAAGGGATTTTCTGAGTGACGCTTTAAAGGTGTATGGTTTAGAAGGGGCAGTCTATGATGCAATTATGGCATTATACACAGTTCCCTCAGCAAGGACCGTAGGACTAGGAATAGAGGCAGATTGGTTTAACATCACGAACGGCATCACTAGGCAGGGATGTCCCCTGTCCCCTTTATTATATGTTTTAACCATTGAGACCCTGGCAGAAGAAATAAGGCAAAATATAAAGGGTTTCAAAATAAACAATGTAGAACATAAAGTCAACTTATACGCTGATGACGTCATGCTTACCCAACAAAACCCAAAGTCATCACTGCCGGAATTGATAAAGGTATTGGGTCAATATAGCGAATATTCAAATTATAAATTAAATACAAATAAAACTATAATAATGGCAAGTAAGATTCACAGTGAAGACAGGAACTTTATCAAAACAACGTACAACTTTGTCTGGACAAAGGATAATATCACGTTTCTTGGTATTAAAATCCCAAGAAACATAAATAAAGTAATTGAGGTTAACGTTCTCCCACTTATAAAATTCACAAACAAATCCTTGAAAGAATGGGTCAGTAAGGAGATCTCCTGGATAGGGAGCATAAATACGATCCGATCATACATTTTGCCTAAATGGAATTATATTTTTAAAATGTTACCGATACAAGTCCCAATACCCTGGTTAAAAATTATACAATCAGCTTTTGCTAAATTCATTTGGAAGGGGGAAAAGCACAGAAGTAATCTAAATCTGATATTGAAAAAGAAAAAAGATGGGGGAAATATAATAGAATACCATAATGCTTGCATGTTTGCACATGCTACAATTACCCAAGGTAGAGACCAAGAAAATCAAGCTTGGTACCAAATAGAATCTGCACTGGTAGAGGTAGATAACTTTTCTGAATTATTCTGGACAACTAAAAAGGAGAAAATTAAAAACAGACCAGTGTTCCCAGAAAACTCAATTATTATCAACAGTATTCTGAGACTGTGTAATAAAACTAAAAAGGGTTATAAAATAGAATATAGACTGTTTCCTTTTTTATCTATGGAGGTGATCCCGGGGAACATTGAGGATATTAATATCAGTATATGGTTACAGAAGGGAATTCAGACTATCCAAAACTGCATAGATAAAGGAGAAATGAAGCCTTTTAATCAGTTACAGAAAGAGTTTGGAATTGATAGCAGGGAGATCTTTACATATCTGAGAATTCAATTCTTTCTGGGGAAATTTTTGTAATTTAAGGTAGACAAAATTACAAACAATTTAAGAAATATCCTGGATAATTATAGATCAAAAGGACATATAACTAGATGTTTTGAATTTTTTAAAGAGTCTTAGAGGAACTATGAGTGGAAATCTAAGATTAAGTGGGGAAAAGACCTTAATACGGAAATTACAGATCTAGATATGATAAAGGCTATAGTCAATGTGAATAATGGTACACTGCCTGAATATAGTAGATAATTTTTAAAAGTTAGTAAATAGATGGTATATGGTCCTGGAAAAATTGTCTAGAATATATAAAGATCAGCATAATAAATGCTGTAGATGTGAAATAGGGAAAGGAGATTTTCTCCATATATGGTGGCAATGCAAACAGTTAAGTAAGACATGGAATATCATTCATGATCAGATATATGTAATATGTCAGGTAAATATACCTTTTACACCACAGAGTTTACTGCTGCATCAGGGATGCCCTGCTATACCCATTGACAAAAGTATGTTAATAAAACACATTCTGATGGCAGCAAAGTTAGTGTTGGCTATGCATTGAAAAAGTAATAAGGTCTTAGAGTGGAATGAAATAAAAAAATCAGTTGATTTATCAATGTAAAATGGAAACTGGAATAATTCAAAGGAATTCAGTTGGACTGCTGAAAATTAATAGATGATTAAAAATTGTGGAAAAGCTCCTAGTCAGTAATTAATATTCCTAGTTAAAAATAATATATAACGCCCCAAATGTATGAATGGGCCCTAAGGGGAGTAAGTAGGAACGGATAGGTCACATGGGGAAAACAAGTTTGAAGATATAGCTTCGTATAATGACTGATAAAGCAAATGTTATTCCCACGGGCTAGTGAATGTATATGTGAGTGATTCTGTTGTGTATGTATTTTAATTTTGCAATACATGTAAATTTATAGATATTTATTTTCTTGTAGTATCGAAATACTAATTGTTACTGACTTCATGTAATGCAATTTAAAATTAATGTATTCATTGTTGTATTCTGAGAAAATTTGAAAAATAAAATATAATAAAAAAAGTTTTTAATAGATAGTATTCGATGGATTTTAGAGAATAATTATTTTGTGTTTAACTCAAAGTTTTATTTACAATTACAGGGTACAGCTATGGGGACCAGGTTTGTTCCCAGTTATGCAAACTTATCCATGTTTGGCTGGAAAAATGCAGTTATCTACAACAGCCAGGCTTGGGGGATGAACCTGGTCACATACCCTAGATATATTGATGACCTTTTTTATATGGAAGGGTTCACAAAACGACCTTGAAATTTTCCTGGAAGGTATTAATCATAACGACTGGGGTATACAGTTAAGTAGTCAGTTCAGTACATCTAACATTAGTTTCTTGGATCTATAGATCTATGTAGACGATGGTATTCTAAAACCAAAAAACTGTTTAAAAAAGGGTATATGCTAATAGCTATGTCCTGTATAGCAGTGGTCATTATACCCCCTGGTTAAACAACATTCCAAAAGGGCAACTAAAAAGGATAAGAAGGAATTGTTATAAATTGGAGTGGGGGATCTGCCTTATTATGGTTTTTTTATTTGGCCTTTTTTGGGGCTGAAAAAAGAAGATTTTAGAAGAAAGAAAACATCGAATGGTAAGTTTTTTTTTTTTTTTTACAGGTACTTAGTTAAAGGTCCCCCCCTCATTATTTTTAGGGTGAGGGGGTAGGTAGGGGGATCATTTTTTTGGGGGGTGAGGGGGTGACTAGGGGTTTGGGGACCCCTTGTCACCTGGGAGGGAACATTTTTTTTAAGGCCCCCACCCGCCGCTCAGGGGTGGGGGCCGGGGGGAGGACAATAGGTCCCCCATTGGTATTTAGGGCCCCCACCCGCCGCTAAGGGGTGGGGGCCAGGGGGGTGGACATTAGGTCCCCCCTATTTGTATTTATGGCCCCCACCAACCGCTCAGGGGTGGGGGCCACGGGGAAACACATTAGGTCCCCCCTTATTAGTATTTAGGGCCCCCACCCACCGCTTTAGGGATGGGGGCCAGGGGGGAGGACATTAGGTCCCCCCTTATTCCAATTTAGGGCCCCCACCTGATGCTCAGGGGTGGGGGCCAGGTGGGGTCCCCCCTTATTAGTATTTAGGGCCCCCACCCACCGCTCAGGAGTGGGGGCCAGGGTGGGGACATTAGGTCTCCCCCCTTATTCCAATTTAGGGGCCCCACCCACCACTCAGGGGTGGGGGCCAGGGGGGAGGACAATAGGTACCCCTCCATCATTTTACTTTAGGGCCCCCACACACCATTCAGGGGTGGGGGCAGGGGGGCAATAGGACAATTTTAATATGCTACCTTTAGTTCTAAACTTCAATAGGGTTTTCAAAAAAGTTAAGTCAATTATGAATAAGCATTGGCAACTTCTAAAAACAGATAGGGAACCATTATCCCAGATAAACCTTTTATTATGTTTATATTGGTTCAACCAGTTTAAAACAAATTTTGACGTTTAACCATCCCAAAAGAGACATTTCAAATACTTTTCTAAATACTAATAAAAAAAGGTTTTTACTTATGTAGGAAATTTGCTGGCTGCAAATGCAGTAAAAATAGAACACTAAAGGGTATCAGTATAAAGCAGAAGAATTTACTATTAAAGATTGTATCCTGTTTTACTAAGAATATAATCTATCTTTTAATATCCCCGTGTGGGTTCCAATATGTTGGTAGGACCATTCACCCTTTACATAAAAGGATATATGAGCACATTAACAATATCCGAAAAGACTTCGATCAACATAGTGTCTCTGCACATTTTAAGTAGTACACAATAAAGACCCTTGTGGCTTAACTTTTTAGGGATACAAATAGTTAAAAAATCCTGGCGAGGAGGAAATTATATTCAACAGATAGGGAAAGAAAAGATGAAGTGGGTACACAATTAGAGACTCTTGAACCTAAAAGACTTAATATAGAATTTGATTTATATAATTTTTTTTTATAAATGAATAATCTTTTATAAACTAATGTTTATTGTGGCCTATTATATATATATATATATAATATATTACACCATCAGATATATATAGTTTGCAATATTAATGCCCCCTTTTTTCCCTCTCCTTTTTAGTAGGTTCTCAGTGTTTTTAGTTTTTCACTTCCATATTTTATTATATGTTTAAAATATTTCCTCTATATTTTCTTTCTCTCTCTCTCTCTCTCTCTCTCTCTCTCTCTCTCTCTCTCTCTCTCTCTCTCTATGTGTACATATATATAATGTATTTTGATGTCTTTCTTTACTATGATGTAATGTCTGGGACACTTCATTGTTTCGTGATTTTATTGGGTTTTTTTTAATTGTGGTAGCTCACAAAAGATTGGGACATACAACAAAAGAAACATTTGCGGCCTGCGGTGCATTTCTCACAGTCCTGATGCATGGAGAAATGCTCAACTCCTGATGCATGGAGAAAAGGCCTTCTCAAGCCTCTACTGATGTGTACTTAGTTTATACTAAGTGACCCATAGGTTGAGGAGGTGGTGACCGTGGCGGTGGAGGAGGAGGATGAGGTAGCCAACACTGTTATTTATGTTTTGTTTTTTTATTGCGGTTGCCCACAAAATATTGGGACATACAACAAAAGAAACATGTGCGGCCTGCGGTGCATTTCTTGCAGTCCTGATGCATGGAGAAATGCTCAACTCCTGATGCATGGAGAAAAGGCCTTCACAAGCCTCTGCTAATGTGTACCTGGTTTATACTAAGTGACCCATAGGTTGAGGAGGTGGTGACCGTGGCGGTGGAGGAGGAGGACGAGGTAGCCAACACTGTTATTTATGTTTTTATTTTTTTTAATTGTGGTAGCCCCCATAATATTGGGACATACAACAAAAGAAACATTTGTGGCCTGCGGTGCATTTCTTGCAGTCCTGATGCATGGAGAAATGCTCAACTCCTGATGCATGGAGAAAAGGCCTTCACAAGCCTCTGCTATTGTGTACATAGTTTATACTAAGTGACCCATAGGTTGAGGAGGCGGTGACCGTGGCAGTGTAGGTGGAAGCGGCGGTGGAGGAGGAGGAGGTAGCCAACACTGTTTTTTATATATCTATTTTTTTATTTTAATTAGGGTAGCCCCCAAAATATTATGACATAAAAAAAAGAAACATTTGCGGCCTGCGGTGCATTTCTTGCAGTCCTGATGCATGGAGAAATGCTCAACTCCTGATGCATGGAGAAAAGGCCTTCACAAGCCTCTGCTATTGTGTACATACTAGTTTATACTAAGTGACCCATAAGTTCAGGAGGCGGTGACCGTGTTTCTGCGCCTACCATGGTGACCACGGGTAACAGGGAATCAGGGTTCCATTCCATACAGGGACCCTGAGAAACGGCTACCACATGCAAGGAAGGCAGCAGACGTGCAAATGACCCACTCCCGACGCGGGAAGATAGTGATGACAAATAACAATACAGGACTCTTTAGAGGCCCTGTAATTGTAATGAGTCCACTTGAAATCCTTTAACTATCATCAATTGCAGAGCCACTGACCCATGCGTGCTGCAGCTGAAACTCCATTATCGCCTGCTGCTGCTCGCACAGTCTCATGAGCCGGTGAGCAGGAAGGCCGAAGTTACACTGCAGCGCAGACAGGCGAGCAGCAGCAGGGTGAAAATGCCAAAAGCATGCACAGCCACTAGAGTGAATGTCACATCCTGTTCCAAGTTGCGGATCAGTCTGGTGATGGCTTCTGGTATCTACTGAAGCTGCATCAGGGTCCTGGTATGTGGCCGCACAAGCGCTGGTGCTCAACACCAGGGGGCTTGCGGTTATCCGGCACCAGACCCTGCTAATCCATTCCACACTGTGACTCCTAACTTCAACATCAGGCATAGTGGGTCCCGGTTGTTTGACCACCGCCCAGACAGTGTCTTGGTCTTGGCCAGCGGACTTCCCACCTCACTGTGAAATTACAAATGGATCATTAGATCTGGTACGAACCCAAACTTTGCAGTTTGGGTTCGCTCAAGTCTATTATGGATCCTTTGATCGCTACATGTATTACTTGGATAAGTGGTAATTCTCAAGCTAATACATGCTGACGAGCGCTAGGGGACGGCCGCTCCGCTTTTGCACTCTGCTCCCTCTTATGCTGTGCTGGTGCCTCTGTGCGACCAGCGCCTCTTCCTCCAAACTGCACACGTCACTTGCATGACCTTGATTCCATGTGAGGTCTAAGACCTCATCATCCTCCACATCATCTTCCACCCACTCCTCAACCCTGCCCTCCTTGCCGGTATGCACACTGCAGAAAGCCACAGCAGGTGGCACCTGTGTTTTTCCAGCATGTAAAGTCTGCAAAGGATATATGGAAATTGATTTAGAATTGTATCCAGGCAACAGTTTTCCTTATAAACTGACCTCTCAGTTTGACTTGTGAGGGTATTGCCCCAGAATTACAATATGTTGAAATACCTCTTAGCTATTGATCACTGATTTAAATATTGCAGCTTGTTATCTGGTAGTTTCTAGTGTAGAAAATATCAATCTGTTTTTTATCACTTAGATCTGTTTAACAAGTGTTGTAGGTGTGAAACAATATTACAAGTGACTGATGTAGTAAATTCGAATCAAAGTTACGCTTTGATTTGACAGATATGAAGTGAACACCCCACATATACTATTTAGCACCAAAAAAAAAATTGTCTTTTAAAACTCCAATGTAAAAAGCAGATCAGTAGCAAAACAATTACAATATTTACAACTGCGCAGTAAGCGCACTATTTGACGCTTCTATTTGACTCTCAGATATGAAGTGCACCGCAGGACCCAAAATTCACTATTTAGCCGGTTAGCAGCAAAACAATTAGAATGTTTACAACTGCGCAGTAAGCACACTATTAGACACTTCTATTTGACTCTCAGATATGAAGTGCAGGCCACAAAATGTACTATTTAGCAAATTAGCACCCACAAAATAAGAATGTTTATCACTGCCCTGTAAGCGCACTATTACTCTTAGATATGAAGTGCATGCCCCAAAATGTACTATTTAGCAGATTAGCACCCAGAAAAAAGAAATGTTTACCACTGCGCTGTAAGCACACTATTAGATGCTTCTATTTGACTCTGAAATATGAAGTGCACCGCAGGCCTCAAAATGTACTATTTAGAAGATTAGCAGCAAAACAGAATGTTTACAACTGCGCAGTAAGCACACTATTAGACCCTTCGATATGACTCTCAGATATGAAGAGCAAGCCGCAAAATGTACTATTTAGCAGATTAGCACACATCATCTTCCACCCACTCCACAACCCTGCCCTCCTTGCCGGTATGCACACTGCAGAAAGCCACAGCAGTTGGCACCTGTGTTTTTCCAGCATGTAAAGTCTGCAAAGGACATATGGAAATTGTTTTAGAATTGTATCCAGGCAACAGTTTTCCCTATAAACTGACCTCTCATTTTGACTTGTGTGGGTATTGCCCCAGAATTACAATATTGTTGAAGTACCTCTTAGCTATTGATCACTGGTTTGAATATAGCAGCTTTTTATCTGGTAGTTTCTAGTGTAGAAAATATCAATCTGTTTTCTATCACTTAGATATGTGTAACAAGTGTTGTAGGTGTGAAACAATATTACAAGTGACCGATGTAGTAAATTTGAATCAAAGTTACGCTTCGATTTGACTCTCAGATATGAAGTGAACACCCCAAATATACTATTAAGCACCAAAAAAAATTGACTTTTTAAAACTCCAATGTAAGCAACAGATTAGCAGCAAAACAATTAGAATGTTTACAACTGCGCAGTAAGCGCACTATTTGACGCTTCTATTTGACTCTCATATATGAAGTGCGCCACAGGCCGCAAACGTACTATTTAGCAGATTAGCAGCAAAACAATTAGAATGTTTACAACTGCGCAGTAAGCACACTATTAGACGCTTCTATTTGACTCTCATATATGAAGAGCAGGCCACAAAATGTACTATTTAGGAGATTATCACCCAGAAAATAAGAATGTTTACCACTGCCCTGTAAGCACACTATTAGATGCTTCTATCTGACTCTCAGATTTGAAGTGCAAGCCCCAAAATGTACTATTTAGCAGATTAGCACCCAGAAAATAAGAATGTTTACCACTGCGCTGTAAGCACACTATTAGACGCTTCTATTTGACTCTCAGATATGAAGTGCACTAAAATACTATTTAGCAGTTTAGGACCCCCAAAAATTTAAGTTTTAAAACTGCAATGTGACAGTAGTATTTGACGCTTTTGACTCTCAGATATGAAGTACACCCCACTAATGTACTTTTTAACACCCCAAAAATTTTAAGTTTTAAAATTGCAATGTGACAGCAGTAGTTGACGATTCTATTTGACTCTCAGATATGAAGTGCTAATGTACTACCCCACTAATGTACTATTTAGCACCCAAAAAAATGTGCTTTTTAAAACTCCGATGTAACCACGGTATTTGAAGCTTCTATTTGACTCTCAGATATGAAGTGCACCCCACTAATGTACTAGTTTGCAGAATTATTTTCTAAGCTGTCCCTATCAGCAGCAGCATCCTCACCCTACACTAATAAGACCGCATGTGCGTGCGGCGCTACGCGACTCCAGCTTATATATAGAGGCTGGGTCACATGCTGCACTGGCCAATCACAGCCATGCCATTAGTAGGCATGGCTGTGATGGCTTCTAAGGGCACATGAGTGAAACGCTTGTTGATTGGCTGCCCTGCAGCCTTTGAAAACGTGCCATTAAATCGCCAAACACCAAACTCCAACCCGAACAGTGATATGTCCGTGTTTGGGTCCGGGGTCCAAAAAACATAATGTTCAGTTCGGGTTCGCTCAACTCTATTAATCACTCATCTATAATTGGGAGATAATTGTACTAAACTATCTCCAGGCACAGAAAAAAATATTTTTACAGCATATTAAAAATACCCCCAAAACACATGGAACCCCCAATATAGTCATATCCTCTGATCTGGGGGACCAACATATCCAAAAATCACCCAGATTGGTTCAGGGATTCAGGATTTTAATGAACGTCTTAGAGTTGACCGACCGCACAGGAGGTTCTTGCCCTAAAAGAGTTCCATGAAATCAGCCTATGCGGTCGGTCTCTATTGGAAGAGACAAATAGAATAGAAGTATCGAACGTAACAGTTTGGGAGTACAATCAGTCTACATTCCTTGTTCGGGAGCTTGCTCCCACCAAACACCATTTAGTTCTCACGTCTTTTACCAAACTTATATGGAGGTGCAAGTTCTAGCAGTGTTCGCGCTGTCGAGTGCATGACTTGAGTTCTATGCACTCGACGACCAAATACTGCTGTATGTGTTCGCGGATTAAGATGGCCATCGCCACATGTTCAGCCATACAAACGGAGGCTACCCAGCTGACCACTCAGAATGTTAATACAATTGCAGTTACTGAAGTGCAAACAAAGGTGAAAAGGGTAAATGAGCCGCACATGCCTGCCCTGGGTGGTCTGGCTTTTCGGTAGTTTGTTCGGTATACAAAATAGAAAGGTCTCAGGTGTTCAGTGAGTTTGTATACTGAACTATGTAAGGTTTCAAAATAAACAAAAAGGAGCAGCAAATAATTCAGTGTTAGGAAACCTGTCACAGTAATCCTTTTCTCTTATTCCCCCATATAAACATAACTGAGCTTAATGTATTTTCCTGAAAAAAGACATTGGAATAGTCAAAAGGGATGGCTCTTAGATCTCGATATATTTTGGTAAGATATTAATTTTAATAGAGGTTATTCTAGCTAGCCAAGATAAATCTAAAGAGCTCCAATTTTACATTTCTTTGTGTAAGTCAGGCCATGCTTTTTTAAGGTTTAACATGTGCATATTATTCAAGTTCATACATAGCTTAATACCAAGATAATCAATGCGTTTCTCCAAACAAAATTCAATATAAGACTTCAAGTCCTCCATATTATACCATGGAATTTAGGGCTTGTGTTTGACCTGGATTGAGCTTGCATAATAAAATA
>OW240914.1:262511198-262523676 GCA_933207985.1 Pelobates cultripes
CTAGAGTGTTTCTGATCAATGCTGCTAAAGGTTCCATTACCAGTGCAAAGAGTAATAGTGAGAGTGGTCACCCCTGCCTCGTTCCATTTGTCAATGGAAAACCGTCAGAGGTGTATCCCGTAGTGAAGACCTCAGCCATTGGGCGTATATATAATATATAGTTTAATCTAATTATATAGAATGCAAAAAAATGCCGTTATAAGTGAGATAGGTAGGTTACATTTTTTAAGTGTTTCTCTCAAGTAGCCCCATTGGACTCTATCGAACGCCTTCTCTGTTTCTAACAAATGAAGCAAAGAAGGTGTGTGAGCTGTTTGAATTTGGTGTATTATATTTATAAATCGTCTAGTCCCATCTGGAGCTTGTGTACCCATAATAAAACCTACTTGATCTTTATGAAGTACCATATGAGTCACTTGTGCCAATCTCATATATATGTTAGTCATTATTTGTCATTATTTGTTAACTAAATCATACGAAAATTAGCACAGAAATCCAGACTCTTCCTCAATTTTGGCAAGGCGATAATTTGTGCATAAACAGACTCCCCTGGTATCGTTTCCTTAGACCAGAATTAATTAAATAAAAGTGGGAAAAAGTTTTTTAATTCATTGTATAGCTGTCTAGGCCTGGGCTTTACCTTAATGTATTTTTTTTAGAGCCTCTAATATCTCCTGTTGGGATATAGACAAATTTAGAAAATCCAGTTTATCATGAGGAATTTGGTGTAGATTATTTTTTTTCTAAAAATTGTTTAATTTTACATGGATCAGGTTGTTGGTTAGTTGGAGTAGAAGCCAACGTGTATGTTTTGTAATAATTAGCTAATTGATTACTAAGTTTTATTGGGTGGGTATTTTTTTCATCTGAAATTATCAATTGCACCTGAGTTTTTGATGCCAACATGGAGACCTTGTTGCCTTTTGAATAATATAGTTGTTTGCGATTTCTCATTTTCTTCTTTTCCAGCTCAATCACTTCAACTTTCTTTTTTAAATCTTTTATAATGGCCAATAGTGAGGGATATGGACCAAATCTATTTGTCAACTTCAATTTATATAATGTGCTAATTTGGCTGTTAGTAAGTACCATAGATATTGTTGGTTTTTTTTTTTTGAAGTGTGAAATTGAAGTGCCATGTGTTGCATTTAAGTGCTGTGTATGCTTCCCCATAGCTCTTTGGAAAATGTAGTATATAGATCCTTATGCCAGGATTCTCTAAATCCATGTTTTGGTGGTAAATAATGCTGTAAATAATTGATATGATTTTATTTGTTGGCTAGTTGCAAGGCGCATTGTCTCAAATTTCGCTAAGATTTTTGTAGATGTTGGATGGGCATGTGTATTATTATTTAAGTTGGAGATATGAGAATATGGCTCTGTGTGGTGGTTCAAATTGTGATTGAAGTTCGGGAAATATTGACACAGTAGTGTCATTATATAGCTGGTGGACATGTGTGTAACCTTTAGAGGTCCATGGTGGGCTACCAAAACACTTTATATGCAACCATAGCCATTATCTAATAAATAGTGATGTTTGAAATTGTTTTATCAAACATTGGTGGTCTGTGGTTATTTGAACATTTTATATTAGAATGTATGTCATACAGGAATCAAAAGTTGGGTTACTTTTGTAATCAAAAGTTGGGTTACCCATATATATGTTGTATATCGGTATGGCTAGTGAATGCATGTCGCCTTTACATATATGCATGCGGTTCGGGTTCCATGTTTGTAGGTCTAGTTTGCAGGTCTGAATCATTAATTTTAGTTTTGGTCATAATTGGGTCCAGAACAAGTAGTGCAGGCCAGACTTGCAGGAGGATCATGAATATTCTATTGACACTCAGTGAGATGTCTATACAGTTGTTTGTGCAGTTAACAATGAGGACAGTAAGGTTACTTTACAATATAATTTTGCATTCGGGAGGCTTAAGCCTTCATGGGAGATTGTTGTTTTATTTTTTTAAGAATTCTAAAGGTGACTCTAATGCGCTTACCTGCCCATATGAATGGCGTGATTTTGTTTTGAAAGTTGATCAAAAATTGTTTAGGGGGAGGGATTTTCTGAGTGTGCAGTAAATAATGGAATTTTTGCAATAGAGACATTTTAAAAGCTGCCATTCTGCTATTCCAAGAGGTGAAATGTCTTGTACTAGTTTTTCATAATTTTGTTTAAATAGTTTATGTTCAGTTTTGGTGACACATATAACTAAACTAGTGATTAAATAGTTTATTCAGTCAAAGAAGAAAGCTGACTTTAGGGAGTCTTTAGTGCAGTTTTTCATGCCTACACCCATGGTCTGTGTCTTTGACACACTTAACTTATAGTATGAGTTCTTTCCATAATCATTAATTTGTTGCATTAAATTTGGGAGAGCGATATAAGGTATATAATAAATTTATATATATCTTGCAACCTATCTGGGCCCCATGTATGGAGGTGTCTGTGCAGATTGCTGCAGCCAGAGGTTCCAGTGCCATCACATACTGGAGTAAGGATAGTGGGCATCCTTGGTGGGTTCCATTAGATATAATGAATTGGTCAGACAAAACATATGCTGTGGGTCGTGCATATAGAGCCTTGAAAAATGAGAAGAAACCTTTGGGGATGCAAAATCAAGTGAGCAGCCCTGATGGATGCCATTAAAAATATAGACCGCTGGCTGTTAACTCACACGTTAGCAGTGTGTAAAGAATATATAGTGGGGCAAAAATCCAGGTTCTCTTTCTTCCCCCAAAACCCAACTGCTCTGTATGTAGTTAGTATGTGTGACAGACCCTTCCTCAATCGATGCTCCCATACCAAGGACCATCAGCACCGCACCAGACACCATAAGCACTGCAGACCCCATGAACCACCGCAGCTTAGTTGGGGTCTCGCTGTCTCCTACCCACCCTGGACCTATGACAAGGCTCCAGGCTCCAGTGGGTGAACCTCTCTTCCTTCAGAGAGTGAATCAGGAACAAGCTCTTAAAAGAGCTTAGTGATTATAGCCAAGGGGGGTATACAGCGTATAACAATCCCCAGTGTAGATATAGGTTTTCCCAAAAGGTTACCAACCACGTAGACCTTGTGGAGCACAGGACAGAAAGTTACAAAGCCAATCAAAACAGGTTTGTACAGATAGACACTCCCAGATAATGTACACAAACCCTCCCCTCTGCCTGTGACACAATTAACAAACACAATGGACTAACTCAATTACCCACAGGCAGAAAACACACATTTTTCACAAAACACAGAAAACACCACAAAACACGACATCCCTGGATAGCCCTGATCTGGGTGAACAACATATCCAAAAATCAACCAGATCAGAGCAGTGGTGCAAAGGTTTTCTGATAGTTCTAAAGATTTAGGTTGTGCAGCTGGTCTATCTTCTCCTCTATCCTGGAGATAATTGGTGGCTGTGGTAACTTAATTATCTCCAGGTACAGGAAATATCTCTAAGTCAAAAACTGTTACAAAAACCCCATAAAAATACATAACGCATATAATATAATGTTTAACCTACATGTCCAACATATCCCCAGATAGCTTGGATCTGAGCGCTCAGTATGTCCGAAAAGCACTCAGATCTCACGAATACAGTTGGATTGCCATGGGGTTAAACAATAGCAAGGGCTTATGGGATATTGAGGAGGGACAATGCAGCCAGTTTAAACTGGTGTGACAGTGTCCTTGGGACAACGCCCTGCTGGAGAACAATAGGACAGGAAAAATGGGGAGGGGAAGAGGCACATTTTGCCATGGAAGTCCCTTTTTAACATGTCTTATTGCAGGGCCCATAGTCTTTGGGCAAAAGGCTGGCAAACAGGCCCCTCCAAAACCCAGTGGTGACGTTATTTTCGCCACAGTATGTCCAGGGAGTAGAGAATCTAGTTTTATTGCCAAATTTTTTGAAAAAAGTTGTAAATTGTTATTTAATAAAGATGTAGCTTGGTAAATATTGCATTGATGCAAATCATTGCTTGACTTAACTATTAATGAGATTTAAGCTTTCAGAATATCAGTGGGAGCTGTACTAAATAATTAAAGGCAGATATTAAAAGGGAGGACAATGGCTTTTTAGCACTTTTCTGATGCATTCATTTCCACGATTTCACCCTTTCTGTTTAAGTGCACCCATACATACACTGATCAGCAACAATATTAACACCATCTGCCTAATATTGGGTAGTTGCCCTCGTGCTGCCAAAACAGCTCTAATGCATCAAGGAATGGATTCCACAAGACCTCTGAATGTACCATGTGGACTCTGTCACCAAGACAGAGCAACACATCCTTTAAGTCCTGCAAGTTGCAGGTGGGCCTCGGTGTATCAGATTTGTTGTTCGAGGACGTGCACAGCAAATAATGGATTGAGATTGGGGAATTTGGATGCCAAGGCAACACCTTGAACAACACCTCTATATCATTCTCTTCAAACCATAATTGAAAAATGTTTGTAATATTATATTCTACATTATCCTGCTGAAAAAGGCCACTGCCATTAAGAAGCACCATTGCCATGCACTTGGTCTGCAACAATCTCTAGGTAAGTGTTACGTGTCAAAGTAACAACCACATGAATGGTTTTATAGCAGAACATTGCCCAGAGAATAACACTGCCTCCACTGGTCTGTCTTCTTCCCATAGTACACCCTGCTGTCAGTGAACAACACACATACACCCGTCCATCCACCTGATCTAAAAGAAAGTGTGATTCAGCAGACCATGCAATCTTTTTTCCATTGTTCCATGGTCCAGTTCTGACACTCGCATTAAAGCTCTTTGAAGGCTCTTTTCACAGTGAACAGGAGCCGGTCTGTGACTACACAGCCCCGTATCCAGCAAACTGTGATGCACTGTGTGTCCTGACACCTATCATGGCCAGCATTACGTTTTTTTGTTTTTGTTTTTTTTTTAGCAATTTGAGCTTCAATAGTAGAGATGTCGGCGAACAATAGCGTGTTTGCGTTGGGCGAACATATCCGATTTCCGGTCCGCCCCCTATACGTCATCATTGAGTAAACTTTGACCCAGAACCTCACAGCCAGCAGACACATTCCACCCAATCAGCAGCAGACCCTCCCTCCCAGGAAGTGTCTGCTGACTGTGAGGTTCCGGGTCAAAGTTTACTCAATGATGACGTATTGGGGGCGGACCGGAAATCGGATATGTTCGCCCAACGCGAACGCGCTATTGTTCGCCAGCAGACAGTTCGGCGGACAGTTCGCGATATCTCTATTTAATAGCTCGTGTGTGTGAATGGATTAGATGGACTAGCCTTAACTCCTCAGTGAGCCTTAGGCACCTTAGGCACCCTTAACTGTGGCACCAGTTCACTGGTTGTTTTTTCCTGCTTCCAAAACATAAAATTAAAGAACTCACTTGCTCCCTAATATATTCTATCTCTTGATAGCTGCCATTCACATTGCCTGTTATTTTACTACCAATTTAGAATTTTTGTTTCTTCGCTCCAAAGTATGTCTCTTACCTGAATCTTTACCCAATATCTCCATGCTCATGTTTACTTTTTCCTCAAGCTCTCCATTCTAGAACTCACAAAAAGTTTATTTTTCACATATTGTTTGCTACATTTTACCCTGATAAACATAGAAAAACTTACCAAAACACCTTATATGCAACCAGAACCATTATCTAATAAAATAGTGGTTTGCAACTGTTTTACCAAACATTGCTGGTCCATGGTTATTTGAACATTCTATATTAGAATGTATGTCATACAAGAATCAAATACTTGCTTATGCATTGTTTTCATTGCCCTAGATGATTGTCTGTGATTTTGCCAGTGCAATTGCAATGTTTAGTAAATAACCACAAGTATGTGTGTGTACACATTTTTCCTTCCTTCTTTCTTCTTTTTTTTTTTTTTAACAATAGGAACTTTTCACTAACCTTCAAATTGTTCTTATTAAATCTAAATTATAAAACTTAGAAAAAATAATACAAATAGAACTGTAATTTTTTCCACATCAGCTATTTTGTCTCTATTATGCCAGTCAGGTTTTAATTAGGTGTAGCTCAGAATAGAATGAATAACCATGTTGTGTGTGTCTAGTTTCCTTCCTAATATCTGAATATTTTTCTCTCCCACGCTTACTTTACCTTGAGTTAAAGGAGAGAAAGAAGAGAAAAAACAAACTGATAAACATTGAGAGTGGGCATTTCTGACGTATATTATCTTTCTTTATCAAAACTACATTTCCTTACATAAATCATAAATGCATTTCATTATAAAAATAGTAAACTAACCACTTCCTTTAGTCATCTACCACCTTTTTTATTTTTTCAATAGCAAAGATTTTGCACATTCTATTTCAATTGACATTTTCAATTACCATAAAAAAATTCCTCCCAAATTTCTCATTTTCATTCTAAAGACTCCAACATATTTTCCATTCTTGATTAACACTTTGAAATGCAAATGATGTGGCACCATAAATGTTATTACGCTGAAATTATTAAAATTTTCTTTCTAATGCAAAATATTTTCAAACATTAATAGGCATTATTTTTACGGAAACTAGGAAGGACATAACAATAATAAAATGATGAGTCATTTCATAATAATCATCTTTTTTTATTCATGTTTTATTATTTAAATCTACAAGTAAATGCATGCTAATTCCCTGACAGCTGCTTCTTTCATTGAAAATTCAAGTTTCAAAATTCAAGATTTCTTTGACATTAAAAACTAAAAAATGTAAAATCACCAAAATACAAGTAGGAAGTAAATGTACTTTGTACTGAGTTGCATTGATCATATAAGTAAACATCTATATTTATACTTTTAACAAAAAATGCTTATTTTAAAATGTTTTGTTTATTATATCATTATTTTGCATATGCCTCTTCCATGTTTTTTTTTAATATAACATTCCTAACTCATATGTTTTTCATATATACCATGTTTAGTTGTTAAAGGCAAAGCATACTGTCTTATTTCACTTTTCTTATTTTATTGCTACTATATATCTTGTATGTAGTTGTGCTCAAATAGCAAATACAGCATTACCATGGAGTCTCTTTCAAACATATGTGAACAAGGGAGTTAGAAAGGACAATATCATAGTCACAAAGAATAGTGGCATTGATATGTCCTTCCCAAAACCCTTCCTTTTTCCATCACAAGTCAGATCCCTCCATTAGTATCAGATTCATCTACATTCTAAACTTGTCAGCATTAAATTCTAGTGCCAAAGTCATAATGATACATGACATAGTTACATATTTAATTAATTACCTATTTACAAGTTTTTTTATATCACTTTTCTCCAGAGGGATTTATACAATTTATATACACTAGTGGAGACTTGTGGAGACAGGAATGCAAGCAGCTTTAACTTCACTCAGGATTTCTTGATGAGTAACTATTTTCCAATTCCATTTCCATTTTTTGTGAAAACTTTGTGAATCAATATTATGTGATTTAAAAACATAGCAAAGAAAGTGTTTTTTTAAGTAAAAATGGTGTCCTCTTTTTTTATTTTACAAAAAGTGTAGATTTCAATTATTACTTTTATAATACATCTTGTTACACCCCCTAGCTGTCAATCAGACAACAGGTCCTTTTATTTCCAAGTAATTTAGCTAAGTAGAGCTAGTAGAGTTTATCTCATGAGGCAGGCAATTGCCTAGAGCACCAGTCTTGCATAAACATCTCAATGAGCTGCATTGGGAAGTGTATGATTGGATAGCCACATAAAGTTTGTACTAGGGAAGAAAGGGGAGAACTTGCAAAGGCTGCAGACAACAGATCTGTAACTTTTGCAAGCTGTTTTTAGACATGTCCCAATGAGGAAAATGGATAATTAAATGCATGCATGTTTTCATTGGGGGTATATCTACTAAATATTTTTTCCTTGTATTTGGGAAGTGAAGTGTACCTTTAAGTGGCATGTGATTAACATATGTTATGATAGCTGTTTATATTTGCTACAATATATATTTTGCAAACATTTTAACAGACATATTCAGTTGCCATAAAGAAATTCAAAACATTGCTCTTTTTAACATCAATGACAATGTGCATTCTTTTGTAATAGATGTCCATGAGGCCTCTAATTTTTGCATGTGGTATAACTGCCCATTTGACTTGGCAAAATGCCTCCAGGTCATGCAAGGTCTTTGGTCATCTTGCATGAACCACACATTTGAGATTTCTTTAGACTGGCTTAATGATATTAAGGTCAAGGGACTGTGATGGCCACTCCAGAAACTTCACCTTTTTCTGCTGTAACCACTGGAGGGTCAATTTGGCCATGTGCTTAGGGTCATTGTCATGCTGGAAAGTCCAAGAGTGTCTCATGCACAATCTTCATGCAAATTGTCTGCCAGTATTTTCTGATAACATGCTGCATTCATCTTGCCATCAATTTTCACAAGATTCCTTGTGTTTTTAGAACTCAAACTAAAACAAAACATCAGCGAGCCACCACCATGCTTCAAAGTGGGGATGGTATTCTTTTCACTATAGGCCTTGTTGACCCCTCTCCAAACATAGCGCTTATGGTTGTGACCATAAAGCTCTATTTTGGTCTTGTTACTCCAAATTACAGTGTGCCAGAAGCTGTGAGGTGTGTCAAGGTGTTGTTGGGCATATTGTAGCAGGTTGTTTTGTGAAATTGACACAGTAAAGGCTTCTTTCTGGCAACCTGATCATACAGCCCATTTTTTGATCAAGTATCATCATATTGTGCTCCTTAAAACAACCCTTACCATTTTTTTCCAGAGCAGCCTGTATTTCTCCCTAGGTTACCTGTGAGTTTTCATGTATCCTGAACAATTCTTCTGACAATTGTGGCTGGAATCTTTCTTGGTCTACCTGACCTTGAGATCCCCACATTTTCCACTTATTAATTAGTGGTTGAACAGTACTGACTGGCATTTTCAAGGCTTTGGATATATCTTTATATGCTTTTCCATCTTTTTTAAAATGTGATGAAAATACCCTGTTTATTCGGGACTTTGACTTTTTCTGGTTCAGTAGTTGAAACTACCGAACACCGACTACCCCCCTGGCTTAATAACTTCAAAGAGAACAGTGTATTAAGTGCTCTCCCTGTGTGGCCGCCATTTGTATAGCCGAATGCCACGTGCAGGAGAAAACGGACACTCTAATTCCCGAACACCGGTCAAACTTTACAAACACCAGCGTCCTTTTACTGAACAGCTAAGAGAGCGCTGTTCAGTAGGTTTGTTCCCACAAACTAGGGAAACAGACGCTGCTGTCAGCCAGGGGGCAATGTTTGCGTATTTGTTCGGTTTCAAGACTTTACGAAATAGATAATAAGACAATCATAGAATTCCAGAACCCCTGAACTGATCTGGGTGATTTTTGGATATGTCGGTCACCCAGATCAGGGATATCAGGGGATATAACATTTATGGAGATTTTTATGTGTTTTGGGGTACTTTTTAAGTTTTATGGACAATTTGTTTTTTTTTTCTGCCTGGAGATAATTGAGTTATTACAGTATCTGACTCAATTATCTTCCAGGCAGAGAGGAGGGATTGAGTGATGTATAGGGGAGTGTCATACTTTGTAACTGTGTTGTAATTGGTTGTTAACTTTGTGTTGGAGTGCCCCTTGCATGTGGGAGTGCCCCTTGCATGAGGACTTGCATAAGAGCCAGTGTGGCACCATTAACCCCTTAAGGACCACACTTCTGAAATAAAAGGGAATCATGACATGTCACACATGTCATGTGTCCTTAAAGGGTTAAACTTCATTCCTGCTGTACCCTTCATCTAGTCTAGGCTGATGTTTAGGCAACTGTCTATTTGCTGGGGAGAAACTACTTGGATGTTGCATTCATCTGGAACTGTTCAAATCAACAACCGAACTGCTATCTATAATCACTCAAGCTTCAGCAGTTTGGGAGGAAATAGTTCAATTACCTTGTTACCCAGGTCATTTGACAGTTCTTTTCTGCTCCCCATGGTTCAGTATCTAGCCTGTTCAGTACTAACAAACTCTCTGAATATTTATACAGGGAGTGCAGAATTATTAGGCAAGTTGTATTTTTGAGGATTAATTTTATTATTGAACAACAACCATGTTCTCAATGAACCCAAAAAACTCATTAATATCAAAGCTGAATATTTTGGAAGTAGTTTTTAGTTTGTTTTTAGTTTTAGCTATGTTAGGGGGATATCTGTGTGTGCAGGTGACTATTACTGTGCATAATTATTAGGCAACTTAACAAAAAACAAATATATACCCATTTGAATTATTTATTATTACCAGTGAAAGCAATATAACATCTCGACATTCACAAATATACATTTCTGACATTCAAAAACAAAACAAAAACAAATCAGTGACCAATATAGCCACCTTTCTTTGCAAGGACACTCAAAAGCCTGCCATCCATGGATTCTGTCAGTGTTTTGATCTGTTCACCATCAACATTGCGTGCAGCAGCAACCACAGCCTCCCAGACACTGTTCAGAGAGGTGTACTGCTTTCCCTCCTTGTAAATCTCACATTTGATGATGGACCACAGGTTCTCAATGGGGTTCAGATCAGGTGAACAAGGAGGCCATGTCATTAGATTTTCTTCTTTTATACCCTTTCTTGCCAGCCACGCTGTGGAGTACTTGGACGCGTGTGATGGAGCATTGTCCTGCATGAAAATCATGTTTTTCTTGAAGGATGCAGACTTCTTCCTGTACCACTGCTTGAAGAAGGTGTCTTCAGGAACTGGCAGTAGGACTGGGAGTTGAGCTTGACTCCATCCTCAACCCGAAAAGGCCCCACAAGCTCATCTTTGATGATACCAGCCCAAACCAGTACTCCACCTCCACCTTGCTGGCGTCTGAGTCGGACTGGAGCTCTCTGCCCTTTACCAATCCAGCCACGGGCCCATCCATCTGGCCCATCAAGACTCACTCTCATTTCATCAGTCCATAAAACCTTAGAAAAATCAGTCTTGAGATATTTCTTGGCCCAGTCTTGACGTTTCAGCTTGTGTGTCTTGTTCAGTGGTGGTCGTCTTTCAGCCTTTCTTACCTTGGCCATGTCTCTGAGTATTGCACACCTTGTGCTTTTGGGCACTCCAGTGATGTTGCAGCTCTGAAATATGGCCAAACTGGTGGCAAGTGGCATCGTGGCAGCTGCACGCTTGACTTTTCTCAGTTCATGGGCAGTTATTTTGCGCCTTGGTTTTTCCACACGCTTCTTGCGACCCTGTTGACTATTTTGAATGAAACGCTTGATTGTTCGATGATCACGCTTCAGAAGCTTTGCAATTTTAAGAGTGCTGCATCCCTCTGCAAGATATCTCACTATTTTTGACTTTTCTGAGCCTGTCAAGTCCTTCTTTTGACCCATTTTGCCAAAGGAAAGGAAGTTGCCTAATAATTATGCACACCTGATATAGGGTGTTGATGTCATTAGACCACACCCCTTCTCATTACAGAGATGCACATCACCTAATATGCTTAATTGGTAGTAGGCTTTCGAGCCTATACAGCTTGGAGTAAGACAACATGCATAAAGAGGATGATGTGGTCAAAATACTCATTTGCCTAATAATTCTGCACTCCCTGTACACAGACACTAATTGCAATTTAAAAAGCCACAGGTGTGGGAAATTTTTCTTTCATTTTCATTTTAAAATGCGTGTCACATTGTGTGTCTGTAACAAGGCCAAACATTCAAGGGTATGTAAACTTTTGATCAGGGTCATTTGGGTGATTTCTGTTATCATTATGATTTAAAAATGAGCCAAACAACTATGTGATAATAAATGGGTGTATATGATCACTAGCCTTCACTAAAATACTTTTTTTTGTTTGTAGCTCCTTATTAGTAGAGAGCACTGGATTTCAGGGATCCAAGTGTCCAAACAGTGTATGTTTTCCGGCCTCTATGCCAGAGGGTAGTGGTCCCACGAGGCCAACTACTCGGAGGTATACGCCCATTGGTCCAACGAATAGATATTCCCCTTGCACTGATTCATAGAGAGTGCCTCATGTGTCACTCCATACTATCTTCTGCTTTTAATTGTTACTGAGAGGCCAACACCCCGCCACAATGTTCGGTGGCCTCAAAGTCCCCTTGGGCCAATTCATTGTTAGAGTCTCTCAAGCCACTTGGCGACTAGCAGTGTCTCACCTGTCAAACTCTTTTAGTGTTATCTTTTCGCCACTTGGCATTAGTTGGCTATCCTGTACCAGTTTGCAGTTTCACACTAATGGTAGCATATATATATATATATATATATATATATATATATATATTTTAGTATGTCTCAGGTTCCCAAAGTGGCAAAATAACTGTCCCTTCTTAGCCCCCCAGCTAGTTTTGGTACCCCTGCCCTTGAAGCAGATGCAACTAGTCCATCTTTCCTCAGATCGTGGACTATTCCGTGTCTTACAACTGAGCTCCATAGAAGGTGTATTCCATTTCTGGCTACTGCCAGGAAAGCTGAATTATTCAGACTTCTGAATTTTACCACCGAC
>OW240914.1:262530180-262611671 GCA_933207985.1 Pelobates cultripes
CCCATGCGTGCTGCAGCTGAAACTCCACTATCGCCTGCTGCTGCTCGCACAGTCTCATGAGCCAGTGAGCAGGAAGGCCGAAGTTACACTGCAGCGCAGACAGGCGAGCAGCAGCAGGGTGAAAATGCCAAAAGCATGCACAGCCACTAGAGTGAATGTCACATCCTGTTCCAAGTTGCGGATCAGTCTGGTGATGGCTTCTGGTATCTACTGAAGCTGCATCAGGGTCCTGGTATGTGGCCGCACAAGCGCTGGTGCTCAACACCAGGGGGCTTGCTGTTATCCTGCACCAGACCCTGCTAATCCATTCCACACTGTGACTCCTAACTTCAACATCAGGCATAGTGGGTCCCGGTTGTTTGACCACCGCCCAGACAGTGTCTTGGTTTTGGCCACCGGACTTCCCACCTCACTGTGAAATTACAAATGGATCATTAGATCTGGTACGAACCCAAACTTTGCAGTTTGGGTTCGCTCAAGTCTATTATGGATCCTTTGATCGCTACATGTATTACTTGGATAAGTGGTAATTCTCAAGCTAATACATGCTGACGAGTGCTAGGGGACGGCCGCTCCGCTTTTGCACTCTGCTCCCTCTTATGCTGTGCTGGTGCCTCTGTGCGACCAGCGCCTCTTCCTCCAAACTGCACACGTCACTTGCATGACCTTGATTCCATGTGAGGTCTAAGACCTCATCATCCTCCACATCATCTTCCACCCACTCCTCAACCCTGCCCTCCTTGCCGGTATGCACACTGCAGAAAGCCACAGCTGTTTTTCCAGCATGTAAAGTCTGCAAAGGATATATGGAAATTGATTTAGAATTGTATCCAGGCAACAGTTTTCCCTATAAACTGACCTCTCAGTTTGACTTGTGAGGGTATTGCCCCAGAATTACAATATGTTGAAATACCTCTTAGCTATTGATCACTGATTTAAATATTGCAGCTTGTTATCTGGTAGTTTCTAGTGTAGAAAATATCAATCTGTTTTTTATCACTTAGATCTGTTTAACAAGTGTTGTAGGTGTGAAACAATATTACAAGTGACCGATGTAGTAAATTCGAATCAAAGTTACGCTTTGATTTGACAGATATGAAGTGAACACCCCACATATACTATTTAGCACCAAAAAAAAAAATTGTCTTTTAAAACTCCAATGTAAAAAGCAGATCAGCAGCAAAACAATTACAATATTTACAACTGCGCAGTAAGCGCACTATTTGACGCTTCTATTTGACTCTCAGATATGAAGTGCACCGCAGGACCCAAAATTCACTATTTAGCCGGTTAGCAGCAAAACAATTAGAATGTTTACAACTGCGCAGTAAGCACACTATTAGACACTTCTATTTGACTCTCAGATATGAAGTGCAGGCCACAAAATGTACTATTTAGCAAATTAGCACCCAGAAAATAAGAATGTTTATCACTGCCCTGTAAGCGCACTATTACTCTTAGATATGAAGTGCATGCCCCAAAATTTACTATTTAGCAGATTAGCACCCAGAAAAAAGAAATGTTTACCACTGCGCTGTAAGCACACTATTAGATGCTTCTATTTGACTCTGAGATATGAAGTGCACCGCAGGCCTCAAAATGTACTATTTAGAAGATTAGCAGCAAAACAGAATGTTTACAACTGCGCAGTAAGCACACTATTAGACCCTTCGATATGACTCTCAGATATGAAGAGCAAGCCGCAAAATGTACTATTTAGCAGATTAGCACACATCATCTTCCACCCACTCCTAAACCATACCCTCCTTGCCGGTATGCACACTGCAGAAAGCCACAGCAGTTGGCACCTGTGTTTTTCCAGCATGTAAAGTCTGCAAAGGACATATGGAAATTGTTTTAGAATTGTATCCAGGCAACAGTTTTCCCTATAAACTGACCTCTCATTTTGACTTGTGTGGGTATTGCCCCAGAATTACAATATTGTTGAAGTACCTCTTAGCTATTGATCACTGGTTTGAATATAGCAGCTTTTTATCTGGTAGTTTCTAGTGTAGAAAATATCAATCTGTTTTCTATCACTTAGATATGTGTAACAAGTGTTGTAGGTGTGAAACAATATTACAAGTGACCGATGTAGTAAATTTGAATCAAAATTACGCTTCGATTTGACTCTCAGATATGAAGTGAACACCCCAAATATACTATTAAGCACCAAAAAAAATTGACTTTTTAAAACTCCAATGTAAGCAACAGATTAGCAGCAAAACAATTAGAATGTTTACAACTGCGCAGTAAGCACACTATTAGACGCTTCTATTTGACTCTCATATATGAAGAGCAGGCCACAAAATTTACTATTTAGGAGATTATCACCCAGAAAATAAGAATGTTTACCACTGCCCTGTAAGCACACTATTAGATGCTTCTATCTGACTCTCAGATTTGAAGTGCAAGCCTCAAAATGTACTATTTAGCAGATTAGCACCCAGAAAATAAGAATGTTTACCACTGCACTGTAAGCACACTATTAGATGCTTCTATTTGACTCTCAGATATGAAGTGCACTAAAATACTATTTAGCAGTTTAGGACCCCCAAAAATTTAAGTTTTAAAACTGCAATGTGACAGTAGTATTTGACGCTTTTGACTCTCAGATATGAAGTGCACCCCACTAATGTACTTTTTAACACCCAAAAAATGTTAAGTTTTAAAATTGCAATGTGACAGCAGTAGTTGACGATTCTATTTGACTCTCAGATATGAAGTGCTAATGTACTACCCCACTAATGTACTATTTAGCACCCAAAAAAATGTGCTTTTTAAAACTCCGATGTAACCACGGTATTTGAAGCTTCTATTTGACTCTCAGATATGAAGTGCACCCCACTAATGTACTAGTTTGCAGAATTATTTTCTAAGCTGACCCTATCAGCGGCAGCATCCTCACCCTACACTAATAAGACCGCATGTGCGTGCGGCGCTACGCGACTCCAGCTTATATATAGAGGCTGGGTCACATGCTGCACTGGCCAATCACAGCCATGCCATTAGTAGGCATGGCTGTGATGGCTTCTAAGGGCACATGAGTGAAATGCTTGTTGATTGGCTGCCCTGCAGCCTTTGAAAACGTGCCATTAAATCGCCAAACACCAAACTCCAACCCGAACAGTGATATGTCCGTGTTTGGGTCCGGGGTCCAAAAAACATAATGTTCAGTTCGGGCTCGCTCAACTCTATTAATCACTCATCTATAATTGGGAGATAATTGTACTAAACTATCTCCAGGCACAGAAAAAATTATTTTTACAGCATATTAAAAATACCCCCAAAACACATGGAACCCCCAATATAGTCATATCCTCTGATCTGGGGGACCAACATATCCAAAAATCACCCAGATCGGTTCAGGGATTCAGGATTTTAATGAACGTCTTAGAGTTGACCGACCGCACAGGAGGTTCTTGCCCTAAAAGAGTTCCATGAAATCAGCCTATGCGGTCGGTCTCTATTGGAAGAGACAAATAGAATAGAAGTATCGAACGTAACAGTTTGGGAGTACAATCAGTCTACATTCCTTGTTCGGGAGCTTGCTCCCACCAAACACCATTTAGTTCTCACGTCTTTTACCAAACTTATATGGAGGTGCAAGTTCTAGCAGTGTTCGCGCTGTCGAGTGCACGACTTGAGTTCCATGCACTCGACGACCAAATACTGCTGTATGTGTTCGCGGCTCAAGATGGCCATCGCCACATGGCTACCCAGCTGACCGCTCAGAATTTTAATACAATTGCAGTTACTGAGGTGCAAACAAAGGTGAAAAGGGTAAATGAGCCGCACATGCCTGCCCTGGGTGGTCTTGCTTTTCGGTAGTTTGTTCGGTATACAAAATAGAAAGGTCTCAGGTGTTCAGTGAGTTTGTATACTGAACTATGTATACTGAACTATGCTCCAGGCTCCAGTGGGTGAACCTCTCTTCCTTCAGAGAGTGAATCAGGAACAAGCTCTTAAAAGAGCTTAGTGATTATAGCCAAGGGGGGTATACAGCGTATAACAATCCCCAGTGTAGATATAGGTTTTCCCAAAAGGTTACCAACCACGTAGACCTTGTGGAGCACAGGACAGAAAGTTACAAAGCCAATCAAAACAGGTTTGTACAGATAGACACTCCCAGATAATGTACACAAACCCTCCCCTCTGCCTGTGATACAATTAACAAACACAATGGACTAACTCAATTACCCACAGGCAGAAAACACACATTTTTCACAAAACACAGAAAACACCACAAAACACCACATCCCTGGATAGCCCTGATCTGGGTGAACAACATATCCAAAAATCAACCAGATCAGAGCAGTGGTGCAAAGGTTTTCTGATAGTTCTAAAGATTTAGGTTGTGCAGCTGGTCTATCTTCTCCTCTATCCTGGAGATAATTGGTTTAAGTGGCTGTGGTAACTTAATTATCTCCAGGTACAGGAAATATCTCTAAGTCAAAAACTGTTACAAAAACCCCATAAAAATACATAACTCATATAATATAATGTTTAACCTACATGTCCAACATATCCCCAGATAGCTCGGATCTGAGCGCTCAGTATGTCCGAAAATCACTCAGATCTCACGAATACAGTTGGATTGCCATGGGGTTAAACAATAGCAAGGGCTTATGGGATATTGAGGAGGGACAATGCAGCCAGTTTAAACTGGTGTGACAGTGTCCTTGGGACAACGCCCTGCTGGAGAACAATAGGACAGGAAAAATGGGGAGGGGAAGAGGCACATTTTGCCATGGAAGTCCCTTTTTAACATGTCTTATTGCAGGGCCCATAGTCTTTGGGCAAAAGGCTGGCAAACAGGCCCCTCCAAAACCCAGTGGTGACGTTATTTTCGCCACAGTATGTCCAGGGAGTAGAGAATCTAGTTTTATTGCCAAATTTTTTGAAAAAAGTTGTAAATTGTTATTTAATAAAGATGTAGCTTGGTAAATATTGCATTAATGCAAATCATTGCTTGACTTAACTATTAATGAGATTTAAGCTTTCAGAATATCAGTGGGAGCTGTACTAAATAATTAAAGGCAGATATAAAAAGGGAGGACAATGGCTTTTTAGCACTTTTCTGATGCATTCATTTCCACGATTTCGCCCTTTCTGTTTAAGTGCACCCATACATACACTGATCAGCAACAATATTAACACCATCTGCCTAATATTGGGTAGGTGCCCTTGTGCTGCCAAAACAGCTCTAATGCATCAAGGAATGGATTCCACAAGACCTCTGAATGTACCATGTGGACTCTGTCACCAAGACAGAGCAACACATCCTTTAAGTCCTGCAAGTTGCAGGTGGGCCTTGGTGTATCAGATTTGTTGTTCGAGGACGTGCACAGCAAATAATGGATTGAGATTGGGGAATTTGGATGCCAAGGCAACACCTTGAACAACACCTCTATATCATTCTCTTCAAACCATAATTGAAAAATGTTTGTAATATTATATTATACATTATCCTGCTGAAAAAGGCCACTGCCATTAAGAAGCACCATTGCCATGAAGGAGTGCACTTGGTCTTCAACAATCTCTAGGTAAGTGTTACGTGTCAAAGTAACAACCACATGAATGGTTTTATAGCAGAACATTGCCCAGAGAATAACACTGCCTCCACTGGTCTGTCTTCTTCCCATAGTACACCCTGCTGTCAGTGAACAACACACATACACCTGTCCATCCACCTGATCTAAAAGAAAGTGTGATTCAGCAGACCATGCAATCTTTTTTCCATTGTTCCATGGTCCAGTTCTGACACTCGCATTAAAGCTCTTTGAAGGCTCTTTTCACAGTGAACAGGAGCCGGTCTGTGACTACACAGCCCCGTATCCAGCAAACTGTGATGCACTGTGTGTCCTGACACCTATCATGGCCAGCATTACGTTTTTTTGTTTTTGTTTTAGCAATTTGAGCTTCAATAGTAGAGATGTCGCAAACTGTCCGCCGAACTGTTCGCGAACTGTCCGCCGGCGAACAATAGCGTGTTCGCGTTGGGCGAACATATCCGATTTCTGGTCCGCCCCCTATACGTCATCATTGAGTAAACTTTGACCCGGAACCTCACAGCCAGCAGACAAATTCCACCCAATCAGCAGCAGACCCTCCCTCCCAGGAAGTGTCTGCTGACTGTGAGGTTCGGGGTCAAAGTTTACTCAATGATGACGTATAGGGGGCGGACCGGAAATCGGATATGTTCGCCCAACGCGAACGCACTATTGTTCGCCAGCAGACAGTTCGGCGGACAGTTCGCGATATCTCTATTTAATAGCTCATGTGTGTGAATGGATTAGATGGACTAGCCTTAACTCCTCAGTGAGCCTTAGGCACCTTAGGCACCCTTAACTGTGGCACCAGTTCACTGGTTGTTTTTTCCTGCTTCCAAAACATAAAATTAAAGAACTCACTTGCTCCCTAATATATTCTATCTCTTGATAGCTGCCATTCACATTGCCTGTTATTTTACTACCAATTTAGAATTTTTGTTTCTTCGCTCCAAAGTATGTCTCTTACCTGAATCTTTACCCAATATCTCCATGCTCATGTTTACTTTTTCCTCAAGCTCTCCATTCTAGAACTCACAAAAAGTTTATTTTTCACATATTGTTTGCTACATTTTACCCTGATAAACATAGAAAAACTTACCAAAACACCTTATATGCAACCAGAACCATTATCTAATAAAATAGTGGTTTGCAACTGTTTTACCAAACATTGCTGGTCCATGGTTATTTGAACATTCTATATTAGAATGTATGTCATACAAGAATCAAATACTTGCTTATGCATTGTTTTCATTGCCCTAGATGATTGTCTGTGATTTTGCCAGTGCAATTGCAATGTTTAGTAAATAACCACAAGTATGTGTGTGTACACATTTTTCCTTCCTTCTTTCTTCTTTTTTTTTTTTTTAACAATAGGAACTTTTCACTAACCTTCAAATTGTTCTTATTAAATCTAAATTATAAAACTTAGAAAAAATAATACAAATAGAACTGTAATTTTTTCCACATCAGCTATTTTGTCTCTATTATGCCAGTCAGGTTTTAATTAGGTGTAGCTCAGAATAGAATGAATAACCATGTTGTGTGTGTCTAGTTTCCTTCCTAATATCTGAATATTTTTCTCTCCCACGCTTACTTTACCTTGAGTTAAAGGAGAGAAAGAAGAGAATAAACAAACTGATAAACATTGAGAGTGGGCATTTCTGACGTATATTATCTTTCTTTATCAAAACTACATTTCCTTACATAAATCATAAATGCATTTCATTATAAAAATAGTAAACTAACCACTTCCTTTAGTCATCTACCACCTTTTTTATTTTTTCAATAGCAAAGATTTTGCACATTCTATTTCAATTGACATTTTCAATTACCATAAAAAAATTCCTCCCAAATTTCTCATTTTCATTCTAAAGACTCCAACATATTTTCCATTCTTGATTAACACTTTGAAATGCAAATGATGTGGCACCATAAATGTTATTACGCTGAAATTATTTAAATTTTCTTTCTAATGCAAAATATTTTCAAACATTAATAGGCATTATTTTTAAGGAAACTAGGAAGGACATAACAATAAAATGATGAGTCATTTCATAATAATCATCATTTTTTATTCATGTTTTATTATTTAAATCTACAAGTAAATGCATGCTAATTCCCTGACAGCTGCTTCTTTCATTGAAAATTCAAGTTTCAAAATTCAAGATTTCTTTGACATTAAAAACTAAAAAATGTTAAATCACCAAAATACAAGTAGGAAGTAAATGTACTTTGTACTGAGTTGCATTGATCATATAAGTAAACATCTATATTTATACTTTTAACAAAAAATGCTTATTTTAAAATGTTTTGTTTATTATAATATCATTATTTTGCATATGCCTCTTCCATGTTTTTTTTTTTTAATATAACATTCCTAACTCATATGTTTTTCATATATACCATGTTTAGTTGTTAAAGGCAAAGCATACTGTCTTATTTCACTTTTCTGATTTTATTGCTACTATATATCTTGTATGTAGTTGCTCTCAAATAGCAAATACAGCATTACCGTGGAGTCTCTTTCAAACATATGTGAACAAGGGAGTTAGAAAGGACAATATCATAGTGACAAAGAATAGTGGCATTGATATGTCCTTCCCAAAACCCTTCCTTTTTCCATCACAAGTCAGATCCCTCCATTAGTCAGATTCATCTACATTCTAAACTTGTCAGCATTAAATTCTAGTGCCAAAGTCATAATGATATATGACGTAGTTACATATTTAATTAATTACCTATTTACAAGTTTTTTATATCCAGAGGGATTTGTACAATTTATATACACGAGTGGAGACTTGTGGAGACAGAAATGCAAGCAGCTTTAACTTCACTCAGGATTTCTTGATGAGTAACTATTTTCCAATTCCATTTCCATTTTTTGTGAAAACTTTGTGAATCAATATTATGTGATTTAAAAACATAGTAAAGAAAGTGTTTTTTAAGTAAAAATGGTGTCCTCTTTTTTTATTTTACAAAAAGTGTAGATTTCAATTATTACTTCTATAATAAATCTTGTTACACCCCCTAGCTGTCAATCAGACAACAGGTCCTTTTATTTCCAAGTAATTTAGCTAAGTAGAGCTAGTAGAGTTTATCTCATGAGGCAGGCAATTGCCCAGAGCACCAGTCTTGCATAAACATCTCAATGAGCTGCATTGGGAAGTGTATGATTGGACAGCCACATAAAGTTTGTACTAGGGAAGAAAGGGGAGAACTTGCAAAGGCTGCAGACAACAGATCTGTAACTTTTGCAAGCTGTTTTTAGACATGCCCCAATGAGGAAAATGGATAATTAAATTCATGCATGTTTTCATTGGGGGTATATCTACTAAATATTTTTTTCCTTGTATTTGGGAAGTGAAGTGTACCTTTAAGTGGCATGTGATTAACATATGTTATGATAGCTGTTTATATTTGCTACAATATATATTTATATATTTTGCAAACATTTTAACAGACATATTCAGTTGCCATAAAGAAATTCAAAACATTGCTCTTTTTAACATCAATGACAGTGTGCATTCTTTTGTAATAGATGTTCATGAGGCCTCTAATTTTTGCATGTGGTATAACTGCCCATTTGACTTCGCGAAATGCCTCCAGGTCATGCAAGGTCTTTGGTCATCTTGCATGAACCACACATTTGATATTTCTTTAGACTGGCCTGATGATATTAAGGCCAAGGGACTGTGATGGCCACTCCAGAAACTTCACCTTTTTCTGCTGTAACCACTGGAGGGTCAATTTGGCCATGTGCTTAGGGTCATTGTCATGCTGGAAAGTCCAAGAGTGTCTCATGCACAATCTTCATGCAAATTGTCTGCCAGTATTTTCTGATAACATGCTGCATTCATCTTGCCATCAATTTTCACAAGATTCCCTGTGTTTTTAGAGCTCAAACTACAACAAAACATCAGTAAGCCACCACCATTCTTCAAAGTGGGGATGGTATTCTTTTCACTATAGGCCTTGTTGACCCCTCTCCAAACATAGCGCTTATGGTTGTGACCATAAAGCTCTATTTTGGCCTTGTTACTCCAAATTACAGTGTGCCAGAAGCTGTGAGGTGTGTCAAGGTGTTGTTGGGCATATTGTAACAGGTTGTTTTGTGAAATTGACACAGTAAAGGCTTCTTTCTGGCAACTTGATCATGCAGCCCATTTTTTGTTCAAGTATCATCATATTGTGCTCCTTAAAACAACCCTTACCATCTTTTTCCAGAGCAGCCTGTATTTCTCCTGAGGTTACCTGTGAGTTTTCATGTATCCTGAACAATTCTTCTGACAATTGTGGCTGGAATCTTTCTTGGTCTACCTGACCTTGAGATCCCCACTTATTAATAAATGGTTGAACAGTACTGACTGACATTTTCAAGGCTTTGGATATATCTTTATATGCTTTTCCATCTTTTTTAAAATGTGATGAAACTACCCTGTTTATTCGGGACTTTGACTTTTTCTGGTTCAGTAGTTGAAACTACCGAACACCGACTACCTCCCTGGCTTATTAACTTCAAAGAGAACAGTGTATTAAGTGCTCTCCCTGTGTGGCCGCCGTTTGTATAGCCGAATGCCACGTGCAGGAGAAAACGGACACTCTAATTCCCGAACACCGGTCAAACTTTACAAACACCAGCGTCCTTTTCCTGAACAGCTAGGAGAGCGCTGTTCAGTAGGTTTGTTACCACAAACTAGGGAAACAGACACTGCTGTCAGCCAGGGGGCAATGTTTGCGTATTTGTTCAGTTTCAAGACTTTACGAAATAGATAATAAGACAATCATAGAATTCCAGAACCCCTGAACTGATCTGGGTGATTTTTGGATATGTCGGTCACCCAGATCAGGGATATCAGGGGAAATAACATTTATGGAGATTTGTATGTGTTTTGGGGTACTTTTTAAGTTTTATGGAAAATTTGTTTTTTTTCTGCCTGGAGATAATTGAGTTATAATAGTATCTGACTCAATTATCTTCCAGGCAGAGAGGAGGGATTGAGTGATGTATAGGGGAGTGTCATACTTTGTAACCGTGTTGTAATTGGTTGTTAACTTTGTGTTGGAGTGCCCCTTGTATGTGGGAGTGCCCCTTGCATGAGGACTTGCATAAGAGCCAGTGTGGCACCATTAACCCCTTAAGGACCAAACTTCTGAAATAAAAGGGAATCATGACATGTCACACATGTCATGTGTCCTTAAGGGGTTAAACTTCATTCCTGCTGTACCCTTCATCTAGTCTAGGCTGATGTTTGGGCAACTGTCTATTTGCTGGGGAGAAACTACTTGGATGCTGCATTCATCTGGAACTGTTCGAATCAACAACCGAACTGCGATCTATAATCACTCAAGCTTCAGCAGTTTGGGAGGAAATAGTTCAATTACCTTGTTACCCTGGTCATTTGACAGTTCTTTTCTGCTCCCCATGGTTCAGTATCTAGCCTGTTCAATGCATCCATGTGAGAGCTAACAAACTCTCTGAATATTTATACACAGACACTAATTGCAATTTAAAAAGCCACAGGTGTGGGAAATTTTTCTTTCATTTTCATTTTAAAATGCGTGTCACATTGTGTGTCTGTAACAAGGCCAAACATTCAAGGGTATGTGAACTTTTGATCAGGGTCATTTGGGTGATTTCTGTTATCATTATGATTTAAAAATGAGCCAAACAACTATGTGATAATAAATGGGTGTATATGATCACTAGCCTTCACTAAAATACTTTTTTTGTTTGTAGTTCCTTATTAGTAGAGAGCACTGGATTTCAGGGATCCAAGTGTCCAAATAGTGTATGTTTTCCGGCCTCTATGCCAGAGGGTAGTGGTCCCGCGAGGCCAACTACTCGGAGGTATACGCACATTGGTCGAACAAATAGATATTCCCCTTGCACTGATTCATAGAGAGTGCCTCATGTGTCACTCCATACTATCTTCTGCTTTTAATTGTTACTGAGAGGCCAACACCCCGCCACAATGTTCGGTGGCCTCAAAATCCCCTTAGGCCAATTCATTGTTAGAGTCTCTAAAGCCACTTGGCGACTAGCAGTGTCTCACCTGTCAAACTCTTTTAGTGTTATCTTTTCGCCACTTGGCATTAGTTGGCTATCCAGTACCAGTTTGCAGTTTCACACTAATGGTAGCATATATATATATATATATATATATATATTTTAGTATGTCTCAGGTTCCCAAAGTGGCAAAAGAACTGTCCCTTCCTAGCCCCCCAGCTAGTTTTGGTACCCCTGCCCTTGAAGCAGATGCAACTAGTCCATCTTTCCTCAGATCGTGGACTATTCCGTGTCTTACAACTGACTCCGTAGAAGGTGTATTCCATTTCTGGCTACTGCCAGGAAAGCTGAATTATTTAGACTTCGGAATATTACCACCGACAACTCATATGCAGGGGAAGGGTCTAGTGGGTACCCGCAGCATGATGGGCAAGGATGTTACCCTGGTCTTGCTCCTAATTGCCTCCTAGGATGTCATTGAGAACAGAACATATGCGTATGGGGATATATCAGTGGTGCTGAGAGCTAGAGACACTAGATTGAATAAAAAAATGATTGATTCCTTATATTTGTGCTAGGCTTTGTGATTTGGGTATTGCTCAGTATATCTTGATAAAAATAGGAATTGGACGTGTATATGCACAAGCTGTTGGACCTGGGTCACAAATATGGTGGTACAGCTTTTTTATGACTACCACCATTCTTTTTCTGCAAAAGTGACTGCAGCTCTAACTCACTTTAACCTCAATATGGATTGAAGTAGATTGGATATTGAGTTATTCTGCATGCATTTTGCAGGCCTCAAAACTCGGCTTGTGCAATTTGCATGTCCACAGCACACTTAACCAACTTATGTCCTAACAAGACAGAAGTTGAGCAAGGCCACTCAGTCCCTTACACTGCAACAAAATCAGCCAAAAGTATCAAGGGTAAGCTGGGTAGGGACATTGTCTTTCTAGGCAAGTCCCAGATTTATAATAATTTTAATGCTGGGACTTGTGGGTTCAGTTCTTTCAGGTTGTTGCACATGTGCTCTTACTGTTTCCGGGTTCATGCCAAATCTATGTGCCCTAATAAAATATTCTCTAAAACTTACCTCACTTGCATTAATGTTATGTATTTTGCTGATTTATTACAATACCACCAATCACAACATTTGTTACATTTCTCACCGATTGATTGTCAAAAGGGTTTCACATAGGTATTATACACTTGCCATCTGGTATGCTGGAATGCAATAATTGGCAGACGGCACTAGCAGATCCAGAGTCAGTGAATGAACTAATCAAGACTAAGTTGGAACAGGGATTGTTTTCAGCTGTTTAATTCCCCTCCTTTCACTTCTTGGAGAACCAATCCTATGGGGATAGTCACGGGTAAACCTTCACAAAAACAGACTGACCTATAAGCACCACATTCCTCAATGGTCCCTAGTCTTAACTCCCTCATACCCTCTGAAGAATTCTCTCTGCAATACTCCAATATTGACAATGCCATCTGGGCCATTCTAGGAAAGGTGCATGGCTGAGTAAAACAGATATTGTCAATGCATTCAAATTACGGACCATCCACCCCTCGCTTTGGCATCTGCACAGCTCGTTTTTGGTTCTAAGAGTAGCTCCAAGAAATTTTACATTTTTGAAACCTTGTGCTGGTTACTACTTAATGTGAGCATATACAAAATATAAAAAAATGTAGAAGATTAGTGCCACTCAAACAAGACACTTGTGAGAATATTAAAACCAACACAAGATGTCTGTAGTAAGTAGGTCTGCAATAGATAGATACACTTAAAAATGGGATAGAATAAGAGACCTAAAATACAAATAAATATAAAATAAGATACATATAATAATAAAAAATAAAATATAAATTATTGAAAATATGTACAAGATAGAGAGTCCAATAAGAGATGATGGTATATACTTTCCAGAGGAGCAATCACGAACTTGTTCAAGGAAAATTTTCTTGTTGGGATATTAGATGCAGTCCATATGTGGAAATAAGGAGAGGATAATGGTGCAGTATGTCCAGAAAATATAAAAATAAGAATAAAAGTATATATGGTCCTACTCATGTTTTTTAGAGCTTTAAACCAGCTCTAGTATGAAAGGCGTACAGTGGTACACTCCCCACTTATAGGATACGTGAAGAATGGTTTCAATGATGTGTGGACCAAAAAATAAAAAGAAACAACAATAGTGCTCACTGTATAAAATCAACCAGAAGAATAAATAAGAGAATATTACTCACATTTGCCAGAGCGACAAACTGCTCTATGGATAGGGCGTGGGTGGAATAATCCCACCTAAGGATTTCTTGAGTAGTTCTTGCTGGGAGTAAAATTAGGATACCAAGCAATAAAATAAAAGAATAACAGATTACAAAGAGTAAAATGGCACACTCAATGTAAAAGTAGCCAAAATACCTTTATTAACACAGTAGTTAAACAAATTAAAAGTCCACAACTAGTTTCGCCACAAGGGGCTTCAAGTGTACATAGTATTAGCATGGCACATGTGGGTTTATATAGGGTCCAAAAAAACAGCAAATTGAAAAGGGTGTATTATTTGACCTTTGACCCTAAATGAGGTCAAAGAACATATTAACAGGAAGAGATAAACTAAAAATGATAAAAACAATGTTACATAGTGAACTCATCAAGCGTAAATTCGAGCTAGAAAAACAGCTCAGTATAAATTAATGTAGTTGTTCTGGTGAGTATAATAGCTTCCTTCAGGCATTTTTCTGTAAACACTGCCTTTTCAGAGAAAAGGAAGTGTTTACATTGCCCCTAGGGACACCTCCAAGTGGTCACTCCTTAGATAGGTCAGTGCTGCTGTTCAGCGCCCCTGTGCTCAGGTGGACCCTTCTTTTTCGACAAAGGTGACTGCAGCTCTGACTCAGTTTAACTTCAGTATGGATTGGAGTAGACTGGACAGTTGTTTTGCAGACACCTGAGCATGGGGGTGCTGAACGGCAGCACTGACCCAGGAAGCACCTCCAGTGGCCATATAAAACCGATTGCTGCTGTGAGACTGTGAGGGGGGTGAGAGTTGTCTGAAATCATGAGGAAATTGTCTAAGTAATTTATAACAATCTGCACACATTAAGTAGCAACCAGCATAGCGTTTCCTCAAAAATAGTGAATATCTTGGGACTACTCTTGGAACCGAATGTGAGCCTGGAGAAAAAATAATATAAACCTAAAAGAGCCAAGAACAAATCCCTGATCCAACTCAGTCTTTATCAATTTATCAACCTATTCTGGATCTGCTAGAGCTGACTGGAAATTGTTACATTCAAGCGTACTAGATGGCAAGTGAATGATACCCGTTTGAAACCCCCGTGATAATCCCTCAATTAGAAAGTTAACAAAGTGTTGTGAAGGGTGGCTCCTCAATAGTTTAGCAAAACATACAATATGGAACATTTTATTCGGGCACATGGACTTGGCATAAGCCCGGATGCAATAGGAACAAATGTGCAATAGTCTGCAAGCACTAAAACCACAAGTACCCACATTGAAATTATTACATATTTGGGACTTGCCTAAAAATACGATGTCACAACCCAGCTTATCCTTAATTATCTTAGTAGATTTTGGGGGAGTGAAAGGAACCAATTGGCCCTGCGAGACTTCTGCCATATTTGAGCATAAGTGATGTGGGTGTGCAAACTGCACAAGTTGGGGTCCCGAGGCCTGCAAAGTGTCTGCAAAATAACTCGGTGTCCAGTCTACTCCAATCCATACTGAAGTTAAACTGAGTCAGAGCTGCAGTCACCTTTGCCGAAAAAGAACGGTGGTAATCGTAGAAGGCTGTACCACCGTACTTGTACCCCAGATCCACCAGCTTATGCATATACACATCCAGTTCCTCTCTTTTCTCGGGATAGACAGTACAATACACATCCCTATAGATCCTGAAAGCCAGTACAAACTCAGGTAAAGATAATTTCTTATTCAACCTCGGGTCTCTTGCTTTAAGCACCACTGAAATATCCCCATATGCATATGTCCTTGTGACGAGGTGCCCTTCGCCACTTTTCCTGGAGAGGACTAATTGCCAGCCTCTTGCCTTGTGACTATGGCCCCCGGGAAGTATTGCCATTTAAAAAGTCTGTTTGGGCTTATTGGACTTTAGGACACTTTTTCTGCCCCTTTGAATCCATGGGAAGGTGTGCCTCTTCCTCTCCCCCGTTTCCTGTCCCATTGTTCTCCAGCAGGGAGTTGTCCCAGGGTCACTGCCAGACCAGTTGAAACAGGCTGCTTTGTCCCTCCTCAATCTCCCATCAGCCCTTGCTATTGTTTAACCCCATGGAGATTTGACTGTGTTCGTGGGATCTGAGCGCTGTTTGGCTTTATTTAGCGCTCAGATCCAAGCTATCTGGGGATAAGTCAAATGTGGGGGTTCAGTTCTATAGAATATTAGTTATTTATTTTAATGTGTTTTGTTGCAATTGTAACTTGGTGATATTTTCTGTACCTGGAGATAATTGAGTTTGCTATAGTTACTTAAGCCAATTATCTCCAGGATAGAGGAGAAAATAGACCGACCACACAGCCCAAATCTATGGAACTCTTTTGGGCAAGGGAAGCCATGCTTGCGGTCGGTCAAATAGGACTTCCACCTAACTTTTAAACCACTGGAGGGAATTGTATGATTTTTGAGTATGTTTGTATATGGAGTATGCTGAGTCAGAATATGTAATTTGTATGTATATTTTGGGAATTATGAATATTGTATGAAACTGTATATTTTCCTGCCTGTGATAATTAAGTTAACTCATTGTGTACAGTAATTATATCAGAGGCAGAGGGGAGGGTTTGTGTGTCCTAACTGGGAGTGTCTGACTGTATTGTATTGTGTTTGATTGGCTGTTCCACAAGACCACGTGGGTGGTAACCTTGTGAGAAAAGTTGCATATTAGACAATAAACCCTCAGACTGCTGAGATTCCTGCTTTACCCTCAATACAGAGCCTCGTCTCGTACTTGGGGGGATTATTCGTATGGTTTTTCCTGTTCGCCTGCTTGGAGTGTGGATTATTCGTATGCTTTCTGGTTCGGCTGATTGGAGTGTTTGGTAGCCTTTACATTCAGGAAGGGAATATCTTAAATGGCTTAAACTCCTTCTACACTCGGGGTGCCGTTACAGTCCTATTCTCAATGACATCCTGGGAGGCAATAAAGTGCAAGATAAGGTTAACCCTTGCCCTCCAGGATGTCCTTTTTAATGACCTCAGGGACTTTCAGTGGAACTAGAGAATTACCTGGGGTTGTCGTTGATGATGCAGCTGGGATAGCATCGGTGGATCCAGCAGGTAAGTTAAGGGTGCTGGCTGACTCCAACTGCCAACCTGTATTTAATTAGTCCAATATATGATAATAATGAAGTCATCATGGCTTGGAAATCATGCGACTGGGATCCACTAGGCCCTTCCCCAGAATGAGAGTTGTCAGTGTTGACATTCAGTAGCCTTAACAATTCTGCTTTTCTGGCACAAGCCGGGAATGGAATATTCCTTCTGTGGAGTTCAGCAGTGATACACGGGATAGTCCATGATCTCAGTGATGATGGACTAGCTGCATCTGCTTCGTGGGAAGGAATACCAGACCTAGCAGGGGTGCTGGAAGGGACAGTTCTTCTGGGACATCAGGAGCCTGTGACATAGTGAAATATAAAAGTACCATTTAGTGTGCAACCCAATTGGTACTGGCAGACTAGCTTTTGCCAAGTGGTGAAACAATTCCACTAAAAGGTAACAGGTGAGGCCCTGCTAGTTGCCAAGCAGCTTGAGAGGCTTTAACTATGCGTTGGAGGCAACCGAACATTGGGGCGGGGTGTTTGCCTCTTGGTGACAATTAAAGCTGAATATAGTATGAGAGTGACATTTGAGACCCTCTCTATGCAATCATGTGAGGCGAATAACTATGCGTTAGACCGATGGGCGTATACTTCAGAGTATAAGGATGGGTGTTGGCCTCGCGGGACCACTAGCCTATGGCACTATGGCATACCTAAATTCCTAACAGCCAGTAATGTCTACATAGAATGATAAGTAACTTGTCGTACCTGAGACTGAATGTAGGTTCTATAGTAGGAGTAGAATAAGGATAGCAGCAACGAACAGCAACCTAGAATTTAGAAACGTAGGATAGTATCTGAGAATGTAGGAATCCGTGTGGGCCAGATCGTGGACCAAAATAATTTAAGATAACCTACCCCACAGCTAGTTACGAGGAGAAATGGCAATTGCTAACAGGAATGATGAGCCTTGTGACAGGAAAAGGCTGGACAGAGCATGACACCTGAACAAGCGAAACATGGGCATGAACAACAGAGGATGGTGTAAGATTATGGCATAATTATTAACTGAATAGTGACCAACCTAGAAATGACAACTTTAAAGAGCTGTTGCAGATTTAAATAACACTCAAACCGACCCTGATAATAAAACATGTAAACATTTAAACATATAAACGTTAAATCAATAACAGGTACAACACATGAAAAAATATAATATGACTTACGGAAAATAATGAAGAAAATCCAATTTTAACCATAATACCAAGTTACACCCATAGGGGGATCATACTACCAAAGTAATTAGAAAGCAAATGTTACAGTATGCTAACAAAGTGCTGAACGAGGGAACTGTTCATGCGGTTAAGAGAAAACCCTTAGTGTAAGAAAATAGAAAATAAACGTATGTGCAAGTAGGCCCGAAATGAGCCAAAAGCCTGCGAACCATCATGAAAAACCAATAGTAAAGGAAATAGACCCAAACCGAGATGACGCCATGTAATGCAACCGCGGCTTGGTGGATTGGGCCTAACTTTTGGTTTAGTGAGCACTTCCAGGTCAGTCTCATAGGGAGCTGGAGGAGGAAGCAGACTGGAGGTCATCTGTCAGTGGTCGGTAAGTGGAACTTAAAAGGACAGCAAGCCAGGAGCTGGACCACGAGGATACAGGTAAGCTCTGCAAGATGGTGACTTGTGAGTGACATGAAGTATTTACACTCAACTCGCCAGACCAGTAAGTAAGAGAGGCTTGGTATGTAAAAGAGGCTTGGAGACCCTTATATAACTACAGGCCCAGCCTTAAATATATATATATATTCACTATGCTTTTACAGCAGATCAGATTATTTAAATGTACTTTAGCTCATTTGGCACTGTCTCCTTTGCTGTAATTAGAGTAGGACCCACTGATATTGGGGTACTGTCAAGTAGTGATGGGCTTATCATAATATGGCCATATTGTGGAACTAAATTCCCATATTTCCATATTTGTTTGCTGAAATATTTGATGTTAAGCAGCCTTATAAAATTGAAAAATGTATTATTTATGTGCGCGCTGTTCCTTAGTCTAAATATTGTATGTGTGTGTATGTATATATATATATATATATATATATATATATATATATATATTTCTACACACTTTCCTAAATTGGTTAGTCAGTCTATAAAATATTTTACTGCAGTTGCATGCATTCATATAGTTATTAAATGGTTCAGTTTTATAATACACCCTGAGGTGCCTGACACTGTTTATTGTGCCATATCCACAAACACGTTTGTAGTTTCTCTGACTGTAGCTAAATAAAATAAAAGCCGCCCACTCAGTGCTGTTGGTAGTGGCTGTGCGATTACATGTAATAAGGGCATTTTTCTTACACTTTAAGTTGTATTTGCACCAAGAGTGTCCCTTTAAAGTGAAAGTGAGATCAGTTATGCTCAGCAAACCACTTCCTCTTCAACCACCTGTATACTCAACATGACAATGAGCCTCTGCTAAGTTCACAAAGGTTCACAAATAGGATTGTACAGAGGTCCACACAGGAGCAGTTGGGAGATTACAGCCACAACTACAAGCTAAGTATCATAAATGGCACACTTTTCCTAATGTGCTGGAGCTATAAATTTCCATGCTTTACACAAGTCCCACATTGTCCATTTTGTAAATACGTTCACTAATGGTATTTCAACTATATCCTCTTTACAGGTCTCTACTTATTTACTAATAGTGTCTTTACTTTACTTTACTCATTGTGACAAAGGCTGAGTAATGCTATGGTAGCACCTTATGTGACCAATTGGCTGAGTAATGCTATGGTAGCTTGATGAACTTGGTATGGAAATTAATTGGATAATATGCAATTTTCAAGATGTACATTCAGGTTACACAGTGGCAAAATTATATGGACTTGAGTAGTGAGCATGACTGCTTAGGACTGAAACTCTAAAATTTAAGTCAAAATTGAAACACTTTGCCACCATTCCTCAAACCCCAAAGGCTAGTATTCCAAACCCCAAAACCAATAGTCAACCAATTAACTAAAAGTTTCCATGTCCAGTCCAGTCCATTTGGTCCTGTGGTACACTTATATTAACCTCTCATTGTCTTCGAAAACAAAATTAGCAGAGCATTAACTTGGATTTTGCCAAGATATTCAGTACTGTACAATAGGTTGGTGTTCAAGCTAAAATAGATGAAAATTCTTGTTCTTGGGTAGAGCATTGGCTTAACCCCTTAGTGACCAGACCGTTTATCAATTTTCTTACATTTCTGCTCTGTTTGTGTTTAGCTGTAATTTTGCTCTTACTCATTTACTGTACCCACACATATTAAATACAGTTTTTCTCACCATTAAATGGTCTTTATAAAGATACCATTATTTCATCATATCATATAATTTACTATAAAAATAATGATATAATATGATAAAAAAATAAAAAAACACACTTTTTCAAACTTTAACCCCAAAATCTGTTACGCATCTACAACTGCCAAAAAACACCCATGCTAAATAGTTTCAAAAGTTTCTTCTAAGTTTAGAAATGCCCAATGTTAACATGTTCTTAGCTTTTTTTGGAAAGTTATAGGGTCATAAGTACAAGTAGAACTTTGCTTTTTTCAAACCATTTATTTTCATAATGAACACAAGTTACATTGTAACACTGATATCTGCCAGGAATCCCTGAATAACCCTTCACATGTATATATATTTTTAAAAGAAGACAACCTACGGTATTAAACAAAATAATAATTTGTGATTTTTATTGACACACATAGCAATTTAAGAATACATGTACTGAGAACTTTAAGGGTTACTGCCACATATACTAACTGTTGTAATTCTTACACCGTTCACCTGATTTGGATGTAAATACCTTTAAATTAAAGTTGAACGTCTGCAGTTAAAGCACATCTTGTTCAGTTCATTTCATTTCAAATCCATTGTGGTGGTGTCTAGAGCCAAAAAGATTAGAATTGTGTTGATGTCCCAATATTTATGGACCTGACTGTATATATATATATATATATATATATATATATATATATATATATTTTAAAAAATTTAGTTTATTAACTTTATTTATTTATTTTTTACAATATTTTTTTTTTACTTTTTTCACCAGAAGGGGTGCCTGTCAGTTCAGCACTATAGACACCTATGGCGGTCACATAGGGGTGCTTTTTTGCAGAGGGGGGACTGTCTGGGCTCTCACAGTCCCCCCCATAGAAGAAGACCGATCACCAGCGGGGGAGCGGCGGTGATCGGTAAGTACATGGGAGAGAGAATTAAGGGGTTAATTTTTTTTTAAATTCAATTGTAATTAATTTATTTTTATTTAATTATTTATCTTACTGAGTGCTTCGACCACTCGTGGGAGTCAGTATAGGCAGAGCATCAGAAGCCTGTCTGATGGCTTCCGATGCTCTGCCTCACTGCCGGGCGCCATGTAGGGGATCAATCATTCGGGTTCCTGCAGTGAAGGAGGGTTTTGCGCGATGCCTTGACATCGAGGCATTGCAGGAATACCATTAGAGCTGCTGGAAGCGATCATGATTGCTTCCAGCGCTCTAATTCCCCATGGATATATCAGGTACGTCGCAGCCCTTAAGGACCGTTTTTTGGCGGACGAACTTGATACGTCCACTTTCGCAATTGGGTTAAAGATAGAGTACAGAGTGGTTATTATTGGTTACATATTCAAGCTGGGCAAAAGTGATACGTGATTAGGGGTCTGGGCCCTTAAATTACAATTGAAATTGAATGTAAATAAATGCAAAGTTATGTACTTTGGGGCAACAAATGCACAAGCAACTTACACTCTAAATGGTCATGAATTAGGGATAACAACACATGAGATGGTATTGGAAATTATTATATACAACAAACTAGGTAACAATAACAGCAGTTTCTAAGGCCAGTAAGCTATTGTCATGTGTAAAAGGGGCATTACTTATTGGGATGAAAATATAATTTTGCCTCTTTATAAACCAATAGTAACGACACACCTTGAATATGCTGTGCAATTTTGGGCACCAGTTCTAAAGAAGGATATTATGGCATTAGAAAAAGTGCAGAGGTGGGTTTCAAAATTAATAAAAAAAATAAAAGATTTTAGTTATGAGGAAAGATTAACAAATTTAAATCTGTTTAATTTAGAAAAACAGTGCCTTAGAGGGGGAATGATAGCATTATACAAATATACCCGGGTTCAATGCAAACGACTACTTAGAAATGCATGTTCTGGGTGTAGCCCCAATTCCCCTTTTCCCCCAATACAGACCATTTGTCAGGGAATCTATTCATAAACAGGACTAAATGTAGCGGAGGCCTGGTATTTCACAGGTTAACTCCACTAAGATCCCAGTGAGGCTCAGGAACAAGTGATGAAAAATCCCATAAAGTAATAATTCCAGCAAGCAAGGTAATCCAAGAATATCCCCATACAGATCCCAATGACTGGACGACACACAGCATCAGGAGCAGAACTGACGTTTATTCCACACAACCTCCTTTTAAGCATTTCTCCCATGCAAGGGAGGGATTCACATTCATTAAGACAGTACCCAATGGAATAGCAGGTACCTCCCACACAACTCCTCCCCTTAGTATGACACCTAATCCCATTATACAGGCTATAGTTTTCCCCAAGATCTGGATGTACCCAAAATTTCACCCTCCACCTAACTCCCGAACCCCAAGATGACCAACATATCCAAAATTCACCCAGATCAGACCAGGGGTTCGGGAGTTAGGTGGAGGGTGAAATTTGACCGACCGCACACAAGGTGATATGAGAAAAGGGTTCCATGCGTTTTGGCCCTGCGGTCGGTCTCCGTTCAGGAGGTAAAAGACACATAAAAACCTGCCATCCACTAATACAGTTACGTTCGCATGACTTCCCTCATTCGGTACTCTAAACTCACCGAACGGGGGGCTGATTCGTCTTCCCGTTCGTGAGTTATGGAGTTCTGGAGGTGTCAGCGGTGTTCGGGTAATTAAGTGTCCGATTTGAGTTCCAGACACTCGACGACCAAACACCGCTGAGCCTTACGTGCGTAAGACGGCCGCCGCCACGTGTTCGCATGCAGAATGGCGGACACCCAGATACCTCCATAAACCACCTATTAGTCTGCTATTAGCAAGTACTTTGCAGCTTAACGAGGGATACACTTCACTCTGGGGTGGTCTATTAGTTCGGTAGTTTCCATTCGTACGAAATACAGATGGAAACTACCGAATAATCATACGAATGCTACTTACAATTAAATACAAAGCAGAAACAACACACGAATTGCAGGATTCTCCTAGTCTTTAAGGACAGCCACAGTACCATCCGCTACACTAAACCTAGGATAAAAGAAAATAGTTTTTACATCCAACATTCTATCAATTTAAAGATTTTAAGAAAAGGCTATGAGACAATTTTATCAGTGTCTAAACAGATGTTAAAAAAGTAACTGGATGAATACTTACAAAACAGATAAGATTCAGGAATATAATTTTTAATATGTGAGGTAACATCTTGATCAAAGGAGAGATCAGACTGTCATACTGGGGTTGAGAAGTGATTTTTTTCCACGTTTTTGCAAAATTGGATTATTTGATTATTGGATTATTAATTGATTAACAGCAAAAACATGCGAGAAAGACTGATCTTGATGGACTCATCTCTCTTTTATCTTATGTAACTGTGTAATGATAAAACATGTGTACAGATTATTACAGACACATTTAAAATGTAAAGTTGTATTGATACTTACCTGGTGCTCGTGCTGGCCAGGATATGCATGCAGGTACAATTGGATCAAAGCACATACTTGAAAAAAAAAAAGAAAAGGGCAACTACTTCAGACATCTGGTGACTTTTTTTTTAATAAAGTGCAGTTTATTTTCAAGGTATTGTTTTGCTGAAAAGCTAAAATGGTGTACTATAAATACCTGTTTTTTTATAATTATAAGAGAACAAATAATACAACACTATCCATCGATGAGCTGTTTCTGAGAGCAGCATGTTCATAATTATACATAACAGCCACTCAAAAATTATGTTGTTTAGTATGATTGTATTGTTTTAGTAGATTTTACTAAAACTGCAAATATCTTTCTTGTTTTGAAGAGACATCATCTACATTAGCAATTGGATTCTTGAATACACACTTTCTTGATTATTTCTTACAGGCATTCTGCACAGTATAATGGATAACTAGTGCAGCTGGCAATTATTACTCCCAGAAAGTTTGGCCAGTACCTTGGTTAGTTTATTCTTCCCATCTGTTCAATCTGTAAGCCAATAATGCTTTCATATAATTAGGATAGTGAACAAATGAATACACAATTGTCCTAAAATTCTGTTTACAAGCCATATCCATATTCATAAAATGCATTATAAAAGCATATACTCACTGGGGTTTTAGATGTATAAATTAAAAATGTAAACATTTAAACTGTTTCATACATAACAATTTGCTTATATATGAATTTCAGTTTTATTGTCTAAAATAGATTACTCAATATTTATTTGTAAAAAGTTTTTTACAAGTGAAAGAACACAGGACTCTAAATAAAAGTTTGCAATGCTCGATGCACCTACAGCGTAATACTGCATACAGAGATGTAAGATGATATACATATCAACAAGAGGCAGACAAAATATATGAGATAACAGAAAATCCTATTGCACATCAGAATATAAGAAAGAACCCAAGGATACACAATGGAAAGAAGAAACAGAAGGGAATAATTCCCACCCCCTAAATAAATAAAGATTCTGCTGAATATATATAAAGAGTTGGGTGGCACAAAGGCTCTCCCAGTAATCTTCACACCTTTTATGTCAAACCACCATGTAAAATTGCAAAAAAAGAAAGAATTCTCTTCCATAATCTTAAAGAATTGTGAGAATAAAATAATACTTAAAGGACCATTATAGGCACCCAGGCCACTTCAGCTCAATGAAGTGGTCTGGGTGCCAGGTCCCCCTAGTTTTAACCCTGCAGCTGTAAACCTAGCAGTTTCAGAGAAACTGACATGTTTACATTGAGGGTTAATCCAGCCTCTAGTGGCTGTCTCCCTGACAGACACTAGAGGCCGCTTCCGTGATTCTCAGTGTGAAATTCACACTGAGATGATGCTGGACATCCATAGGAAATCATTGAGTAATGCAGACCATTTGTCAGGGGCGGTTTTAATGTGCGCGCGGCTCTTGTCACACATGCATATTCAGAGCTGGCGCCGGCAGGTGGAGGAGAGGTCACCAGTGCTGAGGGAGCACAGTGCTGGATTAGGGTAAGTGGCTGAAGGGGGCCCTGAGAGAGGGGGGACCTAATAACCCTATAGTGCCAGGAAAACTAGTTTGTTTTCCTGGCACTATAGTGCTTCTTTAACCCCTTAAGGACAGCAGGCATGCTATGCCATCCTTGGGGACCCGGCTCTAAATGCTGGCGGGTTGCATAACGCGTCTCCACCGTCCTATGTACTTACCTACTTGCTGGTGATCCCACGCTGTCGATCGTGGTGCGGTGACTCACCTGGCATCCCAGGGAGTCACCCTGCTGCTGTCCCAGCCTTCCTGGGCCATGTGATCGCGAAGTCCTTGTGAGAACCTCACAATCACATGGGCGGCAAACCCGTCCACAGCAGTGCAAGCAGGGGGAGTGCCTGTAATTACAGGTAGTCCCCTGGCTGCCTAATAAAAGGTAAAATAAAGTTTAACACAGTTTTGAAATAAAATTATATATACTTAGATTTTATATATGTATATATTATATATGATCTAAATATATATATATATATATATATATATATATATACATATATATATAAATATATATATATATATATACACATACACATGCATTCACTGACACAAAGTGTATTTTAATATTAATATAGATATATATTAATATCAAAATACATGTAGAATGATATTGATTACATATATATATATATATATATATATATATATATATATACAGTTGCAAGAAAAAGTATGTGAACCCTTTGGAATGATCTGGATTTCTGCACAAATTAGTCATAAAATGTGATCTGATCATCATCTAAGTCATAACAATAGACAATCACAGTCTGCTTAACCCCTTAAGGACACAGCTTCAGAAGCTTGACTTACGCTTAATGACACAAGCAATTTTTGCATTTTCTTGCTGTTTGCGTTCAACTGCAATTTGCATCTCTCTCATTTATTGCACCGACACATATTATATACTGTTTTTTAAAGGACAGAAAGGGCTTTAATTTGATATAACATATATATATATATATATAAATGCTTACTTATTATAAAAAAAATACAGAAAAATGCAAAAAAAATGAAAAATATTGTTTTTTTTTACAGTTTTTGCAATAATAATGTGTGCATAATTAGTGCAGGTTAAGGAAAGTAATTAAAAATAAATTTATTTATTTGTTCTGATTTACAGAATATATAATGTGTCTGGGATTTTCAGTTTTTTTTGGTAGTTACAGGTCACAAAGCACAAGGAGTAAAATAAACTTTTAATGTGGAGCGATTTTAGAATTTGGTATGTTTGTCTTGTAAGCTTAATAGCCATAAAAGAAAACAAAATTGCCACACAAAAGTATATATTTATATAAAGTAGACATCACAGGCTATTTACCTAAGGTGGTTTTGACACTTTCTACATAGCCATTTCACCGCCAACCTCTGCTAAATATTGGAGTAAAATTTAGTTTTTTGGGGTTTTTGGCACACAAACTTATAACAAAGAACTTCTCATGTTTATTTTGTAAAGTTGGTGTGTGCTATTCCTGTACAAAGTTTTATCTTGTGTTCAGTTACATCTGCTGATTAAAATGACACCCCCATTGTATGTCTTTGGCACTATTTCGTGAAGTTACAGTGCCATTTAGGTGATCTGTCCTTTTCAGTATTCACAGTAGATTTTTGAGAGACGGATTTAATGAGCCTATGCATCCATTTGGGGTATTATAACAGTTTGACTGTTCAAAAAAAACCCACAAAGGCCTACCATTTGTAAAAGTAGACACTCCAGGGTATCTCATAAGGTGCATATTGTGCCTTAACATGCTCCAATTTTTTCACCAATATATGCCAAATTATGTGGTAAAAAATAATTTTGTGCGTTTTTTACATATGGATTGCATTTTTGCTAGGCATTTTGTATATTTCACATGTGCCACTAAGTTTAAACCCCCCAAATTACGCTCAGCTAAGTCTTCTGAGTAAAATGACACCCCCATTGTATGTCTTTGGCACTATTTCGTGAAGTTACAGTGCCATATAGGAGACCTGTCCTTTTCAGTATTCAAAGTAGAATTTTGAGAGACGGATTTAATGAGCCTATGCGTCCATTTGGGGTATTATAACAGTTTGACTGTTCAAAAAAACCCCACAAAGGCCTACCATTTGTAAAAGTAGACACTCCAGGGTATCTCATAAGGTGCATATTGTGCCTTAACATGCCCCATTTTTTCACCAATAGATGCCAAAGTATGTGGTAAAAAATAATTTTGTGCGTTTTTTACATATGGATTGCATTTTTGCTGGGCATTTTGTATATTTCACATGTGCCACTAAGTTCAAACCCCCCAAATTATGCTCAGCTAAGTCTTCTGAGTAAAATGACACCCCCATTGTATGTCTTTGGCAATATTTCGTGAAGTTACAGTGCCATATAGGAGACCTATCCTTTTCAGTATTCAAAGTAGAATTTTGAGAGACGGATTTAATGAGCCTATGCGTCCATTTGGGGTATTATAACAGTTTGACTGTTCAAAAAATCCCCACAAAGGCCTACCATTTGTAAAAGTAGACACTCCAGGGTATCTCATAAGGTGCATATTGTGCCTTAACATGCCCCCATTTTTTCACCAATATATGCCAAAGTATGTGGTAAAAAATAATTTTGTGCGTTTTTTACATATGGATTGCATTTTTGCTGGGCATTTTGTATATTTCACATGTACCACTAAGTTCAAACCCCCCAAATTATGCTCAGCTAAGTCTTCTGAGTAAAATGACACCCCCATTGTATGTCTTTGGCACTATTTCGTGAAGTTACAGTGCCATATAGGAGACCTATCCTTTTCAGTATTCAAAGTAGAATTTTGAGAGACGGATTTAATGAGCCTATGCGTCCATTTGGGGTATTATAACAGTTTGACTGTTCAAAAAAACCCCACAAAGGCCTACCATTTGTAAAAGTAGACACTCCAGGGTATCTCATAAGGTGCATATTGTGCCTTAACATGCTCCCATTTTTTCACCAATATATGCCAAATTATGTGGTAAAAAATAATTTTGTGCGTTTTTTACATATGGATTGCATTTTTGCTAGGCATTTTGTGTATTTCACATGTGCCACTAAGTTCAAACCCCCCAAATTATGCTCAGCTAAGTCTTCTGAGTAAAATGACACCCCCATTGTATGTCGTTGGCACTATTTCGTGAAGTTACAGTGCCATATAGGAGACCTATCCTTTTCAGTATTCAAAGTAGAATTTTGAGAGACGGATTTAATGAGCCTATGCGTCCATTTGGGGTATTATAACAGTTTGACTGTTCAAAAAAACCCCACAAAGGCCTACCATTTGTAAAAGTAGACACTCCAGGGTATCTCATAAGGTGCATATTGTGCCTTAACGTGCTCCCATTTTTTCACCAATATATGCCAAATTATGTGGTAAAAAATAATTTTGTGCGTTTTTTACATATGGATTGCATTTTTGCTAGGCATTTTGTGTATTTCACATGTGCCACTAAGTTCAAACCCCCCAAATTATGCTCAGCTAAGTCTTCTGAGTAAAATGACACCCCCATTGTATGTCTTTGGCACTATTTCGTGAAGTTACAGTGCCATATAGGAGACCTATCCATTTCAGTATTTACAGTACAATTTTGAGAGATGGATTTAATTGGCCTATGCTTCAATTTGGGACATTATTGCAGTTGGAAAGTTCAAAAAAACCCACAAAGGCCTACCATTTCCTAAAGTAGACACCCCAGGGTATTTCAAAAGGCATATTTTAAACCTTAGCGTTGGATCATTTTTTTGTTAGTTTGTACCAAGTCTAGTTACAATGAGCATTTTTTCTGCCTTTTTGACACACACTTGGAGTTGTTACTGTATATTTTGTAATCCTTATGTGTGCTATGGCAGTAGAACACCTAATATGTTGCTCAGCTATGTCCTCTTAATGCTGCAATACCCCCATGTGTACCCTTTTCAGGGATATGTGGATGTTGAAGGGGCACATTGGAGACCAAGCCATATCAGTTTTTACCGAACTTTGAATTTTGACGCTCGGCCCATGTGCAATTTCCAAGCATCTTAGCAGGTTTTAAGTTCAAATTACCCCACAAAGGCCTACCATTTTTTAAAGTAGACACCCCAGGGCATTTCAAAAGGCATATTTTAAACCTTAGCGTTGGATCATTTTTTTGTTAGTTTGTACCAAGTCTAGTTACAATGAGCATTTTTTCTGCCTTTTTGACACACACTTGGAGTTGTTACTGTATATTTTGTAATCCTTATGTGTGCTATGGCAGTAGAACACCTAATATGTTGCTCAGCTATGTCCTCTTAATGCTGCAATACCCCCATGTGTACCCTTTTCAGGGATATGTGGATGTTGAAGGGGCACATTGGAGACCAAGCCATATCAGTTTTTACCGAACTTTGAATTTTGACGCTCGGCCCATGTGCAATTTCCAAGCATCTTAGCAGGTTTTAAGTTCAAATTACCCCACAAAGGCCTACCATTTTTTAAAGTAGACACCCCAGGGCATTTCAAAAGGCATATTTTAAACCTTAGCGTTGGATCATTTTTTTGTTAGTTTGTACCAAGTCTAGTTACAATGAGCATTTTTTCTGCCTTTTTGACACACACTTGGAGTTGTTACTGTATATTTTGTAATCCTTATGTGTGCTATGGCAGTAGAACACCTAATATGTTGCTCAGCTATGTCCTCTTAGTGCAGCAATACCCCCATGTGTACCTTTTTCAGGGATATGTGGATGTTGAAGGGGCACCTTGGAGACACATCACTTTCATATTTTTCAAAAGTGGATGCTGGGCCAAAGTGTTATTTTAGCAGCCCAGGACTGCAAATTACCTCTCAAAGACCACATATATTTTTAAGTATAAGCAGCTCATCAATTCAAATTATGAACAAGTGCATACTATTTGCTGTGAAAAGGGGGAATAGTTGGCTTAATCCTATCTGGGGGTAGTACCCAGTGATCTGTGTCACGGGCAACGCTGTCACAGATTCCAAAACACAGACAGACTACAAAGAGAGAGAACACAGAGAGAGACACTTGTAATACCGGTCCTTAGAATGGCCGGGCTATACAAGCAGAGAATAGTCAAGGTACAAGCCGAGGTCAAAGGGGTAAAGAGAAACGGAACAACGATAGGACAAGCCGAGGATCAGAGAAGAAGGATAAACGGGAGACAAAGCCAAGATTTGGTAACCAGACAGTTGACTAAATTCAGACCCCAAAACTGGTCTGCTTATTCGGCCTGGGTGTGGAAAACTTTAAAACAGTGGCCAATACATAGGCCGGGCTGAGAGGGGCAATCAGGGCAGTAATAGCTAGTCTCAACTCTTACGCCCCTCTTGTAGCACACCCTGCATCTTTTCTGGGGGTTTTTCTTTCTGGGGGTTGATGGAATCTTGAAGCAGAAGTGACCTACCTCCATTCTTCTACTAAGCTCGACTGATGGTCCCCCTCTGTGGCACTCAAGTAACCCAGAAATTAGCTGAAATTGAAATGAAAGGAATGTGCATTTCAGCTGAGCATTTGCCTTTTTAAAAATAATAAAGGCATTGTGGACTGCCGTCTGCATTATATATATGCCCACTTTTTTATACCATGCCCTGGTTTTGCGCATGATTAGATACGGCTGCATTAGTTGATCGGACAGATCAACTCCCCCCATATGTCGATTATATTGCTGTATGCAGACTGGCACCCGTTTATATTCCTCTCTGCCACGAACTGCGACCCTGCGAGTGTTTTCCCCGTGGATGGTAGTTAGGATGAAAACCTCCTTTTTATCGCGGTACTTGAGTGCCAGCAGTTCATTCTGGCAGAGAGCTGCTGTTTCCCCCTTTTTTAATTTTTTTTCTGCTAGAGCCTTTGGGAAACCTGTGCGACTCTTCCTGATAGTGCCACAGGCCACGGTCTCAAAACAGTACAGCATTTGTAAGAGTGGGATGCTGTTATAAAAGTTATCAATATATAAGTGATAACCATAGTTAAGTAAGGGCATTATTAAATCCCAGACAATTTTCCCACTTGTCCCTATTATATCTGGGCAACCTGGGGGATCAATGTGGCTATCCCTTCCTTCGTATACACGAAAGGTGTATACATAGCCACTGCCACTTTCACATAATTTATAAAATTTGATCCCATACCGGGATCTTTTGGATGGGATATATTGTCTAAATCCCAGTCTTCCCTTATATTTCATGAGGGACTCATCAATTGAAATGTGTTTTTTGGGGGTGTAAATAGTGGCAAATTTTTCATTTAAGTGGGAAATTAGGGGGCGTATTTTATAAAGAATGTCATACTGTGGATGACCTTTTGGGGGGCACTTCATATTGTCATTAAAGTGCATAAAACGCAGTATGTCCTCATATCGCTCCCTATGCATTGTCTGGGAAAAAATGGGGTATTAAAAATAGGACTTTTAGTCCAATACATTCTAATTGTGGGCTTTTTAACTATCCCCATTAACATTGTCAGTGCCCAGAATTGTTTAATTTCTGGCACACTGGTTGGGTACCATCTCTCTGTCCTGGCGATTCGGGAGTCTTGGTTGCGTGCAAGATATTGCTCCGCATACAGATTTGTCTGGGTAACTACCTCCCCAAAAAAATCATCCCCCAAAAACAGCTCCATACAATCCAGCGCATTATAGCCAGACAGGTCAGCCTGTATGCCAGGATTGGCAGTGAACACTGGGATGTCTGGCGAAAAATGATTAGGGGGTACCCAGTCATCTGTGCCATATTGAACATTAGGGGAATCAGCGATTTCCTCTGATGTTACTGCAGAATCTGGCACATAGTCCCTGTCCCCTGCGTCACTCCCTGCGTCACTCCCTGCGTCACTCCCTGCGTCACTCTCTGAGGCAGTGTCGGTCGCCTCTGAGTCAGCGGCTAACAGGGCATAAGCCTCCTCTGCGCTATACTTTCGCAACATTGTTAATACAGTTAACACAGAAACAAGAAAACTTTAACTAAATAACTAAACTTTTTTTTTTTTTTTTTTTTTTACCCCTAACTAAATTCCCCAATTAACACTAAATTCTACCCACCCAACTAACTAAATCACAAATTAATAAAATAAAATAATAAAATTGAACCCCTTAGGGTTACAAAAAAAAATAAAATTTAACCCTTAAGTGTAAAAAAAAAAATAGATCACAGTAAAGTACTGTGACCTGTATATTGATCACTGCTAGCAGTGATCAAGCAGCAGGGAAAGGGTAAATTTTTTTTTTTTGACAGGGGAAAGGGATAGGTAATTTTTATTACACCTTAGCTATTCCTCAGGGACACAATGTAGCACCGATCCGTCTCTCTCCACTTCACAAACCCACAAGAGGTGGAGGGAGGCGGATCAGATGTCCCAGCAGCATTGTGACCGCTGTGACTGGCTGTCACAGCGATCACATGTGCTGGGACATCGCGATTTGCTGTTGCTGGTTTGCCCCTGACTCGGAGGCACCCAGCAACAGCGTTAACCCCGCGATCGCCGGCACTGCGGCGATTGCGGGGTTAATTTTACCGCGTGACGGACGAGGTCCGTCACCCGTCGTTAAGGGCATCCCCAGGATGACGGACCTCGTCCGTCATCCGTCCTGAAGGGGTTAAACTAATAACACACAAAGAATGAAATGCTGCCGTGTTTTTATTGAACACACCATGTAAACATTCACAGTGCAGGTGGAAAAAGTATGTGAACCCTTGGATTTAATAACTGGTTGAACCTCCTTTGGCAGCAATAACTTCAACCAAACGTTTCCTGTAGTTGCAGATCAGACGGGTCAGGAGTAATTCTTGACCATTCCTCTTTACAGAACTGTTTCAGTTCTGCAATATTCTTGGGATGTCTGGTGTGAATCGCTTTCTTGAGGTCATGCCACAGCATCTCAATCGGGTTGAGGTCAGGACTCTGACTGGGCCACTTCAGAAGGCGTATTTTCTTCTGTTTAACCCCTTAAGGACCAAACTTCTGGAATAAAAGGGAATCATGACATGTCACACATGTCATGTGTCCTTAAGGGGTTAAGCCATTCTGTTGTTGATTTACTTCTATGCTTTGGGTCATTATCCTGTTGCAACACCCATCTTCTGTTGAGCTTCAGCTAGTAGACAGATGGCTAAGTTCTCCTGCAAAATGTCTTTATAAACTTGGAAATTCTTTTTTCCTTCGATGATAGCAATCCGTCCAGGCCCTGACGCAGCAAAGCAGCCCCAAACCTTGATGCCCCCACCACCATACTTCACAATTGGGATGAGGTTTTGATGTTGGTGTGCTGTACCTTTTTTTCACCACACATAGTATTGTGTGTTTCTTCCAAACAACTCAACTTTGGTTTCATCTGTCCACAGAATGTTTTGCCAGTACTGATGTGGAACATCCAGGTGCTGTTGTGCAAACTGTAAACGTGCAGCAATGTTTTGTTTGGACAGAAGTGGCTTCCTCTGTGGTATCCTCCCATGAAATCCATTCTTGTTTAGTGTTTTACGTATAGTAGATTCGCTAACAGGGATGTTAGCATTTTCCAGTGACTTTTGTAAGTCTTTAGCTGACACTCTAGGATTCTTCTTCACCTCATTGAGCAGTCTGTGCTGTGCTCTTGCAGTCAGCTTGCAGTGCTAAACTTTCTCCATTTATAGACAATTTGTCTTACCGTGGACTGATGAACAGCAAGGCTTTTGGAGATACTTTTATAACCCTTTCCAGCTTTATGCAAGTCAACAATTCTTAATCGTAGGTCTTCTGAGAGCTCTTTTGTGCGAGGCATCATTCACATAAGGCAATGCTTCTTGTGCAAAGCAAACCCAGAACTGGTGTGTGTTTTTTATAGGGCAGGGCAGCTGTAACCAACACCTCCAATTTCATCTCATTGATTGGACTCCTGTTGGCTGACATCTCACTCCAATTAGCTCTTGGAGATGTCATTAGTCTCGGGGTTCACATACCTTTTCCACCTGCACTGTGAATGTTTACATGGTGTGTTCAATAAAAACATTGCAACATTTCATTATTTGTGTGTTATTCGTTTAAGCAGACTGTGATTGTCTATTGTTGTGACTTAGATGATGGTCAGAACACATTTTATGACCAATTTGTGCAGAAATCCATATCATTCCAAAGGGTTCACATACTTTTTCTTGCAACTGTATTCGTAATTTTATATATATATATATATATATATATATATAATACAAAAAAAATATGTAAATACGTAAAAAAATAATTAAAATATATATATGTGTGTAATTTCGTTCTAACTGAATTTTGATATTTATATATTGATATCAAAATACACGTAGAACGAAATAATATATATATATATATATATATATATATATATATATATATATATATATGCATATATATATATATATATATATATATATATATATCTATATATAAATAAAAAATATAAATAAATATATATATATATATATATATATATATATATATACTTCTACGTGGTTTTACATGATTAGGTCATTTTATTAATTACAATTTGCAGGACCTGCCTGACAACCCAGGCCGAAAGTCCAGGGAATTTAATTTGCTAGCACTATATTTAACCCTGTAATTTTCAAAGACACTATAAAACCTGTACATGGGAGATATTGTTTTACTCAAAAGACTTCGCTGAACACAGATATTAGTGTTTCAAAACAGTAAAATGTATTACAATTGATGATATTGTCAGTGAAAGGGACATTTTTCCACATAAATGGCACTTACACTGACGATATAATTAAAGTATTAATAAAACTGTGTCCACTGTCTCCAGATCATTTGGTGGCCATCTCTTAGAAAAGACATCAGAGAGTATGTGGAGGCATGTACTATTTGTGCGGTTTCTAAGGTTCCCATTATCTACCTTGTGGGTTATTGCAACTGCTTCCTATACCCAGAATCACATGGTCTCATTTTTCTATGGACTTTATTGTGGAACGCCTGATTTCTAAAGGCTATAACACCATCCTAATGGTTGTTGACTGGTTTTCTAAAATAGCACACTTTGTTCCGCTCAAAAAGACACCTTCAAAAAGGCCCCATACACACAACACATGGCAAGCAGCTACCCCACACACAAATATATCAATGCTTACAGAGACATACATTTACACACAAGGATACTCACTGTTAGACACACATTCTCAAGCTCATAAGCAGGTTGACAATGCCAAACATACTCAAAAATACACACAGGCCAATACACTGACTGTTGTATTTATTAATGGGCACACTGGATGTAAGATGTATTAATGGACAATTCTCTAATTAGAATGTTAGTCCTTTTTCAATTAGATATTACATTCAAATTCAATTTTACATTTACACCAGTATTTTAGTCCAAAAGATTATATTGGTAGATAAAGTGGATATAGCCACATATTTATATGGGGCTATTAGGTTACAAAGGTTTCAGTTTTAATTCAGCCATAAGTACCAGGTAAAATGCCCCAATTTCCTCCTGCGGAACTTCATCCTTTACTGATGGTCAAGTGGCTGAGTAGAGAACATGTGTGTGCCTTTAATCTATACCAGAGATAAAATACAGATATATGACAGATGCAAATAAGAATTGAATAACATTACATGGATGTCATAGCCTTTTAAGTGCAAGTAAAAGAAGATATGTGAAAGAGTAAAAAAGAAAAAAATACTTTTGAATGAAATGTAAATATATAAAACTAAACCACGTTTCTCAGAATTATTATCTGGCAAGACAGATGACTTGAGTACAGCTGTGAAATTTCTACACGGAAATGCCTAATCAGAAGTGTATTGAATAATGTGGTAACCTCTAACACTAACCTATAGAAATATATTTATACTCGGCTTTCAAGACCAACTCCCCTTTATCTAAATTGTTTAAGAAGTCAAGCCAATAAATATCAGCATTCTTGTTCTAATATGCAAGATCCTAATCATGCAAAGTTACTTTGAGATGGTAAAAAACATCTGCTGTTTTACTGTTCAAAATTAATTCCAAGCAAAAGCATGAATGGTTAGAAATAAGAGTTTTTTTTATTTTTTTAAATTTTATTTTAATATATGGATGAAGAATTAGAATTTCATCTGATGAAAAAGGAAAATCAGGAAATTCAGACAAACCAAAAAGGTGTGAAGATGGGCACCAATGGATACTGCAAAATATATATTAATATAACTATTCTCTACATATTTTGCAATACATTTTGTTTACAGATAAATGTAAAAAAAGTAACCAATAAAAGGGCAAAGAAGAAGTGAAATTCAATATACAGATTTCCCATTAGGTAGAGTAGGCACCTGCCAACTGGCACCTGACAACTGGATGGCACCTGTTTTAAACACTTTGCATGTGCCTTTAAGTGCTTTTATAGGCTTGTGGGGAGAGATAAGTACAAGCTATCTTGGCCAGTGTCTGCTGTAGTCCAATAAACCCAAATAGCAAAGCTGCAGGAACAGGTATGGAGGGTGTAAAACTCAGTGCCGTAACAGCTCCTCCACTGTCTGCGTTTGAGTCTGGACAAGAAAGTAACAAACATGCATTTATTCCTCAGTGCACTTTGTATTCATTTGTTTTTAATACTTGGTCACTGAGGAAGTTCCTAAGGGGAAGACATGCGAGGGATTATTTTTCTTTTTTGTATCTACACCTAGCTAGAGTCCCTTGCTTAGATCTAGCTGATCAGCCCCTATAGAGGTAGATTGGAGACATCTAGAAGAAAATTAGCCCCTGCAATATCAAGGGTGGCACCCCTGATATTCTTATCTTGTGAGTGCAATATATTTGGCACAATGTCATAAGTTATGTCCATTTGTGCTCTATGAAACATTGTGTTCCCTGTATATATTTTGTGTGGTGTATTTAAGTATGTAGGGTGAGTTTTATTATTATTATTATTATTATTATTGCCATTTATATAGCAGATTCCGTAGCGCTTTACAATATTTTGAGAGGGGGGGGGTGTAACAATAAATAGGACAATTACAAGAAAACTTACAGGAGCAATAGGTTGAAGAGGACCCTGCTCAAACGAGCTTACAGACTATAGGAGGTGGGGTATTTGAAACATTAGGACAATAAATATCAAGTAGGAGTGAAACAGAGCTGGAGGAGAGAGCAAAGCACTGTCCCATAGGAGAGAGCAGGAGACAGGTATGTAAAGGTAGAGATTACTCTGGGAGGCCATAAGCTTTCCTGAAGAGATGGGTTTTAAGGCCCTTCTTAAATGATTGAAGACTAGGGGAGAGTCTGATGGCAGTAGGCAAGCTATTCCATTATAAATCATACTATATGCACACTTTAGACAGATAAAGAAACACAGCTTGCTGTAGTGCTTTATATGTCTAGAGTTTTTCATTTCTAAAAGAAAATACACAAAATACCAAGTCAATTGTCTAACTCAAAACTTGTACTAAAATAATAAAAAATTACTAGATTAGACAAATTATTATAATCTTAAATCTTAATTACAACAACAGCCATTAGAAAGGTCCAGGATCCCAGTGTTGGTTCACCCAGGTATGTTAAGGAAGGAAAGATGATGATAAAAAATCCCAATAAAAAATCTAAGACAAAATAAAAAATAAAAAATAATAACCATAAATGAAAAATATATATGTGGCACACTATAAAAGGTACTTAAGAGGAATTTCTCATAAAAATCCAGAAAATGGGATGAACAGTAAAAAATATAATAAGAATTATAAAAAGTTATATAACTCAAAATTTTTGTTAAGACCAGATGGAATTAGGGTATCCAATAAAAACATCCATCGCATCTCCTCCTGTCCGATCTTCCGGAGGAAATCACCCCCTCTCCAGTCCCTGCACACCCGTTTGATCCCTACAAATTCTAACCCACTGGGGTCCTGGTTATGCTTCTTCTTAAAGTACTCAGAGACACTATGACACTCCAAACGCTTCTTGATGTTATATATGTGCTCTCTCATTCTCACATGGAGAGGACAAGTCATCCTTCGCACGTATTGAAGATGGCACGGGCATCGTAGGAGGTATATTACGTTATCAGAATGACATGTTAAATGTTCCCTAATATTATATTATTTATTGGTCATCTCTGATTTAAAAGACAGCTCCACTCTAATGCTCTTCTTATTTACTGTCCTGCAGGCATAACACATTTTGCATCTATAAAAACCTTTCGATTCACCCAAAAAAGTGCCAAGTGGTTTACTTAGGGACTTTAGATGGAAAGAAGGATATGCTCTAGTGACCTGTGATGTCAGCTCCTTATATACATGCATACCTCACGACAAAGGTTGTGCGGCTGTCAAATACTTCCTGGAGTTGGATCAAACATTGGACCATGCTCAGATAGAATTCCTGGTTGAGTGTATAAGATGGACTCTAGATAACAACTATTTTTGGTTTAACTCCAGGTTTTATCTACAGCTGAGGGGGATTGCGATGGGCAGTACCTATGCGCCCATTTATGCGAATTTGGCCCCAGTGGGCCATAAATATTGGCCGATATTAAAAACAGATAAGGATTTACGGGATATATTACCGCCAGAACCTAAGGTAGCCTTTCGAGGACCCCCGAACCTTAGGAACACTTTAGTACATAGTTTTTATAAGGAGAAACTAGGTAAACCACGAGGCACTTTTTTGGGTGAATCAAAAGATTTTTATAGATACAGGATGTGTTCTGGCTGCAGGACAGTAAATAAGAAGAGCATTAGAGTGGAGCTGTCTTTTAAATCAGAGAAGACCAATAAAAAATATAATATTAGGGAACGTATAACATGTCATTCTAATACCTAATCTAATATACCTCCTCCGATGCACATGCCATCTTCAATACGTGGGAAGGACGACTCGTCCTCTCCACGTGAGAATGAGAGAGCACATATATAACATCAAGAAGAGTTTGGAGTGTCATAGTGTCTCTGAGCACTTTAAGAAGAAGCATAACCAGGACCCCAGTGGGTTAGAATTTGTAGGGATCAAACGGGTGTGCAGGGACTGGAGAGGGGGTGATTTCCTCCGGAAGATCGGACAGGAGGAGATGCGATGGATGTTTTTATTAGACACCCTAATTCCATCTGGTCTTAACAAAGATTTTGAGTTATATAACTTTTTATAATTCTTATTATATGTTTTACTGTTCATCCCATTTTCTGGATTTTTTATAAGACATTCCTCTTAAGTACCTTTTATAGTGTGCCACATATATATTTATCATTTATGGTTTTTATTTTTTATTTTTTATTTTGCCTTAGTTTTTTTATTGGGATTTTTTATCATCATCTTTCCTTCCTTAACATACCTGGGCGAACCAACACTGGGGTCCTGGACCTTGCTAATGGCTATTGTTGTAATTAAGATTTAAGATTATAATAATTTTTCTAATCTAGTAATTTTTTTTAATTTTATTACAAGCTTTGGGTTTAGACAATCATCCCCCTTTTTTTTTTCTTAATGTTTTCTATTATCTTGTGACTGGGATAATGTTTGCATATGCAGGTTATATGACTGTTTTTTTCAAATGTATTATTTTATAGGCATGTCATAGTGTGTGGAATATATGACTGATGTGTATAAAAGATTTGTGTAACTTTTTTTGATATTTTAGAGACTGTTTTTTTTAATTAAGGATTTCCTTTAGTTAATAATATATGTGCATTTACCTGCTTCTTTAAGTATAAGGATATGGTTTAAAAGGGACTTCTTTAATTAATTATACATGGTGGACTGACTATATTATGGAACGATTCTTATTGAGAGGAGACCAAGCTTGTTTGAGAAAGCCCCAAGAGGCGGGGCGAAACGCGCCACATGACCACGTGTTCAGCTTACATGGAAGTGTTCTGACACATCCACCGGCAAAACACACCAGCTCCAGAATGAGGAGGACTGTGTACCTGCAAATCCCTGCAAGGCATCAGGCTTCATTTGGTGAGGTGAGCTGGCAGTGGACATTATTTTAATTTGCTGATTAAAGTGTGTTTTATGCAATCAATAAATTTTGTTTTCTGATACCTGGTCACAAGAGTTGTCTTGGATCCCACGTACCCAAGGGGCTGATCCTCCCTGGGAGTGATAGCCAGGAGTGGGGCTCATACCACTCCCAACTTGTGAGTTGTTTTCTTAAAGAGACATTTGGTTTTTACTGATTTTAGTAATTTTATTGCACTAGGAGTGCTTTCTTTGTCTCCCCCCCCTTTTTTATTTTTTGGTTTTTCTCCCAGGTCATATAGACCAGTAATGCCTATTGACAGGCTATAAGTATTGATTTCTCAAATATTTGGCACGTAAGGTTTCTGTGGGGGATTATAATTATCTCATTTGTATATACATCTTAAAGTCACTTTTTCACTTTTAAGGTGTCTTGGTATACAGGGAGTGCAGAATTATTAGGCAAATGAGTATTTTGACCACATCATCCTCTTTATGCATGTTGTCTTACTCCAAGCTGTATAGGCTCGAAAGCCTACTACCAATTAAGCATATTAGGTGATGTGCATCTCTGTAATGAGAAGGGGTGTGGTCTAATGACATCAACAGCCTATATCAGGTGTGCATAATTATTAGGCAACTTCCTTTCCTTTGGCAAAATGGGTCAAAAGAAGGACTTGACAGTCTCAGAAAAGTCAAAAATAGTGAGATATCTTGCAGAGGGATGCAGCACTCTTAAAATTGCAAAGCTTCTGAAGCGTGATCATCGAACAATCAAGCGTTTCATTCAAAATAGTCAACAGGGTCGCAAGAAGCGTGTGGAAAAACCAAGGCGCAAAATAACTGCCCATGAACTGAGAAAAGTCAAGCGTGCAGCTGCCACGATGCCACTTGCCACCAGTTTGGCCATATTTCAGAGCTGCAACATCACTGGAGTGCCCAAAAGCACAAGGTGTGCAATACTCAGAGACATGGCCAAGGTAAGAAAGGCTGAAAGACGACCACCACTGAACAAGACACACAAGCTGAAACGTCAAGACTGGGCCAAGAAATATCTCAAGACTGATTTTTCTAAGGTTTTATGGACTGATGAAATGAGAGTGAGTCTTGATGGGCCAGATGGATGGGCCCGTGGCTGGATTGGTAAAGGGCAGAGAGCTCCAGTCCGACTCAGACGCCAGCAAGGTGGAGGTGGAGTACTGGTTTGGGCTGGTATCATCAAAGATGAGCTTGTGGGGCCTTTTCGGGTTGAGGATGGAGTCAAGCTCAACTCCCAGTCCTACTGCCAGTTCCTGGAAGACACCTTCTTCAAGCAGTGGTACAGGAAGAAGTCTGCATCCTTCAAGGAGGCTGTGGTTGCTGCTGCACGCAATGTTGATGGTGAACAGATCAAAACACTGACAGAATCCATGGATGGCAGGCTTTTGAGTGTCCTTGCAAAGAAAGGTGGCTATATTGGTCACTGATTTGTTTTTGTTTTGTTTTTGAATGTCAGAAATGTATATTTGTGAATGTTGAGATGTTATATTGGTTTCACTGGTAATAATAAATAATTGAAATGGGTATATATTTGTTTTTTGTTAAGTTGCCTAATAATTATGCACAGTAATAGTCACCTGCACACACAGATATCCCCCTAACATAGCTAAAACTAAAAACAAACTAAAAACTACTTCCAAAAATATTCAGCTTTGATATTAATGAGTTTTTTGGGTTCACTGAGAACATGGTTGTTGTTCAATAATAAAATTAATCCTCAAAAATACAACTTGCCTAATAATTCTGCACTCCCTGTATATACACTTGCACACTAGCACTTTCTCTATTTATAAAAAAAAAAAGTTTATAAGAGTGCAGATTTCAATAGAAATTGTAGACACCAAAATGCCTCTCAGCTGTCACTTATACAGCTGGGAAGTTTACTTCCACTTCCATCCCCTCCTTCTCAATTAGCAATGCTACAGCTTACTGAGAAGCATTGAAAAGCCACGATCATGTGTGACTGCATTCATGGCTCCAGCACAGAGGTTTCTCAGTGAGGAACCGCTGATTGGAACATTCCCCTTTGAAGAGGGGAAGACTTGCAAAGGCTACAGACAGCAATCGTGGAGTCTGTATTTCCTCCTGTTCAACTTCCATCTGCCAACTGTGTCTCTTCTACTGTCCAAACCACCCTCCCGCTATTGCAGATCGTATTCTCAGTCCATACTGAGAAAAATACCAGCATTTGTATTGTCGGTATTTTTGCAATACAAACACCCACCAGGCAGTCTTAAATACCGGATGTGCCAGTAAAATACTCGTCAGGTGGCAACTTTATTGCTCACTAGTAACCTCTGACACAGAAACCACTGTAATCACTCCTGCATATATTCATCAACCATAGGAGACTGACAGGTATACAGAAAACATAGTAGGCTATGTATTTTGCAAATAACCCTTCACACTTCAGGACTAAATGTTTAAACCTGGGAATAAACCCTTTAACGTAACCCTAGGCTTAGCTCATCTTAAAAACTTAACAACTCATGTATCACAATTCTAACCCTAAACTTAAAACACTTTTATAGTACAACTTTAACCACTCTCTTGTTATTCTTACTACTACTATACACCTTATGTAATCTAACCCCTCTCTGGCCTTAAATACCCTTTTACCCTAACCACGTCTAACATTATCTTGAACCCTGCATGCATTTACACACTACATACACTCCCTATACTCACAGATTCAAACACACTACATTACAAGATGAAATATGTATGTATATAAATAAGTAACAAGTGCTTGCACTTCTGGTTAGATTCTTTATGCCCGGTGCAGGTCTGGCAAAATCATGTAGATACAGTAGAAAGGACCGCACTCCAAAGTCTTTGTGATAGTTTTCAAATAAAATTTAACTTTTATTTAATCCATATAAAAGTCAATGTTTCAGCCCCCACATGGAGCTTTCATCAGGACAAGAAAGCATATGTATTTGTCAAATATGATTTTTTTTTTTTTTTTTACCAGTTTGTTTTTAGGTGTTCAGTCCAGATAATGCATATATTATGCTTATTTATGTGTCCTTTGTTGGGTTGGGGAGCAGGGGGCGCCTTAGAACTTTATGCCTATAGGCGCCTGACATGTAAATCAGATCAAAAATAAATTATGGTAAATATGAGCAAAGAAGACTCTGAAAAATGTGGTATTTTGTTGAAAACAATTTACAAAAATGCTTTGTGAAACAACAGCAAAAGTCAATGTTAAATATATATGTGGCATTTTAGTCATTACTTTGTGATATCTCCCTTGTCAAGATAACAGTTCTGAGTCTTCCCTAATGTATGATGTGGGTGGAGAATACATGACAAGGGATCTAAGACCACTCCTCTATTCAGTATCTCTCCAGACCCTCAAAATCTTGAGGTCAACGCTTGAGGTCTCCTTCAGTATATCCACATATACAAAGTTCAAGTCAAGGGACTGTTATGGCCATGGCGGCCTTGATTTTGTGGTTATTAGATAATTTTTGTGTTGATTTTAATGTTTTGGATCATTGTCCTTCCAACCACAACCCGTTTTAAGCTGTATGGCAGAGGCAGCCAGATGCGCATTTAATATGTAATACAGGTGAAAGAACAGATCACACAAAATACAGTTTAAATTCTATGAGCCTACTTAAAATAACCTGCCTCGACAAACAAATATAGGGGATTAAGATCCACCATATGGCCATATGGCAGGTTGGGCAGCCTGCTCTATGCCAAATGAAGGTTAAAATTAAAGATGCTCATTTAATATATGTTGATATTTTATAACATCCATGTTGCCATGTATCCTAATAAAATGTCCAGGTCCTCTGACAGAAAAATAGCCAAACATTTTAATGGACACCACCATATTTAATCATGGACATGAGATACCTTTCTGTATGCTAAATCCACCTCTGGCATTTATTTATAAAAATAACTCTATTTTGGCTTAATCTAACCATACCTGTAGAACCGTATCCAGGCTGAAACTCCAGAAGTGTCTGGCAAACTGATACTTTAGTTTGTTTTTGAATGAGAGTAGATGCTTTTTTCTTGAAACCTTTTAAAACATCTTGTGGTGTTGTTGGTGATGTCAAATGGTAGTTTAGTAGACTTTCTGACCCCAAGACACAATCAACACTTTCACATGGGTGTGTCTCTCAAAGCAATGGGCAGCTAGCATGATGTACAGACTGTCTGTATTGACACTAGAGTCAAAAGTTATAAAAAAATATTGATATTGTAAGCTAGGAATAATATATTCCAGCTGACTGATTGACAGCCCAGAGAAGTACCCCCATTCAAAGAAAATATTTACACCATAATTAAACATTAGTAAAAGAGAAATGGTTCAGAAACAGGATCTTTGCACAATAACCACATTACGTGGTTAATGGAGTTTAGAGTGACCTTTGTATACCAAAGTAGGTCAAAGTATCACAAAACTATAAGAAAACTATTCTACAACTACTTAAAGTAATTTTTACTAGTTAAGCCTTTTTTTTTTACCTTAATAAGTTTATTAGTTATCTATGTCATGAGACACCTTTTAAAGAGAAAATTATTATTACATACATGCACTAGACAAGAGTTTGACTCTTATATGAAAAAAATATGAGTATACACTGTAAAAATCTTTGCTAATATTTTTTATTTTAGATATGTGATAGACAGAATAATGATATGGAGGTTTTGTTTTTAGACTTATTCTCTATAATCAGTATGTCAGAAGAGGTGGGCAGGATGTTTTTGCACTTTTAAGTCTGACAAGGTCATAAGAACAACATACCAAACTATTGTTTTGAAATACCATAGCCATTATTAAATGCATGAGTAAGGAGGTACTCAAAAAGTAAACAGGTTAATAGGTATTGCAAGATATATTTAAAGCAAAGTAAATAATTTAGTTATTCACAGTGAAGTTAATTTATTATTTGTATGTGTATATATATATATATATATATATATATCTCAATATATCAAACCAGAAAAAAATGACAACGTTCATAGGTCATAATTATTTTTTGCTTTATTACATAACAATGTGCAAATGGATTGACCAACATTTCAGTCAATAAATAAAAACCCTGAAATTTTCTTACATGTTATATAATCTTTTCTGTTCACAAATTGGTTACTTTGCATGAAATATGAGTTGCAATACACATTTTCATTATTTCTACATTAATCCCAGTTTTTGTAATAGCAAGCAGAAATCTCAGTATACTAACAGTAATGTAAAGCATGAATATTTCTAACAACACAATCAAAACTCAAATCACTATTCATTTTTAAAAATCATTTGTAAATTATATGTATATCAAATGAAGGGTTCTTTTATTTATAAATGTCAAGATGTATGTGTTTAGAAAAATAATTTTCACAGAGATAATTATGAAATACACACATACAAAAACATAAACACATAACTACACACTTTATATAAACAAAAGCAAACTTTTAAAATTAATTTGATAGGGTATAAAAGTTGTCATACAAATTTTGTATCAAATGTGTAACCAGAACCAAGAACCATGTGTAACCAAGAAAAATGCAAAAAATGAAAAACATTTGCTTTGATACACAGACATCCAGACATGCAGATATGCAGTTGAATGACCACATTTTACATTTACTGTACCATAAAAAGGCCATTAATAATGCTAATTAAAAGTGATATTTAAAAAAAAAAAAAGCCTATATTTTTTTTCTGTAATCAAATCTGGGCAGGTAAGTACCTCAATATAGATGTTACTTAATTTCATAAATGTATCCAACTGCTTATTAGATTATTACTTGATGGAAAGAAACAAGATATTCACATTTCATGAAATGTATTTCCATTAAAAAGTGTAGTAACCGTTATGGACTAAATGTCTCTCTCTATTTCTTCTTACAAAATTTCACCCCAAAAAAGTATTACCACCTATTAATTTACAGTTAATGAATATATAATTCATTATACTTTAAGTGTATTTCTTGCTGTCTTCTACAGTTATAAATGTATATTGGCAGTTCCATTGTCCATTTGCATCCTCTCTTGACAGTGACTTAAATTTTATTGTTGCATTTGCCCAGGAGGGATTTTGGTATAACACAGGGTTTTCTATTTACTTGTTTTAATCTAGTTGACATTTGATGTACTTATTTAATAACTGAAATTTAAAAAATAAATCTTATTATATGATACAAATTCTATCTTTGCAACACAATATATTCTATACCTAACACAATCCATTCTAAAGTATAATAAAAAATATATATTGCATTATATTTATTACTATGTTTCTATAGATTTTTTTTTTTTTGTGTGTGTGCAAAATATTTGTTTTAAGCATGGCGTATGACATGAACATTAATACTGACATATTTAACATGGTGAAATGCATATGATTTGACTTCAAGAAATCAAATGCCTTGAATGTATGACAGTTAAAATGGATAGTAAATGCTGCAATGTCATTTTCTTGTCTTTGAATTCAAAGCGGAAGCCTGTCTTTTTGTTTACTTTAAAAAGTATTTTGCAAAAGTCAAATAACCCTAACAAAAATATCACAATCTATAAAGACTAGATGTCAACAATAATGAAAAAAATGTTTTCCTAAAATGGGTGAGATGAAGTTTGATCTTGTGTTCACCATTGCAAAATAATAGATCTCGGAAATGACTTATATAAAGGACACATTTAACTTTGCCTCAACTTTCTTTTTAAATCAAAAGTTTACTGATCAAAAATTATTGTGCAATGATATTATGGAAATATAAATATATAATTAAACATGACATACACTACTTTGTTTTTTTTAAGTAATAACAGAAAATTGCAAATATACAGGTGGTACTCGAAAAATTAAAATTCAGTGTTGACCTATATTATAATTGTCAAAGTCATTTTAAGGCTCAGGAGCAGTTTGTTACAATATTGTGTGTTTACTTTTGAATTCGTATTTATACATTTATAAATCATTTATTATTATGAATGTTCACTTGCAGAAGCATTTATACCACTGACCAATAGTGAAATATTTCTAAATTAGAGATAATACATTGACATTTCTATATTATCTTTTAATTGTCTAAAACTAAATCATTTATCTTAAGTTGGGATTGGTACTATGGTGACGAATATGCATTAACAAAAAAATAAAAATAAATATATTTCCTGCATTAAAGTTAAAGGGACATCAAAACAACTCAATGAAGCAGCTTCTGTGTATATATCATGCTCCTTCAGTTTCACTGCTCATTTCTCTGCCATTCAGGGGTCAAATCACTTTGTTAATGCAGGCCTAGTCACACCTCCCTACATGTAACATGTACAGCCTTCCTAAACACTTCCTGTCAAGTGAGATCTAATGTTTACACATTATTTGTTGCACATTCTGTTTAAACTAGAAATTCTTATCTATTGCACTGCTAATAGCTTGCTAGACCTTGCAGGGATCTCCTGTATGGGAATGAAGTTTAATTTAAAGAACAGGAGACTAAAACTTCTGAAGTTAGTTAACATGTGATTTGCTGTGTGTGTCAGTCATAGCAAGGGGAGGTGTGGCTTGGGCTGCATGGACAGAAACAAAAGTGATTTTGTTATTAAATGGCAGAGAATTGAGCAGTGAGACTGCAGAAGCATTAAATATACACCTAAACTGATTCATTAAGTTAAATTTGTTTTGGTGACTATAGTGTTCCATTAGCTAACCAAACCAACATGTACTATTCACCTAAACAGTACCATATTTCCCCTTCATTTTGCTATCAGATTCCTATTTCTCTCTTGGAAATGTATTCTTTGATGTGTCTTGAGATCCTTTGTAAAACAATCTTGAAGACTGACCCATATACTTTTGTTATAACGGTTACTAAACTATACCACAATGAAAACCAAATTGCAACATTTAGGCAAAAACTGCTATTTGGTAATTCTTCAAAGCATCCATAGTCACAGCTTTGTTTTACCTGAATTTGGTACCTACTGGATTCATAGATGGTGATTTTTAGCAAAATGTGGAGAAGGGTGGAATTTCAAGCAATGTTTTAGCTGCCACGTTTTGCCTTTACCAATATACATTATTAGTGAAATGTGAAATAGGTATCTTTTATGTTATTGTGTACATGGAAAACATATGTTATAAAGAGGCAGTCCCTAGCAGATTAAGCAGTCTCCTATAAAGAGCTAAAGATAGAAATTTAGAGAAACATGGAAAATGTGGCAAAGAAAAATGAAAATCAAGTAAGTATACATTCCTTTCTCCCTCTCTCCCTGACTGCTTCATCAGTGCTTCCATTTTCCCATTTATTATTTTAAAAATAACAGGGACTCTGCCTGCAAGATAGGCTGTCTCAAGAGTAATGTTCAGCCAATTCATGTTCAGGAAGACCTGATGCTTATTCATATTGGCCACTGAAAAGTGAAGCATATCCATGCCAGGGTGGGGCACACCGCTTGCCTCGGGCCTTGTCGAAAGCTTGCAACACATTACCACAGACCCTGTGACCCTGAGTGTCCAAGTCCTTCCCAGTTTTGATACTGTGGAAGTTTCTTGTAGAAGGATGGAGTTAGCATTCATCCACCTATGTAGGTGGTGCTTTGGCTTTGAGGCCCATGTGGCCTTCAGCCTAGGTAGGCCCTTGCATTCACTGAGGCTGAGGTACCCATACGAGGCCTCATCAACTACTGCCTCCCCTGTCAGTGTGGGGTCAGCTGCTGTTGACTTCCAGTGCTCCTCCAACATCTCCCAATAGTTCTGCAACACTGCTTCTAGTTTATTAATAATGGTAATCATGTAGACTGACTGGCCAACACAGTGCAACACCAGGTCTCATGTGTCATTTTAGACAACTCAGAGTCACCCAAAACATGCACAGCAGGAGTTCTCTGCCAAATGCCAGGGTAAGTAAATTTGGCCAGCTGGGACCAGTATAACCATCACTAGTCAATGGGACAACTGGCCAACTTTATGACAGGGAGAGTGACTGCCTCTCCATAGCTCCATATAGGCCACACAGTCCGAGTTGGGCTACCCGGTGTCGGAGAGTCATGGGTGAGGTATACCTTGAACCACAGAGACCCATTCTGTTGGAGCAGGGCACTGAATTGTTTAGAATGGCTCAGAATATCCTTTAGAATATTGGATTCAGAAGCAGTAGCTCGCTCCATGCAAGTCCAGTCTGATTGGCAATCAGGTCCTGCCTCACACTATATATATATATTTTTTAAAAGCAGTAGAGTATGAGTATAAATTTGCTGTCCAAATGTAAATAAATTGATAAATGATAACTAAAATTTTGTTTCCACAGGTATGAGAACATAAAAGAGTGATTGGCTAAAAAGTGTAATGTAGACGTAGCTGTCACATATTCATCCGCAGATAAAAATGTGTTTGATGGCATGTACTGTCCTGACAGGAAAAGTTGTGCAGAGCAACACTACCATCCGGACAGGAAAAATTGTACCGAGCAGCAATCATGCACATGGAAACCTGGTAATTACTTTTGGGGTCAAAGGCCAGTCATCAAATCAACAGGAGGGTTTGTGCTGAGCAGCAATCGTGCACATAACAACCTGGTAATTGCCTTTGGGCGTCAGCCAATTAGATCCACAGGAGGGGTATTTAAACCCAATTCTCCTCTTGCTCATTGCCCTTTCATGGTTTCATGCCTATGGTTATCCGAGAGTGCGTTCCTGATCTTGATTTTCTGGTATTTGACTTAGGCTTTGTTTTGACTTCTCTGATATCTGGTATCCTTGACTTTTGGCTTTCCCTCATCTTTGTGTCTGATTCTGTGTCCCTGACCTCGGCAAGTATTTTGACTATTGTTGGAGACGTTAAGTCCAGCCATTCTAAGGTCCGGTTATACGTTATCCTTAGTCCTAGGTGTGACACAGTACCGCGTGCTGGATCAACTTGTAATACTGACAGTAGCACTATCAGTATAATTTATTAATTTCAGTTTGTAGTGCCTGCTATGCTTTATGATACATATAGAATTATGTTTTATTATATTATATGTAACTATCCGATACCACTACTTGTGAACAAGTTACATTTTAATCCTACTACAAAATTTATGCAGACAATAATGGCTAGCATTGTAAGAGGATTTAAGGCTGGTATTCTTACTGAGAAAAAAAAAGGATCACCTTATACAAAATCATCCCAAAATTCTGATATTATACACTATTCCTAAACTGCATAAAAATATTGTCTCACCCCCCACCTGGCAGGCAATAGGGTCAACCATGGGAGTGATCTTTGAACCTCTGGACAAATGGATAGATTACTATCTACAAGAGCCCATAAATTATACAGAATCCTATCTACATGACAGTGGAGCTTTAATCCAGATTTTACAACATACACAGTTACCTGCGAGTGACATAATATTGGCAACAATGGACGTCTCAAGTCTGTATACAATCAGTCATCCCCATGATAATGAGATTAATTCAGTATGACAATTGATTTCAACCTCCCCTCATTATCATGGACCAAAAATGTTATATTTTTTAGAAGTGCTAAAATTAGCGCTTATATTAAACTGCTTTTGTTTTGAAAATAGGTTTTACATCCAAAAGACCGGAACAGCGATGGGGTCACAATGGCTCCCTCATACGCTAATGCCTACATGAGCAAGTTTGAAAAAACTATTTTAAAGTTAATATTCCAGCAACGAGCCTTAATTTACAAATGTTATATCGACGATTGCTTTATAATCTGGCAAGGGGTTGAACAATCCTTCGAAAAGGCAATACAAATGATCAACACATACCCGTGTCCTGTTAAGATGACACATGAGTACAGCAGACATACAGTTAATTTTCTTGATTTAACCATTATACATGAGGATCAACATTTGGGCTGCACGTTATACAAGAAAAACACAGACATAATAAATAATTAGTTTAATAAATGTAAATTTATAATAAAAATAATAAATAAGTTTAATTTAAAATATTAATATTTAACTATTTATATTACAATATGTATTAATAGCACGGATCATATTATCCCACAAAATTCCCCTCCCACTCTCTCCCTCCACTTTTTTTTTTTGTAGCCATTGTTTTTTTTTATTCATATAATTTATGGTTTTATGTTCTCAATGTCACTACTCTTTCTTCCCACATGGGCCTGAACAATATTAAAGAGGGAATAATGTTTAAAATCCCTCTTATCTTTTTCATTCTTTTATTTTCCCCTTTTTATGGGACTTTTGCCCAAGTTTTAATAACTATTTTATTCTTTTTAATTGTTTCTATTATTTTTATTAATTAGTTATTATAATTGTTATCTTATCCAATGTGGATATGTAATTCCATCAGATACTTATCAACAGTTTATTATAAAAGTCTTTTGTGAAATTATCTTCATGTCGGTCAGACTGATTATGATGATCTTTTTATATAACCCGATATTCCACTTCTTACTGTTTTGTGTGTGTGGAGCTCCTTGCTTTTACTATTTGTTTCATCTTTCCTTTATGCCCCCTTAGACATAGAGGAAAATGGTATTAAAACTTTTCTCACTGAACGTGAGGGGCCTCAATATGCCTCACAGGAGACAAATGCTATTTAAGGAAGCAAAAAAACAAAGATCTTTTGTACTTCTCATTGAGGAAACACATTTAAAAAAAATTGTATGCCTCATCGTATGTTAACAGTTTATCCCACCCCATACCACTCAATATTTACAAAGAAATCAAGGGGAGTTTCCATATTTTTTCACAAAAACTTAATTTGCAACACCGACAAAATAATTACTGACACTGACGGACGCTATATAATTTCAATAGGTACGATTGGTGGTGTGAGTTATATTCTGGCAAACGTATACTTCCCTAACTTTGGGCAATAACAGTTTTTGAAAAAAATAATTACAAACATTTTCAAGAATGTTCAGAGTAGATTGATCATTGGAGGAGATATGAACTTTGTGCTGGATTCTGAACAAGAAATTAAAAATCCTTTTAAAAATTATCGAAGTGAGCAATTAGCGAATCTAAGTTCCAAATGTATTTTCTCTCAAGGATTATTTGTTGCTTGGAGAATTCAAGATGAAAACGAAAAAGATTACACCTATCATTCCACTGACAGGTTTTTGAAAAATTAACAAAATATACCTTATATAATTTCGTCCAATATTTTGGACATTAATTGGGCAGACCATGCACCCATTATGCTGCATTTAGAAGAGTATTTCAGAAACAAACAATGGCGTCTTAGTGACTACTTAGTCACAGGTTTGGAAACAGCATTACGTTGTCCAGGCCAAGCTCACCAGCATCCATATTGCTTTTCTTTTAATATTAAAAATTATGGGGCATCAAATAGCACAACAGTCTGGGTGTGTGCTTTCTGTAAAGTATTTTTGGGCTATGTCCTGTAGTTGGCCTACGGCCTCTTTATTGTTGAAAAAAAAGATTGTTTAATTTTCACTGGGAAGTGGTGTTGGGCAGAGTAGGGATGATCACATCCATGGTCAGATTGGCATGATCCGACCAGGTGATCGTACCATATGTGGCTGATTTAAGCAGAGGGAGATGTCTCTGTTGGAGGAACAGCTTATCAATGTGTGAGTAAGTACCCTCGGGGGGATGGGTGGGGGCGAGAAGAAGGAATAATTCCTTTGTGTTCATCATATAGTTGAGCATCATGTAAAGTGTTCTTCATGATTTTGTGGGCGTGTGCGAGATAATCTTGTGAGTTAGCAGTGGTGTCTAAGTCCCCATCCAATGTGACATTTAGGTCTCCTCCCAGGATTAGTATGCCTTCCTGAAAAGGAGATAGTTTGTGTAGCATCTTTTGTAATGCTTGATTCTGTTTCTTGTTTGGGAGATAGCTAATGTCACTTGTGTGTTTCCCACTTTCCCTTTCACAAATATGTACCTTCCTGAGTCATCTGTCTGTTGATCCTAGAATGTGAATGGCACCTGACTCCCCACCAGTATCGCCACACCTCCAGTTTTGTTTTCTGTGTACTGATTAAAGTAACCTTTTTGGTAGCTGCGGTTTCAGAGCCTTGGGGCGGAAATGTGTCTCCGCTTTGTGTCTATGGAAATCTGACTATGCCATAGACTGTTTTTCCGGAGTGTTTAAACCCCTGACGTTGTGTGTGTGGATATTTATCAAAGTCATATCCTTGGTTCCTAAATGGGTGATTGGGTGTTAAGTGAATTTGTTATGTGTCTGCGTGTGACTTATTGACCTGTGTTCTGGTTTGATGTAGGTGAGCAATTTACTCTCTGCATATAGTCTGCAATAAGATTCAAGTGTACAAGGGAAAGACTGTGATATATCAGTATGTATCAGTAAGTCCAAATATCTACAACGGTAAATAAGTTCAGTCTCTTCCATTTCTTTTGGTGGACCTTTTTCCTTACTTGCGTCTAAGTGACCAGTTGTCTGGTTGGATACGAACAATCACTTAACTATTGGCATACACTCTGCAATTTGCTACAATCTTACATGGAAAAAATAGTGACGTAGCAGTATATAACAATGATTACAACAAATGTAAATAATGTTACTTATGTAGCTTCTTTGGTTTGAATGTTTGTGGTGTTAATTTTATGCGAGGTGGTGATGGTCACCCGCTTGCTCGGTACTTTCACTTTCCCTTAGTTATAGGGATGTGTTTATTTTGGATGAGGTGCATTACAGGTTATATCTGTGGCGAAAGTAACCTTGCCACTGCTTCTTGGATGGGCCTGTTTGCCAGCCTTCTGCCTCAGGACTATGGGCCATGCAAAATGGCTCATAAAAGACCTTGTTCATGCCTTTTTGTTATTGTTTGGTAGATTGCATTCCCCTCCTATTCTTACATTGTCCTGTTTGACTACCGAACAACCACACGAACCAGGGACCACCCAGGAGTTTGTTAACACCCATTAACACTTTGGAACTGTTCTCACTGCAGTGTTCTAATTGTTCGTCTGGGTGGCCGCAATTCCTATGGACAACCATGAGGTGGCAGCCATCTTGTTCCCATGAACGCAGGCAGCGGTGTTTGGGTATGAATCTCATGGAACTAAAATCGGACACAAGAACTCCTGAACACCGCTGGACTTCCATCATCACCTACGTTCGGTTCTATACAAGTTAAAAGGGCACTGTTCAGTGAAATCGTTCATCTGGATGAGGGGAACAAGCTCCAGGGTAAGAACATTTCGGTAGTTTGTTTGTTTTCCAACTAGACCGACCGAAAGCCCTGATTCTCTGGAACTGTTTTAGGCATGGGACCATGCGTGCGGTCGGTCAAAAATAAGAAATTCCTGAACCCCTGAACCGATCTGGGTGATTTTTAGATATGTTGTTCACCCAGATTGGGGCTATCAGGGGATGTAACTTTTGTGGGGAGTTTGTAAGTATTAAATGTACTTGTGGTTTTTTTTAAAAATGTGTGTTTTTGTGTCTGGAGATAATTGAGTTAATACAGTACTTGACTCAATTATCTCCCAGGTACAGAGGAGAGATTTACCTAGTTATGTGTGGGAGTATCCTGGATCTGAGAGTAATTGTGTATTTGTTTCTGCTGTTGTTTATTCTCATGTCCATGGGGATTGCCCCTTGCATGGGGACTTGCATAAAAGGCCAGTTGTGGCTACCATTAAACAAGTTCCTGCTTACCCTCAATATAAAGCCTCATCTCATGTGTGGGGGAAACGGCTGTATCTACCCTGGGGATTGCTTTATCACTATACTACTCTGGGTTATAATCACTTGCTCTTATAAGAGCAGCCTGCTACCCTCTCTGGAATAGGTGAGGTCTTCCCACTGGAAGCTGGATCCTGGTCTTAGGTCCAGGGTGGGTGCAGGATGGTGAGACCCCAGCTGGAAGTGGGGACTATGGTGCTGATGGTGTCTGGTGGAGTTCTTGGAGTCCTTGGTGAGCACTTTGAGCATCGATTGGTGGAGGCACCCGGTCGGGGTGCCAGGTGGCCTGTCATAATACCCTTTTGTTATTATATCTCTTTCTCTGTGCAGAAGACAGAACCCAAATTATATGAGGGTGTGTGACAAGTTCAAGACCCTGGACTTGGCAATCCTATTCAATATAGTGGAGATTTAGGAGACTTGTGGATAATGTGGGTGGTAGGGTAATGGGGGTATTGGGATAAGGATATTTACAATTTATTTGTGTCTCATTCAATGGAGACCAATTGAGTAGTGTCAAAACTGTTTGCTGTGTCATTGCATACAACATTAGCGACTGTTAACAGAGGGATCTCATCAGTTTCATATTATTATTATTTTATTATTATTATTTTATTATTTATATATAGTAGTTGAGTACTATTATTTAAGACATATATTCATGCACAGTAGTAATATTTATATGACCTGATTAGTGTTGGTATGTTTCAGTTTGTCTGATAATTCTTGTTCAACCAAGTACATTTGTTGGTGTTGTGGAGGTTTAGTCTTTTTTGTTGACTCAGTGAACTTTCCCATGATCGTGAGTGGCCTGTATTTGGTCCTTTCCAGGTTAGACCTTGTTGTCCGTTAGAGTCTGTGCTTGAGAAAGTATTTGGATCTTCTTTGTTGAGTCTTGTTGATGAAAGGAGCACAGTCACTTGGTCTTGTAGCACTACTGTTTTCAATTGGTTACAGTTCTGGAGTTTTTAACAGCTTCTTCAAGTCGCCCTCTTTCAGGAAAAGTGCCCCTTAATGATGGCTGTCTCCTTGAAATGGCGTCTGTCTGCGATGAGGGGAGAAAAGACGTTGGTCTGCTCTTCTTTTCTTTGCCAGGGTGTTCCATCTTTGCTGTTGCAGGAGGCTTATAGATTCTTGATGTGGTTGGGGAGAGTTCCAATCCATAATTTGTGTGTCGGGAAGATCAAGCGCTCTGAGGAATGGGTTCACGTCCATAGGTGTTGCTATCGAATAAGTGTTGCCTTTGTTGGTAACTATGAGGGAAAATGGGAAACCCCATTTGTATTTAATGTTGTGGTTCCCAATGTGTCTTGTGATGGGTTTAAGTGCCCTTGCAATGTGTACCAAGATAGGTCTGAGTATATTTGTATTGGGTTTCCATGCAATAGGAGCGGTTGTGAGGTGTCTCTTAGGGTCCTTATGATAGTGTCTTTAATCGTGAAGTAATGGACCCCACATATAACATCCCATGGGGCCTCTGATGTCGATCCTCTGTGGCATAAGGATCTATGGGATCTGTTCAATATTATCTGGTTGTTGCTGGCCTCCCCGAGTATCAGTTTGAAGAGTTCAGTTAGGGTTGACATTACATTTTCCCCTTGGGCCTCCGGTAGGCCTCCTTTGCGTATTATTTCTGCAAGCCCTGATTGTCCAAATCATCCATTTGACGTTGCATGGAAGACATAAAGTGTGATTTAGTTTCTATTGTCGAGGACAGGTTTGTCATTTGGGCTTGTAGAACATCACGTCTGTCTTCTAAATCAGTAACCCTGAGACTTACTTGATTTATGTCAGAACCCATCGCCTCCATTTTAGATTGGAAAGTCGCTTCCAGCTTCCCTAACATGTTCGTGAGGTCAGTTTTGGATGGCAGGTTCCGCAGTAATTCTTTTATATCTGCCTCTATCCCTGTGTCCATTGATTTGTGCGATCCCACGGATGGTGCTGGGCTATGCGGAGTGAAGTCAGCCTGATTTTCTGGTGCCGCCATCTTGGGTTCTTTAAAATATTGTGTCAGTGAGCTCGATTTAGTTGAGGGGGTTTTCTCTACTGCCCCCTGGGGTTGGTTCTGCCTTTTGGGTTACTCATTTTTGTTTTGGGTCTCCAATTATGTTGGATTTGTGACCGGGTCTCTGGGAGCTGAATTAGTGCACGTACATTCAGTCCACAGCTAGCCACGCTCCTCACACTCTCCTTTTTTATGCTATGGTTTGAATTGGATATTTTTTAAAAACTTTTGACTTTGATTGTAGTGACTCTTAGGTATCAATTTGTGCAAAAACCTTGCTAGAATGCATGAAAACAACTTCTGGCCCGCGCTTAGGGACGACATGGAGAGATAGTGCAATCGAGAAATTTCATGGTTAGGTAGGATCAATTCGGTTAAAATGAATATACTTCCAAAAATATTATATTAGAGCTATACCCCTTACTATTCCTCTATCATTTTTTAGAAAAGTTCAGTCTACCCTTTTGACATTCATTTGTAATAGGAAACCAGCAAGAATCAAGTTATTCATATTGCAACCTGGGGTATGTGGGTATGGGTTTGCCAGACTTTGCTCATTATTATCACGCTACCAACGCAGCTGCTGTATTAAAATTTAATTTAGATACTGGACAGCCCCAACAGCTCGAGATGGAGATAACAAACATTTTCCCACATCTCATTAAAGAAATAGTATGGCTTCCTCCATCTGGACGACCACGTTACATAAATATGTTCCCATCCACCAAAATGACTTTAATATCGTGGAACATATTATATAAAACAAATTAAACCCTTTGCAATTTGGTCTAGGGCAATAGGACAACTCCAATATCAGTTTTAATTCATGACATCCCTGACTTAGATTTAGATTACTGGACATCACATTCCATCACACACTGATAATTTCTTTACATTAAACAAAATTTGCAAATTTGACCAATTGAAAAACAAAATTTGATTTGAACATGTCTGATGAAATAATATACAACAAAATAATTAATCTTATTATTGTTAATTGTTGCCTTTCAGGATGGGATCCGAACCAAAGTAAACTGGAATTATCAAAATTAGAAAAAACATACTATTCGGATCTTGCTCGGAAAGCCATTTCTATATGCTACACTCATTTGGCCGGGGAACTGAAAAAAAACTTGATTCAATGATAAAATGGGAGGTAGAACTGGGTAAAACATTTAACCCCTTAAGAACACAACTTCTGGAATAAAAGGGAATCATGATGGAATATATCAGTCATGTGTCCTTAAGGGGTTAACATCACAGAATGGATTAACTTTGTTAATGCATTGAGGGGTATAACACAGTGTGTGGCACATTCAGAGTCCCATTATAAAATGTTATACCATTGGTACCAGATTACACAAAATGAATTTATCACATACAAATACATGCTGGAGGGGGTGTGAAGACAGGGGATCTTTGTGTCACATGCTGTGGTCGTGCCCTGAAATTAGACCTTATTGGAATTCAATACCTAAATTAATTAAAACTGTTGACAATTCAATTGATAATTTGACACCAGAGTTTTGTCTCTTCAAGCAAATCCCCTTAAATTTACCAAATTATAATAAAATTATACTAGGCCATATTCTAATTTCTGCAATGACAATTATCACACAACACTGTAAATCTATTAAATCACCACACATAAATGTGGTCACGCAATACATATTTGAAAATAGACATTGCAAACTAGTTTTCCAATTACCAACACAAAAAACTGAAATGTTAAAAACAAGAGTGACTTGTATGGGAAGAAAACATCAGAATTAATTATAATCTTATTTTGCAGTCTGTTCCTGACCGGATGATTGAAAATATGTTGTATATTTGATTGTATATATGAATAAAATGTATATAAACTGATAAGTTATTACTCGTATCCCACTGGATGATTGTACTTATAGAGTTTATGCCCTGTTTTATTATTATTTTCTGTATTAATTAATATTATTATTGTATCTTATTGTGTAAATGTTTACATTGTTATTTGAAAAATCTTCAATAAAAATATTTGAAAAAGAAAAACACAGACAGGAACTCTATCCTGCAACAACAAAGTTTCCATCCACCTCATATATTTAAATATGTGCCTTATACTCACTTCTTTTGTGTTCTCTGCAACTATTCGATTACTGAACAAATGACAGATCAGATACAAGAAATATATGATCAATTCCTAGACAGAGGGTACTCCACTTCAATATTAACCACACAACCAAAGAAACCATGAATTGCACTAAGGAACAGATACAGTCACTAAGGAATAACAAGAAGGAAGTTCCCAGACTTCAGTACAACACTCAATACCCAACAGCATCAGAATATTCTTCTCAGACAGTTAAGGCACAGTGGAAAATTCTTTTCAGTGATAAATCTCTCCCTAGGGACTTAAAATATCCTCATATGTTCAGCTTTGTATGAGGACGCAACATCAGAGATATGGTGGTAATGAATGATCCAAAACTGCTTTGAAAAAAATGTGTTAAAAAACAAAACAGCTAAATTGGGATGCTTCAAGTGCACAAGATGTGTCACACGATACAAAGGAGGACTTTCATGCATCCACACAACAACAAACGCTACGAGAGCAATCACCACATCACTTGCTTAACGGATCATGTGATATATAAAATCACATGCCCATGTGGGTAACACTACGTTGGCAAGATGGAGCTAACCCTAAGAGACCGTATGCAAGGACATTGTTCAGCAATGAACACTGCCTACTGCAATGGATACACTGAAAAAACAATGGCAAAACCCTTTTAGAGATGGGACATTCATTAGCAACATTAAAGTTTATTGGTATTGACACAGTACCACCATTGCCCAGAGGGGGTGACAGAGCTTGTTTACTCCTACAGCAAGAAACCTTCTGGATAAAGATTTTAAACACGGTAGCCCCATATGGTTTGAATGAGTACATTTCTTTTCTATCTTTTCTGATGATACGTTAAGTAATTGCTAAACATTGTTGGTTCTAATAGAGTTAGTATTAGGGTGCTACCAATTTGCAACATTTGTCACTATAATTGCTGATTCATTAAGTAATTTCTAAAAATCACTAGGTTCACCATGTTGCTATTAATTTGCAACATTTGTTATTATAGTGCTGCAATAGATCACTTTCTTGAAGTCATTGAAAAGCTAGCTATGTTTATTTAAAACATTTTTTTGTATAGTAATATAAAATCTCTAAAGTAATATAACATTAGTCTGTATATTTTTTGCAGATACATACATTAATTTCTAAAAATCATTAGTTTTTATAGTCAGTATTATATTGCTACCAATTTGCAATATCTGTCATTACAATTGTAGATTCATCAAGTAATTCTTAAAAATTACTCGCCCCACTAATTTACAACATTTGTTAGTACAGTGCTACACTGAATTGCTACTTTGAAGTCATTTAAAGGCTAGCTCTGTTTGTCTAAAAAATTTTGTATAGTAATATAAAATCTCTAAAGTAATATAACATTAGTCTTTATATATTCAAGATATTATAATGTTCTACCAGATATCTCAGAGGTTCAACTATTTGTGGTGTACTATCTGTAGATTCATAATAGGTATATATCTTTATTTATATATGGAAATATCAGATACGCAAGCAGTAACATAAGTATACATCACTGTAACAAATATTAGTCCAACTTCTCTAGAATCTAATATATAATTATTGTTTTAACATCACTTTGAATAGGGTATACGCAGGTGTTTGCTTTAGAAATCATTCTTATCTAATATAAATATAATATTTTCACTGTTCATTGATTTCCATCAGGTCAGACAGTGGTAAAATAGAACACTGAGCATCTTTATACTATTTTGTCCTTTAGAACTTTTTTACATTATTCACATTTTCAGCAGGTAGCCTTATCAAGCTACACTGCTGATTATGCATACCTGCAATTTCCGGTTTAGACTCTCATGGTGGCGGGACACAAACAGGTAGAGTAAGTTAATCAATTAACCATTATATTGTGTATATTATATAAATATTGTATTGTACTGGTGTATTCTGTCTTGAGAAAGGATCAAGAACAGATCTGAAACATTGATGCTACACTAATAAATTTGCTAATTTTTGTTCACTAAATACGACCTGTGAGTGCCCACTTTTCTTTGCTGAAATATTTGGATATATATTGGTTCCAGCGTGATGCACCAAGGCATTACAACATTTCTTTTGGAAAAGCAATTGGAGAACAGTGAGTGCCCTCATCCCTATATTGTATATTGCATTTATAATTTGAAATTGTTTTGCATCTCTACATATCATAAATATCCTTTAGAGTGTAACATATTCTTTACATTTACACTTAACGTTGTAGGAAGAAATAAAAAACTGATGCCTTTACAATAAATAGGTAAATTTGTTCCAGTAAAAATAAAATAAATACAGCTTAAACATTTTAAAGGTTTTGCAGGATGCCAAATTATAGAAGTAATGTTCACTTAAAAAAATAATAATTTGAGTTATATTTTGTTGTAATTGTGTTTTTCTATTCAATTAAAACTGTATGTGTGCCAAGAACCATATATATATATATATATATATATATATATAGAGAGAGAGAGAGAGAGAGAGAGAGAGAGAGAGAGAGAGAGAGAGAAATTTATTCCCATCATAAGTATAGATCAACTCATCCTTGAAAACATAAGGGTATGATAGCAAAATGGATAAAGTCTTTGTGTACTTGGGTTGAAAACTGAAATGTAGGGATACATTGCAGAGTTGAAAAACAAAAAAGAAAATCTTTGGTTCAGTATTTTCCAGAGTAGGTAAACATTTTTGTTCCAGTAAAAATAAAAGAAAAAATGTTTATTTTTATTTTGTTTTTCTATCTAACTGCAAAGGAAATAATAAAATAAATACAACCTAAACATTTTAAAGGTTTTGCAGCAAGCCAAATTATATATGTAATGTTCAATTTAAAAATAATTTGAGTTATATTTTTGTTGTACTTGTGTTTTTCTATTGAATTAAAATTGTATGTGTGCCAAGAACCAAGTATGGAAAGGTTGCAATTAAATATGTATACAACCTAATTTCTACTTCTTTAATGTTAGCCCTATTTGCAAGCTAGCCATTAGTGTACGTTTTAGCCTTGCTGGAGCTGACCATACACTGCTGAGAAGTAACACTTTCCTGTGTTGAAGCTTTGACTGGTATTTCAAATTTCCCCCTTACTGTGTGGAAAAATTATAGTCTTCAAAGCTTTATTTTTTGAAAGTTTTACTTTATGAACATTTTCACTTACTGTTTTTTGAAAGTTGGGAATTAGTAAGCTTTATTGTTCCTTTCACATACATACAATATGATTTGTTCTTGAAGGTAGTTTTGTAACTTACAATTAACTTTTCTTCTTTAAAATATTAAATACATTTAGTTTCTATGCAAAAATTTGCAAAAAAAAGGAGTCATGCATAAATTAGACTACCTTAATTATAAATCATCAACATATTCTGCAGCACTAATAAAATATTTCTCTACTCATATTTTATTTTTTATTACTGTTTACTATGTAGTTTATTTGGCAAATGTTAACCTCTTAAGGACACATGACATGTGTGACATGTCATGATTCCCTTTTATTTCAGAAGTTTGGTCCTTAAGGGGTTAATATAATTTACAAAATGAAGGATGAAATATATGCAAAGCAAACAAATGGCAGCTTTCGGGGAATTGAACACCCCTTTGATATTATTATTATTATTATTTTTTTATTTTTTTTTAACTCTGGACTGCAGCCCACCAAAATTCACTGTTTATTGAATACATGTCTAAGATATTGATAGTATTTGATAACTCCAGTCTGATAATTTCATATAAATAATGTTTATTCATGGCTGGATTTTCAAGGTAAGTAATTGGATAGGAAAATAAAACATACTTTTCAGTAGACTCAGGCTTCAGTAGACACAGGATAAGGATAAACAATCCTAGAAGGAACAAAAAAAAATTACATCTTGCAGATAGTTTAAAAGAAAAAACAAAACTTTTTTGGGTAATAGTAAAAAAACAAAAAAGATCCAAACCCAGGTATAATTTCTAGGAATAGAATATAAGGGATAGATCCACTATGAACCACCAGTTACACGTCCGTGAGTGGAGTAGCCAAAGATCCATCTGAATTAGGTAGAGAGAAGAGGAGGTTCACAATGAAAATAATTTACCAGTTTGAGAAAATTTAGATCAAATTTCAAATTTGTAAATCTTTTTCAAATCAAAAAACAATTTATCAGTCAAAGAGTATGGCGATCGAATTATGGTGAATTCAAGGTAGTTTCTGCAGTGCCGAATTAACAATGCCTAGAAAAAATAGAGAGACAGCATACACTTCTGAAAATAAACACATTAGTAGTAAATAGAGGCACTGACACTGCAAATATTTATCAAGCAGCATGATGGACTTCTCTTAAATAAACAGTTTTAAACTTCCAGAAGATATTCTTAAATGCAACTTAAACATTGAACAAATAAACAGACATGACAATGTCAATTTAAAAAAAAAAAAAAAATATATATATATATATATATAACATTTTGAAATGTCTGACATTTACTGTAAGTATAAAATATTGTCAGAATGTTTTCATTCATTAATTTGTTTTCCAATATACACCATGTGGAGAGAAGTATTAAGACATACCTCTTAATTATTGAATTCAGTTATTTCAATCAAACCCATTGTGACAGGTGTATAAAATCAAGCACCTAACCATGCAATCTGCATTTACAGACATTTGTGAAAAAAATAGGTTGTTCCAAAGAGCTCAGTGATCAAAGCGTGGTATTGTGATAGGATGCCACTTTTGCAATAAGTCAGTTTTTGAAATTTCAGTCCTGCTAGATATTCCACAGTTAACTGTAATTAGTATTATTGGCAGCTTTTAGGACCAGACACTTTATTGAGACCTTCTTCTGCCACTGTTCCTCCTGCTGCACCTAACAAGAAGCATTAAAACCTCCATCTGATTAGTTGACTTCTACTCCCTGACACTTGTATGAACCATGAACCAGACACTTGATTTAGACCTATTTTTGTAACTAGTTCTAATGCAACACCTATACAATAGGCACTAAAACCTTTGTCGGAGTAGTTGACTTCTATACCCTGACAATTGAATAAAGTATGAACCAGGCACTTGATTGAGATCTTCTTTTGTCACCAGTTCTCCTACAACACATAAACAGTAAGCATTAAAACCTTTGTCAGAGCAGTTGACTTCTACTCCCTGACACTTGTATAAAGTATAAACCAGACACTTGGTTGAGACATTCTTTTGTCACCAGTTCTCCTGCAACACCTAAACAATAAGCACTAAAACCTTTGTGAGAGTAGTCGATTTTTGCTCCTTCTCATATAATTTGCTTTAAATTATATGTATATATATATATATATATATATATATGTGTGTATATATGTATATATATATATATATATATATTATTTTTTTACTTTTTTCCAAGCTTGCTTTTCTTCTGTCAGAAAGAAATGGTGAGATTAATGTCTGTTTGTAGGAAGCAGATTATTTAGTTTAGTATGAAAAGACTTAATTTCCCATTGTAGGACTAACAAAATGATTAATTCAACATTACTTGTCTGTGAAAAACAAGTGAGAAACAACCTTTTTACTTTCAGAGTTATGGTTTTCAGCTTTCATATCTAATTGTTTCTTAACTGAAAAATTTCATTACACTTTCTATCCCTGCAGCTATCCTCTAACCCAGTTGTAATGCACTGTCTTTTTTTCTTCCACAGTACAGTGCTACTTCTCAGTAACATGAAAGGTCCTGAATAGATTTTGAATGATTTCTTACATCAATCCCAGATCTCTACAAAGTCTGTTTTAAGTGACTGCTCTCTTCTCTTCAAATGAATGTGCTTTTTCACTTCCTAAAGATGCACAGCACATCAAGAAGGGCAAGATCAAGTGATAGCGATTTCAAATACTTTTCTAATCTTCTTGGTACTTATATATAAAGAAGTAACATCATTTATTTCTGTCTAAAAAGTTACATATCTTTCTACTGAACATAAATTTCTGAGCTAAATAGCACAGATTACAACTTTTAACCAGTTATTTACAAAAATAATTGACATAAAAGCCAATATAAATCATTGCATGAGTTTTGCAAAATTAGTTCGATCTTGTACATTTTTTTTCCTGCTGTTAACAATAAGTAATCACAAAATTGTCAAAACTTGGCAAAAGTGGCTAATTATAGCCATAACTAGTGAACATTTTAATTGTTTATGAACATGTTGCAATTTAATTTTTTTTTGAAAAAGTCTTTGAGAATTAGTGTGGCTTACAGTTCACTTCAGAGGGAGACTGGCAGGGTTTAAAAATATGTGTTCTCTTACATGACTCAATGGGCTTAGTACAGAGTGTTAATGGTGCTAGCACCAAGCCCAACCCTTGAATGTAATTATGATAGATTACTAAGAATATGATTTACAATATAATATCACAATATGATTTAGCAGGAAATATGGAGATATCTCTTATTCTTATTCACATCGTGGCGCTCTCAAAAATCACTCTACACTATGTACACTAAGGAAATTGCTCTGCTGATCAACAATGATAATGTGAGGATTCTTTCTGAGTTTAAGGGTAGGGTTAGGTTTAAGAGTAGCTGGTTAGAGCTCAATTAAGGTTAGGACTGGGTGTGATTCGAGAGTATCTTACGGTTTGAATAGCATTTAAAGTATCTAAAAGTTGGGTGATAAAGGGTAACTGAAGTGCAGTTTTTTGGCTACATAATCAAAGACACATTTTGCCATCCCCTGAAATGTATTATTGCCTGTGTAGGCCTGTGTATATCTTAACTCCTCTTTTGTCCCTCATACCTATTCCTTTGCTTTTATTGTATCTCATGTTTGGGTTTTTTGTGTGTATTGTTACACCATTTTATTGTTTGTATTCCTACTTTTCTGTTTTTATTCCCCTTCTGTGGTCTTTTACTAAACTTGTGCACAAGGGAATTCATTGGCTCAGCCACATAATTTAACCAGAAGTTGAAATTTTGCTCAGAATATGCGATGCTCATTTATATGACAGTTTGGCCAGGTTTATATAATTTTTAAAATAATCATCGGTATACCCATTCTTGGTCTCTTACTCTGCTGGTGATTTTCTCCTGTCTGCAGCTCATCCCTCTACTGCTAATGTTCTCTTTAGTTTTTCTAGTGGATATGTGCAGAATTTTTCTCTTGCACAATTCTTTTTCCTGATTCAAAATTTTCTGTGCACTGAAATAGTTTCTTGATAATTTTGGTACAGCACAGGCTTTCTATCAAGGTTTATAACACTACATTACAGTATGTAGTGATTTAAACTACTGATTTATCATTTCTCATAAATATAGCATAATAAGGTTCATGCTCTAAAGGAACCACTAGGGGCAGTATGTATTATTATTTGCTTCTGTCAGTGACATCATAGGTCAGCCTACTCTAAAGAAGTTACCTCCCATAAAACATTTCACTGGGAATAAAAAGCAGGGGTAATGTAGACTATAAGTTAGGACACCTAACCCCAGCCAAGGGCTAGGGACATTTGTAAGTTATATGTTGTAGTATGTTTATGTTCTTTCACCACAGTAATAAGCAATTTAATCCATAAAACACATTTTATGGATTCAATTACTATTTTTATTCAGCCAAAACATAATATGGGTAGCTTGTTGACTGTATTTGAGCAAGCATGTTAATTCCCCAACTTGGGCATAAACAGTGAATGCAGTACAATAAATGCTGATATATACATAATAAATGCTTCTTACACATACATCAAATTCAGCTGACACAATTATAGCACACATTATATGGAGAGGAGGAGAAATGTCATGTCACCATAGATTTTGCAAAAATAACTCTTTGCCCAATAAAGGATGATATATACATTAATGCTTTTTAAAAATAAAAACAGAATCTTGATATGATGGGATATGGCCAAGCATACAGGAGAAACGCATAACTAAATTCAGCAAATACCAACAGCAAAACACCCCACTTAATATTATTTTAATTGATCCTAGTTTAAGACTGGTGGCGACATAACTAACTTATGTTTTTTTTAAGGTGGAGTGATTGTGATGTTCATTAAAAAATAGAAAACAAATGACTGGGTCATTGATCCTAATGTGAGACTTGTTAGGTTACTGTTTATTACCTAGCCCATGTTAATGGTACAGTTACACTTATACCAACTATGATTCACTGTTTTTGAGTATTGCACTTTTTTAACAATTTTTAGAAGGTAATTTTTTTAGTGTGTTAGTTCTGTGTGTGCTGCTCTAATATGCAAATCATGTTAGGTGTACCATGTGCAGTGTGCAATATAGTGCTACTTAAAGACAAAAACAATAATGTTATAGTAGTAAATCCACCAAGCAGTAACAGAAACATCTATTTTTGCTAAATAAAGTTGTAGGTTAGAGGTCCGCCATCACCATTAGCAGTTGTTTCACGGACTCTCATAGTTTTAACATCTTTTTTTGGGCCATGAGGACAGTTAAACAATCCACTAGTATTGCCACTGCTGTCACTACATTGTAAGCTACACAATAGCTTCTGCTGCTGCTTTCACTGGTTCTTCAGCTCCTTCTACCATAGCTAGTTCAAGAGTTACAGCTTCTGTGTTTCATTATGGTTGAAGCAAAGGATAGATGAAACTAGTGTGCCTGTTACCCCCTGCTTTTTGTAGCCCCACTAGGAATTGACTAAGAGTGAGCTCATTAGATACTTTTTTGCTGCCAATAGAGACAACCTTAACTGAAAAGGTGAGCAGAGTACTGAAGTAGTGTCCATGATGTTTCTTGGTTTGGTGATGATATCACTCACTCCACCATCACTGCAGATATTTGTTTATGTATGTCCCAGGACTGTCTTGGATATCATCCCCATGAATTGCAAGAGGAAAATGTGAAGAGGATATTCAGTAGTCCCATATTTTCTGCACCTACTGTGCACTCTCCTTCTGCATCTTTGCCACCTTGTCAATGTCCGTCTGTATCTGCTGTTGAATCACCTAATTTAAAGGAAGTAAATGGAACATCATTTCCTAGCAGTATATAGTATTAACACAACCACCTCACTTTCCATTAGCATTAGTCAAGCAAGTGCTAGTGTTGCAAGAGATTCCACTGCCACAATGATAAAACACCTTAATGTTTAAGAGCCACAATGTGAAGAATGAAAGTTCATGTTTCATGCCAAAGCAAAGCTAGGGATAATTTTGAGACCCTCCAAGAAGGGCTGATTACAAAGTGCAAATTGTGCATGGTAAGGAAGTGAGTGGGCGAGGGTGAGGGTTCATCTCACTATAGCCTTCCTCTAGGTGTTGCACACTGTGGCGGTCCCTCGTGCCTAGAAAGGGTGATGGAGAAGGTTCAACTTTACCAGTGTGTCAGGTTGACAATGAAGAGTATATATGCCTTTATCAAAAGAGGATGATGTCTTCTATTTGCTAGGTATTTATTTGGTTGTATATTCATCTTATTTTTTTTTTTTTAGGAGACGGTATTTATTACATAATTAATATGGCCATCCTCTAGTATGTTTTATATTGTCATATAGCTAAATGTAATATATTGTTCCTCACATTATGTATATAATAGGTTCAGATCAGATAAGATCAGGTTGCATCATACTTGTGCACGCAGTCTTATATAATTTACTTGCAATGCTTGGATACACTGAAAACTATTTCAGGTATTTTATTTTTATACTATTTAATAATATATATATATATATATATATATATATATATATATATATATATATTTTAACTTTTATTTCATAGGATGTTATGATTTGTGTCACCCAGTATCAATATAATGTGGATATTTTTTTTTTATAGTTGGATAGCATGGGCTTCTGTGATTGAATAGTATTTTTGTGATTCCACATATTTGCTTTTTTTTTCTTTTTTTCTTTTCTTTTTCTTAAGTTCCCTTAAATTGTGTATCTTTTAATTGTTATTTTTTAGCCATGTACCTTTTTATGACATACATTGCTGTTAAATTACAGCATGTTTTGATGTCTGTAATTTTGTTATTTATAGTTTTTGTGCTAAATTAAGAGAGCTCTTGTTGGCTTTCCAAAATTAAGGGAATTAGCCACATTAAAATGAAGCTTTTAGTTAGGGCTATTGTAGATTGAACCAATTATGAGAGTTAAGATTTAAGTTCTCCCTTTGTTCATAGAGGCACACAGCCATTAACCCCTTAAGGACTGGACTGTTTTCGCGATGTTGTACATTTGCGACCAGGAATATTTTTACACTTTTGTGGTGTTTGTGTTTGGCTGTAATTTTCCGCTTTCTCATTTACTGTTCCCATACAAATTATATATTGTTTTTTTCAGGACAAAAGGGGCTTTCTTTACATACCATTATTTATATAATCTCATGTATTTTAATTTAAAAAAAATAAAAAAATCTGATGAAAAATTGAAAAAAATACATGTTTTTTGACTTTTACTTGAAAAATCTTTTACTCATCTACAAAAGCGAATGAAAAAAACTGCTAAATAGATTCAAAATTTTGTCCTGAGTTTAAAAATACCTAGTGTTTACGTGCTTTTTTGCTTTTTTTTGCATGTTATAGGGCTATAGGTACAAGTAGGATATTGCGGTTTCAAAACATACATTTTAAAATTTATCAATAGTGACATTGTAACACTATTATCTGTCATAAATCTCTGAATAACACCCCACATGTACATATTTTTTTTAAAGTAGACAACCCAGGGTATTCAATATGGGGTATGTCCAGTCTTTTTTAGTAGCCACTTAGTCGAAAACACTGGCCAAAGTAAGCATTCATATTTGTTTGTGTGTGAAAAAAGTAAAAAAACTAAATTGAACGCTAATTTTGGCCAGTGTTTGTGACCAAGTGGTTACTAAAAAGACTGGACATACCCCATTTGCAATACCTTGGGTTGTCTTCTTTTGCAAATGGTATGCCATCATGGGGGTAATTCTCATTCCTGGGCTACCATACGCTCTCAAAGGCAACGTAACCAACCTGGCCATTTTCAATGTAAAAATATTTGACCCATATATTTGACCTTGTAACTTTCAAAAATGCTATAAAACCTGTACATGGGGGGTACTGTTTTACTCGGGAGACATCGCTGAACACAAATATTAGTGTTTAAAAACTGGAAAACGTATCACAACAATTATATCATCAGTAAAACTGCTTTTTGTGTGAAAAATGCAAAAAAAGTAACTTTCACTGACAATATCATCGCTGTGATATGTTTTACTGTTGTGAATCACTAATATTTGTGTTCAGCGAAGTCTCCCGAGTAAAACAGTACCCCCCATGTACAGGTTTTAGGGTGTCGTAGAACGTTACAGGGTAAAATACAGTGCTAGCAAATTAAATTCTCTGGAATTTCGGCCTGGGTTGGCAGGCAGGTCCCTCAAATTGCAATCAATAAAATTACTGAATTATGTAAAAATATTACATAAATACGCACGTAGAATTTAAATATATATGCATATTTATATATTTGAAGTCTACGTGTATATTTATATAATTATTTATGTAATTTTGTATATGGACGCATGTATATTTCTTATTATTTTTATTTATTTTTATATACATAGATATATATACAAATTCATTCTAAGTGTATTTTGATATAAATATATATATATTAATTTTAAAATACAGTTAGAATAAAATTTCATATAGATATATAATTTTTTTTAAATTTTTATTATTATTTAAAAAAAATTTATTTAATTTAAATTACTTATTATTTATATTTTATAATAATATATATATACAATATATATAGTTATTATATATAATATATATATACGTGTGTAATTTAATTATAAGTGTATTTTTATATTAATATAAGTACATATTAATATAAAAATACACTTAGTATGACATTATATATATATGATATATAGACATATATTATATGGATATAATATATGTCTATATATCATATATACACATATATAATTATTTTTATTTTTTTAATTAACACTAACTTTATTTTTTTTTTCTGATTTTACACAAGCAGGGAGACTGCCTGTCAGCACAGGCAGTCCCCCTGCAGGCAGCACTATGGACACCTATTGTGACCATGTGATCGCTGTGTTGAGCGATCACATGGCCACAGGGGTCCTAATTCAGTGTGGGGAGACTGTCTGGGCTGCAGGCAGTCTCCCCACAACCGGAGGTACACTGATCGCCGCCGGGGGAACGACGGCGATCAGGTAAGTACCCCCAGACCGTTAGGACGGTTCAGGACCGTCATCGGTCGGCAAGGCAAAAATGCCGATGACGGTCCTGAACCGTCCTCGGTCCTTAAGGGGTTAAAGTATTCTAAAACCTTAAAAATTATCAGTGGTAAAGATTGTTCCAAGGGACAATGACCTTAATGAAAGTAAAAGCAATGGAAATTTGATCTGTATTGTACAAGTAAGAAACAACAAAAGAGTTCCTCTAATGTTTTTTCCAGAAGATTTTCTAATATTAGTCAAAGATTTTGCAGGAAAAATGGAAAGGCATGTATTACTTAAAAAAGGTATACAACATAACATATTATAGTGCAATATAAATTCTAATATCTATTTTTAAAATATTAATTTAATTCCTTTGACATTATTTGCATAAATTATATAGATATAATACTCATCGGTTGATAATATTACTGAATATGACCTCATTTTAATTTTTATATCTGAGGTGTTTTTTTATATTTTTGGATACACTTTTAAAATTATTTTTTCAAAATATCAAAAAATATATTAAAATATTTTAAAATATAGAAGAAAAAATTTAATATTATTTTTTATAGATAGAAACTTTGAATTCTCACCTTAGCACATATCCCTGTGGATAACTGAGAATGCAGATGATATAAAGAAACAGTTTTTAAGATCATAATTAGTTAATTGGTCATTTCAATCAGGCGGACTAATGTAACAAAGTGGTGCAAAGTTGGGTGGTGGAATATTGAGTACAGCATGGTGCTCAGATGGGAGAGCATGTTTGCGGGGTGCAATTAATGGTAAATTAGTGAAATTGAGTGCAATTTGTCATATACTTGCTGTTATAGATATAATATGAATTAATTGATGCACACAAATAATTACATTGCTAATTACAGTTGCATACATGCTTAAGAAGCAGTTTAAAGAATAAACAGGACTGTATAGATGCAGGATTATATCTAGTCTATATAATTTGAAACACTATCCTGTTTTCCATAGGGTTTCTGATGTGGTAATTATTCAGATTGGGTGCTTTAGGCATCTACGAGGAGATGGAAATTAATGGAATTTTGTTCCTAAGCTTTCAAAGCCTTTACGTGCAAAGCATGTGCAATAGCTTGAATAAAAAAATCAGGAAAATATAAGTTATCAATATTTGATTCCAAATTAATTAAGCTAACTTTTGGGTGTATTGAATTCATTCAGTTTTTGACAAATTGATTGAAAATTTACTGAATAAAAATAAAAATAGCATGAACAGTTTTCTAATAACACAAGTTCAACAAGCTGTCTTTGTCATGATTATCAACATTTTTATTATTATTGGAATTCTTATTATAATTGTCTTTTGTAGTTCATGAAGTATACATACTTGTCTCTAACAGGCATTACATCAAGCATGTCAAATTTAAAGGCTAACACGGGCCATATAAACAAGGTTTAAGTTTGTGTGGGGCGCAAAACAATAAAAATGTCAGTTGTCATAGAAACTTAGGTTTATTTAGAAAAGTACAGTATAAAAAAAGTTAGCTAACTGACACTGGATGTCCTCACGCTTGTAGGGCTTCAAGGTAAACAAAAGAGTGAATTTAATTTAAAGAGATGTGTATTTGAATATAACCAATGTTTCAGTCAAACTACCTTGACATATTAAGAAAAGTTTGGTAATGGGACGGAAATGGTGAATGTATGCTGTTGCACAGCTGTGCAAAAAACAAATGACATTATCTTGTTGATTTTGAAGTCCTATCAGTGTGTTCTGCACTTGATGATCTCAGTAAATATGGGAAAGCATTGGGAGGCTATTGTGCATGTGTGGCAAAAAGCTGTGCGGCAAATCAGCAACTCCATGGGGAGCGTTCAGCGCCTCCATGCAGACCCAATGTACTACACAGCCCCTCTCCCATTCTAATACTCTATCCCCTCCCTCCATTCTAATACACTGCCCATAAATCCAATACATTGCTCCCAAACCCAATACACTGCCCCCCTCCCTTCACTCTTGTACAATGCCTCCTCCACCCATTCTAATACACTGCCCCTCCTCCCTCCACTCTTATTGACTACACTGCCCCCCTTCAACCACTCTAATTTAATACACTGCCCTAACTCTATCCCAAATTTAACATACTGCCCCAACTCCAACCACTCTATTACACTGCCCCCTCCCACTACACTTATACACTGCCCCCCCTTCCACCACTCTAATAAACTGCCCCCTCTTCACTTAATTTAATACACTGCACCTCTCTCTCCCCCAAATTAATACACTGCCCCTACTCAAATTAACACACTGCCCTTGCTCCCCAATATAACACACTACACAGGAAGTTCCCCTAAGACCCTCTTCTCCTACCTCAAGATGAGCTGCCTGTCCTCCAGTTCCAGCCCTGCACTTCTCTGCTCAGGCAGGCCAGCTGCTTCTCTGGCACTGTGAGTAAGAGAGAAGGAGGAGTGGCTGGGCTGCTCTGCAGACAGAAAGCTACTCTGCCCTCTTGCCGCTGCGGGAGTACGCGATTGGCCGTGGAAAGGAAGACAAGAACTCTCAGGCCTCATCTCACTCTCATACTCAGTGAAACTCTGCATTTAACATCCTGCAGCAAATCCTACAACTCTCAGGCCTCATCTCACACTCATACTCATTGAAGCTCTGCATTTAACATCCTCAACAAATAGTACAACTCTCAGGCCTCATATCATGAGAGTTGTACTATTTGTTGAGGATGTTAAATGCAGAGCTTCAATGAGTATGAACTCATTGAAGCTCTGCATTTAACATCCTCAACAAATAGTACAACTCTCATGCCTCATCTCACACTCATACTCAGTGAAGCCTGCATTTAACATCCTGCAGCAAATCCTACAACTTTCATGTACTGAAAGAAGCTTGGAAGATACTCCACCTCATTTATTCTTGCATTGCTAACATATTATCATGTGTTACTATAGAATTGTTACCATGTATACATGTCGTTTGCTACTGTAATTTTCTGTGCATGCAGTTTGCATTATTGTCATTTAATATTTCTGATCAATATTTCATGTACTCAGTTATTAATATTTTGGGTGATAGAATTTGGTTGCTAAACTTTTCAATTGTATATAATACATGGCTACTCTACCCTCCACCCTCGCCTCCTCCCCCTCTTTCCTATTCTCCCCCTGGCTGTAAATACTTTCATATAACTGTTCCACCTCTGTCCTTCAGGCTTCATCTCACACTCATACTCAGTGAAGCTCTGCATTTTTTTCCGCCCCACTTCCCACCCACCCAGGTTCCTCCTAACTATATAGCATGCTCCTCCGGCTATTTGAGCATGCTCAATTACCTCCCCATTCCCTTTATATTTTACCAATAGCTGCTTCTCTCTGATAACTCATTTAGCCATCACCTACAAATTTCCCCTGCTACCTCTTGTCTCAAATCCCCATTGTATCCTTTAGATTGTAAGCTCACTGGCTATCAAGCTAAGCACTTTGCATAACTTCTCTAACTTTGTCATTGGTTCCAACATGGACCATGACCACTGGGTCATCCCCAGCTCCTTCCCAGCCCTTCCTATTATAGGGTGTTGTCAGGATCAACACTAGGTACAAAAAGTTGAGTAGAAATTGAGTTTAATCACCAATTTTCAGGTGATTGAGTGAGGAGCATCATCAAAATTCCAGTCTTGGAGGATATTGTTCAGGAAAGTTTTTGCTTCCATTGCTGAAGTCATGGAGTGTAATCTGCCTGCAATTTGCAGTATAAGAGTAGCAGGATATGAAGATGCAGGAGGCGAGGGCATATTCTTAGTAGCGAAGATCAGATGGGGTGTCAGGGGTTTTATATCTTTAAATAAATTTGGTAACTGTTTCTTTAAGAAGGAACTGACATATGTAACGCTAAGTTATTTAAGAATCGGTCTTCATTGACTCAGTGCACACATATTCTTTTTTTTTCACTCTCTGGGATCTATTTCTGTATGTGTGACTCACCCCCGGATCCTACTTGAACATTTTTGCCTGACTCTGCTGAATACTTTGTTGCCGACCTTGTAGTGAATACATTACTTGTCTTTGGATTAACCCTTGCGTGACTCTGCTGGATACTTGTTGCCGACCTTGTAGTGAATAAATTACCTTTCTTTTGGATTAACCCTTGTCTGACTCTGCTGGATACTTGTTGCCGACCTTGGAGTGAATCAATTAACTTTATTTTAGATTAACCCTTGCCTGACTCTGCTACTTACCTTGTTGCCATTCTCTGCTTGAATACTCACCTTACTTGTGGATTATCTTGGAAAGGATATTCCTCCATCTATGGAACTGTAGAAAACTTCAGAAAAGGGTATGTGGTTTTCATTTTTTCTTTTGCTTTGCATTTGTAAATATCTTCATTACATGGGGATATAGTTGTGTCTTCTCTGAGAGCTTTGGACAGAATAGTCTCTGAATATCAGAATCAAGCGATTTTGGTAGTATAGAGTAGAAAGTCTTGTAGGACTTGAAGATTAGAACTATGTCATGGAAATTCAAGAATTTTGTGATAACTTGCCTCGGTTTTGTGGTATTTCTGAAATGTTCGGGACCCAGACAATTTGTTCTTTCTATGATTAATGAAGAGTTTGAAGTAAAATAAAGATTTAAGGTATCTGATAGCCAAGTTTGTAGAAAAGTAATCAAATCAGGTGGTTTAATAGATTGAGATTCCAATAAATCTAAAATTGTTTATTCTCCTATGGTTCTCCAGGTTCTCTATTTTACCTTGGAGCATAGACATAATTGTTTGTTGAGATTGAACTGTAGAAAATAGTTGAGTAAAGTTATCTTCCATTGTACTTTGACAAGATGAAAGTGCAGTCATGATCTTAAACATTCCCCATTGTCTGTAAAACATACTAAAGGCAGTGTGATGCAATAGGTATGCATGGCTTCCAGTGGCATTGGATCACTAGTCTTTATTGATTATGTGACAGAAGACAGAAGCAGCCCAATGAATGCTGAAGTGTGTAGGGATATATTTTCTGCTCAGAATAAGCCAAATTTAATCAGCAAGTTGATTGGATGACGCTTTAATTTACAGATGGGCAATGACCAAAACATAATGCGAATGCAACCCAGTAGTTTTCAAGGCAAATAAGTGGAATAATCTGCAATGACTGAGTCAATCACCTGATCTCAACCTGATCAAGTATATGTTTTACTTTCTGAAGAAAAAACTTAAGACAGAAAGATCCACAAACAATCAACATCTGAAGACAGCTGCAGTGAAGGCCTGACAAAGCATCACGAAGAGGGACACCCATCGATTGGTGATGTCCATACGTTCCAGACTTCAAGCAGTCATTGCCTGCAAAGGATTCTCACCAAAGTATTTCAAATTAACATTTTATGAATTATTGTGTTAATTTGTCCAATTGCATTTGAGCCCCTGAAATAAGGAGACTCTGTATGAAATTGGTTGCAATTCCTAAACGTTTCATAAGATATGTTTGTTCAAACTCTTGAATTTAAGCTGAAAGTCCACACTTCAATTGCATCTTGGTTGTTTCATTTCAAATCCATTGTGTCCAAATATTTTCAGACATAACTTTATCTGATTATACTGCAATATTTAATTATGTATTTATGTATTATTTTTTGTGTTCGAATTATATGGAATAATGCCATCAGGCAAAGATTGAGAAAAGGAGAATATCCCTATTTTCAATTTATCCACCAAATTATTGTGCAATAATAAAAAGAGGGTACATTTATTAAAACTGTTATTTGTGGCTAACTTTTCCTTTATGGTTTTCATGTTGATTCACTAGTTGTTATAGTAACCAATAAAGCTGGAAATATAATTTACTAGTGTATCTTAAAAATAACATTCAGGCAGTTGGAAAAAACTGGCATAATTTGCAATGCCTTGCAAAAGTAAATATTTGCCATAAATATTACAAACTCACATAGCAACTGAGATGCGCTCCATTAAATACAGGGCGAGTTGGAAAAAAAACAAAGGAAAAAAAAAAATATCTGCCAGCAATAATGTCAAACTAAAAGACTCAGAAAACATTTTAATGTTATACATATAATTAATGAGGCAAATGTAATTTACTATTTTCAAGTTGTCTATATAGCCAAACATATATGCTTACATGTACATGTACAATTATCTTTTCTGTGTATGCCAATATATGCCAATACATGCATAAATAATGCAGAAAAATTAAGACAATAACTGATTTGTCATAGAAAAAGAATACCATTAGATAAAGTAAAAAAAACACTATTTTAAACACAGAGTAAAACTTTGCTAATTAGAATGTTTTACTGCTAACAAATTATGCAGGATATGTGTTAACAAAAACCTGGACATTATCTCGGGTAAATACCCTTTTGTAGTGAATTAAGATTGATTCCTATTATGTTATGTTACTGTAAAACACTTGTATATGTGAAGCTTGGGGTGAGCATTCTGCATTGTGCTATCTTAATTGTGAACACCTACCATTGTATAAAGTTAGATGTGAGCAACTTTATTGTGGAACGCACACTACATCATGCATTGTGTGCCGTTACTTGTGAGCAGGGCCGGATTAACATAGGGGCTGATGGAGCTGCAGCTCCAGGCCCAGGCCCATGGAATAGGCCCATTGATTTAAAAAAAAAAAAAAAAAATTTTTTTTACATTTTTTTGTTTTACATTTTTTTTTTTACTTTTTTTTTTTCACACACTACTCTTGGGTATTCCACCTGGCTTTTATTTTATTGGCACAGCCAGTATTTGAGGCTGCCTGGCTGGTGCCAATATTGCAGTGATACTGGCAATACAAATGCTGGTATTTTTATCAGTATAAACAAGAGATTACTATGCAATACCAGCACTGGCCAGAAGGGGTCGCTGTGTGTGGAGACAGGCAGGGATAGGAAGTTCCAGCATATCCCTCCCTGCCTATCTATACTCACTGATCTGCAGGGGTGCTGCTACAGAGAGTCCAGACAGCAACTCCCACCCTGCAGAGACAGCCTACAGCTCAGGGAAGTAAGGGATGGGGGGAAAGGCTGCAAGGAGACATGGGGACACTGAGACACTAAGGGACATTGGGAGACATGGGGACACTGAGACACTAAGGGACATTGGGAGACATGGGGACACTGAGACACTAAGGGACATTGGGAGGCCTTATGGCAGACACTGAGACACTAAGGGACACTGGGAGACATTATGGCAGACACTGAGACACTAAGGGACATTGGGAGACATTATGGCAGACACTGAGACACTAAGGGATACTGGGAGACATTATGGCAGACACTGAGACACTAAAGGACATTGGGAGACATTATGGCAGACACTGAGACACTAAGGGACATTGGGAGATATTATGACACAGACACATGGGGACACAATGTCCCCATGTCTCCCAGCCAGTGTCCCTGGTGTCTCAGTGCCCCTAGTCTCCCAGTCTCTCACTGTCCCCATGTCTCCTAGTGCCTCCATGTCTCTCATTGCCTCAAGTGTCACAATGTCCCCATGTCTCCAAGCTAGTGTCCCTAGTGTCTGTGGCCCTGGTGTCTCAGTGTCCCCATGTCTCCCAGTGCCCCCATGTCTCAATGTCCCCATGTCCCCTAGCCAGTGTCTCTAGTGTCTGTGTCCCTGGTGTCTGTGTCCCCATGTCTTCAAATGTCCCCTATTTTCCCATTGTCCCCATGTGTCCCAGCCAGAGTCCCTTAGTCTCCCAGTGTCACTTGTGTCTCCGTGTCCCTAGGTCTCCCCGTGTCCCGAGGTCTCCCCGTCTTCCTAGTGTCCTAGTGACATGGGGACACAGGGAGACATGGGGCATTGAGACACTGTGTGATACATAGGATCACTGGGAGACCTGGGGACACGACACTGGGAGACATGGGGCACTGAGACACTGATACATAGGAACACTGAGACCTGGAGTAATCGACACATGGGGGCACTGAGTCATGAGGACACTGGGAGACATGGGAGCACTGGGAGGAATCCATCTATACAGCAGAATCAAACTAAGTAGTTTTTTTGGTGATTTTACAGCATTTCCTCTTATGTCACTCCTTTTTTCCAAGAAAGGTGGCAAACCTAACTACTTTTCACATACTCTTACTTAAGTATGGAAACTTAGGTGGGATGTATGGGAACAAAACTTGTGTGGACTGGCTGACAATGAATATAGTTAAAGGGACACTATAGTCACCAGAACAACTACAGCTTATTGAATTTGTTCTGGTGAGTAGAATCATTACCGTCAGGCTTTTTGCTGTAAACACAGAGAAAATGCAGTCTTTACATTACATCCTAGTGATAACTTCACTGGCCACTCCTTAGATGACTGTTAGAGATCCTTCCTGGGTCATGGCTGCCTAAAATGCATCCAAACATTCAGTGTCTCCTCCCTCTGCATGCAGACACTGAACTTTCCTCATAGAGATTCATTAATTAAATTCATCTATATAAGGAGATGCTGATTGACCAGGGCTGTGTTTGAATCATGCTGCCTCTGACCCTGATCTGCCTCTTTGTCAGTCTCAGCCAATCCTATGAGGAAGCACTGTGATTGGATCAGGCCGCCACTTCTAATGATGTCAGCAGACTGCTTGTTTTTATGAGTCTAACAGCATGCAGAGTTACAGCTTCGGGCTTGAATATAGTAAGATTTTGCTATATTTATGGAGGCATGAGGGGCCCAGGGGGCTAGATGGTGGTGTTAACACTATAAGGTCATGAATTCATGTTTGTGTTCCTGACCCTATAGTGATCCTTTAAGGTAATGCTGACTTTGGTCTCTCTGTGACATGTTCCCTTTCTTCTACACTCACTACATACAGCTTTTCTCTGTCCCAGACCATATACCAGGAGCTTCTGCCTGCTAGTAAGAAGGTAAGTGGACCAGCGAGTGCTAGGGGACAGTCCTTAGAAAGCGTTGAGTGAGCGCATCATTAGATGCATTTATGCCAAGCTCAGGGTGCTGTCTGCATAGTATGCCCTTAGTTGGCCAGCTGCATGATTGGCAGGCAGCCTGACATGCATTCATGCCAGGCTGGCCTTTAATTCTTTGAGCAGACATGGCCTCTTTTTGGGCATGTTCGCCCCTTTTGGCAGGTTACGTGATTTGTGTCAGTGGCACACCCTTTTACCGTGCCCATTGACTTCCTGCCTGACTGGACACTGCTGTTAGGGGTTATGGATTTACTTGAAAGATGAAAACATAAATTAGAGAGAGATTAGCATTTTCTTATAGCTGCTGTTTTCTTACTCTCCAGCACCATCTCCATCAGATACATGATGCTTGGGAGTGTTTTACTGTTTTTGGTCGATATGATTCTGTAATTAGGCCCGTCATAATTGTCAGCACCAGGCCCACTGGGCTCTTAATCTGGCCCTGCTTGTGAGCACACTGTGTGACACTAAATGTGAGCATCTTAAGTTGTCTGAAGCTAGGTGAGAGCATCTTACATTTGTATGTCATTAGTGTGAGCATACAACATTGTGTGAAGCTAGTATAATTACCCAGCATTGTGTGTAGCAAGTTGTGATCACGTTTGTAAATTTGAGTTGTAAATTTGAGTTGTAATTGTTAGGGGATGACCTTGGTGTGTCTGTGCAAATCATGTTAACACAGAGCAGCCATCAGGGCATGACAACCATGTGTCAGGGGCCCCAAAATGTCTGATGGCAGCCCTGTGATAGCAAATATTACTTACATGAAGTGGCAGAGTACTCCATCTCCTAACAAGTGGCTGTCCGTTCACATAAACTTTTACTGTCATGTAATATAGGAGGCAAAAATATTCTATAATGCAGCCCCAAGGAAGATATATATGACTCCCCAGCAAGGGACCATTTTTTACATTGAAAAGAAAAAAAAAACTCAGTTCATACAGCCAATAATATACAATTTGAAACAAGAAATAGCCCCAACCATTTATTTGGTAAAACTATGGAATGTTTGGATCTATATAATATTTAAGGTAACGCTATGGTCACCAAAACAACTTTAGCTTAATGAAGCGTTTTTTGTGTATATATCATGTCTCTAAAGTTTCACTACTCAATTCACTACCATTTAGGAGTTGACTCCCTTTTGTTTCTGTTTATGCAGCCCTAAACACACCTTCCCTGGCTGTGACTGACACAACCTTCATAAAAACAAAATGGTTTAATTTTCAATTCAATGTAACTTACTTTAAAAGTTTTTTATCTCCTGCTCTGTAAATTGAACTTTATTCACACACAGGAGGCTCCTGCAGGGTATAGCAATTTTTTAACATAGCAGGATATAAAAAAAATTCTAAATTAAATAGGATTTGCAATAAAGGAAGTGTAAATTTAAGATGACTATTGTGACAGACTGCCTGGCACCCCCTGCCAATCGATGCTCCTAGTGCTCACCAAGGACTTCAATCACTCCACTAGACACAATCAGCACCGTAGACCCCACAAACCACTGCCGCTTGGTTGGGGCATCGCCATCCTCCACCCACCCTGGACTGATTTACA
>OW240914.1:262611771-262651866 GCA_933207985.1 Pelobates cultripes
CAATAGAGTCTGCCTTTATCCCTGGATAATTGGATTACTTTCCCCCATTGTCTCTAGGATAGAGGGCTCTGTAAAACCTGTTTGAGCCAGATAACCATGTGCCAGCCAGGGCCCAAAAGATACTTTTACTAACTTTTGAACCCCTGGTCGGATTCATGCCATATTTTAATATGTTGTTCCCCTGAATGGATTGATTGTGAATATGTAATTTTATGTGAATGTGATGTATGGTTTTAGAGTTATGCAAGTTGGGTAGAAAGTATGTTTTAACTGTATGTGTAATTGAGTTTCCTCTCAGGATAAGGGGAGGGAATATGTGGGATGTAACTGATATATGATTGGTTGTTTTATACCTCCCTGTGGGCAGTCCTGTATGTGAAAGGCTGTAATAAAAACCAGGCTGGGTGTGCCAGCACCTCAGACCACTGCTTGACCCTCAACACGGAGCCTTGTCTCGCTCTTGGGGGATTCACTGTACGCTGTTAGAGACTGATTGCCAGGAGTGTAAGCTGATTGTCTGCTTTTCCTATTCGTCTGCTAGCAGCTATTTGGGAGGTTCCAGTTCGGGAGTTGGAGTGCTATTTTGTATCCAGTTCGGGAGTTTGGTGTTCTGCAGTAGCTGTGCCTGTATCTCTGGAAAGGGGGATGATTGCCTAAATGGTTTTTACCCCTTGTGTGCAAAACGGTCCGTTACAAAGCCCCCTTCCTCCGAAACACCCTGCATCAACTGGAAGACTTCACAGATTGGATACTATTGATAGGATGTGACTTTAATGCCCCGCTTGACCCAACACTGGACTCATCTATGGGTCATAGTTGCCTTCCGCAACATAGCATCAGATCCATCCGGCAGTCGATCGAGTCCTTGAGACTGGTAGATTGCTAGAGAACGCTTCACCCTATGCTCCACAACTGCTATTCTCACATAGATTACCTCTTCATTACGCAGGAAGGTCTTTCCCACCTACTCAAAGCCGGGATCACACCGGCTACATGGTCAGACCACGGTTCAGTCGAGATGGAACTGGAGTCTCCACTGTTCAGACCAGTAGCTTGGACCTGGAGACTTAATGAGGCATTGTTACTAGACCCCGATACCAAAGACCAAAATAATCAAGCATTGGAGCATTACTTCAGAGAAAATGACACCCCAGAGACTTCCCCGATATCTATATGGGAAGCTCACAAGAGTGTAATCCGCGGTACACTCATACGCATTGCCTCGCAGAAACGGAAGGCGATTATGCTTGAGATGGCCGATCTATATCACTCAATCTCGACCCTTGAGCGACAACATAAGTGATCCCAGCTAAATAAAGTCTACGGAGAAATCTCCGAACCATACAGCACACGAAAGGTTTTTACTATGTACACGCTAACAAGTGAGGTAAATTCCTAGCGAGACTACTGAAAGGCCCCATGCCCCGTAGGCAAATACGTAAAATACGTCTAGCCCTGGGGGAGGTGACACCCTTCCCACAGAAAATCGCAGAGGAGTTTAGGACTATTTACGAGAACCTCTATACTCTCTACACACCTGATGGGTATATTGGGACCACGAGTGACCACACAAGGATACAGGATTACCTGTCTTACACGATCATAAACAAGATCGACCAGGTCTCAGCGTCAACCTTGGACACACCAATCAGCACAGAAGAACTAGCAGCGGCCCTTAAAGCATCCAAAACTGGTAAGGCTCCCAGCCCAGATGGCTTCTCCACGGGATATTATAAAAGCTTCTCGGGAGTGTTGCTGCCGTGGCTGACCAAAGCGCTCAATGCCGTAGGGGAAGGAGGAACCCTGGGATCGGAATCACTGGCAGCTACCATCACGGTTCTACTTAAACCGGGGAAGGACCCGCTACTATGCGGAAATTACTGACCGATCTCGCTGCTGAATGTCGATGCCAAACTATTTACGAAAGTCCTCGCAACCAGACTTAATCACCTTCTTCCCGACTTAATCCACATGGTATTCATCCGAGAGTCCAGAGACAGTACCTTACGACTCTTCTCCATCCAACACAACGCAAGGAAAACGGACGTATATGTTAGCGACATTGAGGCAGCTGGGATGCAGTCAAAGACTCCTCACATTGATATCTGCTCTGTATAATAGACCGCGTGCAACCGTGAGGGTTAATGGGGCCACGACTGCTGACTTCGCGATCAGCAATGGAACTCGACAGGGTTGCCCACTCTCGCCGTTGCTGATCGCGATGACCCTGGAGCCATTGTTACAGGAAATTCGCCAGAACCCAGATATACAGGGATATGATTGCCAAGGAGAACAACATAAAGTGGCTGCATACGCGGATGACCTCCTCTTCTTAATACCAAATAAATAATAACTTACAAGAAATAATATCCTATAGTACTCCAAATGGGTTTAAAGCATATGGTACATATAAAAAAGCACAAAGGAAAAAAAATTGTGTAATACTATTAAGAGAATAAATATTAAAACCAAAAGAATTGGAATAAAACTCACAAACAAAGAGCAGTGAAAGCCTGCTCTAACTTATCCAGCTCGTAATCCACAACCCAGGACTTAAGTGGTGATGAAAACAGCAGGACGCCAGCTTGATCAAAAGATGAATAAACCTTTATTTCTTATGATAAAAACAATGGTCTCTGTTCCCATATACAGGGAGTGCAGAATTATTAGGCAAGTTGTATTTTTGAGGATTAATTTTATTATTGAACAACAACCATGTTCTCAATGAACCCAAAAAACTCATTAATATCAAGCTGAATATTTTTGGAAGTAGTTTTTAGTTTGTTTTTAGTTATAGCTATGTTAGGGGGATATCTGTGTGTGCAGGTGACTATTACTGTGCATAATTATTAGGCAACTTAACAAAAAACAAATATATACCCATTTCAATTATTTATTATTACCAGTGAAACCAATATAACATCTCAACATTCACAAATATACATTTCTGACATTCAAAAACAAAACAAAAACAAATCGGTGACCAATATAGCCACCTTTCTTTGCAAGGACACTCAAAAGCCTGCCATCCATGGATTCTGTCAGTGTTTTGATCTGTTCACCATCAACATTGCGTGCAGCAGCAACCACAGCCTCCCAGACACTGTTCAAAGAGGTGTACTGTTTTCCCTCCTTGTAAATCTCACATTTGATGATGGACCACAGGTTCTCAATGGGGTTCAGATCAGGTGAACAAAGAGGCCATGTCATTAGATTTTCTTCTTTTATACCCTTTCTTGCCAACCACGCTGTGGAGTACTTGGACGCGTGTGATGGAGCATTGTCCTGCATGAAAATCATGTTTTTCTTGAAGGATGCAGACTTCTTCCTGTACCACTGCTTGAAGAAGGTGTCTTCCAGGAACTGGCGGTAGGACTGGGAGTTGAGCTTGACTCCATCCTCAACCCGAAAAGGCCCCACAAGCTCATCTTTGATGATACCAGCCCAAACCAGTACTCCACCTCCACCTTGCTGGCGTCTGAGTGGGACTGGAGCTCTCTGCCCTTTACCAATCCAGCCACGGGCCCATCCATCTGGCCCATCAAGACTCACTCTCATTTCATCAGTCCATAAAACCTTAGAAAAATCAGTCTTGAGATATTTCTTGGCCCAGTCTTGGCGTTTCAGCTTGTGTGTCTTGTTCAGTGGTGGTCGTCTTTCAGCCTTTCTTACCTTGGCCATGTCTCTGAGTATTGCACACCTTGTGGTTTTGGGCACTCCAGTGATGTTGCAGCTCTGAAATATGGCCAAACTTGTGGCAAGTGGCATCGTGGCAGCTGCACGCTTGACTTTTCTCAGTTCATGGGCAGTTATTTTTCGCCTTGGTTTTTCCACACGCTTCTTGCGACCCTGTTGACTATTTTGAATGAAACGCTTGATTGTTCGATGATCACGCTTCAGAAGCTTTGCAATTTTAAGAGTGCTGCATCCCTCTGCAAGATATCTCACTATTTTGACTTTTCTGAGCCTGTCAAGTCCTTCTTTTGACCCATTTTGCCAAAGGAAAGGAAGTGGCCTAATAATTATGCACACCTGATATAGGGTGTTGATGTCATTAGACCACACCCTTCTCATTACAGAGATGCACATCACCTAATATGCTTAATTGGTAGTAGGCTTTCGAGCCTATACAGCTTGGAGTAAGACAACATGCATAAAGAGGATGATGTGGTCAAAATACTCATTTGCCTAATAATTCTGCACTCCCTGTAGAAGTCCAATATCCAGGGTTCAGTGCTTTGTGAGAAATATCTACCAGTTTCAGTAACTTTCAGCACTGTAGGATCTCACTTCCTGGAATATGAGTTCCGTCCGATCACGTGGTAGCGTGATGACGTAAGCAATGTGATGCTGCGTTTCACCCAATCAGCTTCCTCAGATCACGTCTAAGTGTAGCTGGTCCTGACATTTACAGCCCATACCATGGGAATGGAATTTGCCACTTATTCAAATAGCTTCCCATAATCAAGTCCACATATTGTATATTATATTTAGTTTACATGCTGTGTATGCACTTTTCTGCACTGGACACTTTTGATGCGCTCGTTTGCACTTTATATTTTTAAAGCTATAGCACACCTTTTTGTATTTTGATTGTTTAGGGTGTTTTTGAGCTTGTACACTTTCAGGTGCTGCTTTATTTGTCAAGTTGTTTTAATTGTTCACATATTTTACACTTTTGCTTGTTTTTCTTTTTAATAGACTATTACACATCTCGACACAACCTATACCGTCGTATAAGAAATCGATACTATGACACCTGCTCAATGCGGCCAAAGCCAACATACCAGCTCACTAGAAAAAGAGTGAAACACCAACTAAAAAGGAATGAATTCGCAGAGTGGAAGATATCCAGGGAGCGGAGGAAACACATGCCTCTCTGACAGGACGAGGAACTAGGCAAGCTGAGATGTGGATGCCATGGTTCTTATATATCACTCGTTACCGGCGGGAAGGAGACGCACTTGGTGCCAGGGCGGGGGCGGCAGCGGATGTGAACCCCACTTAATTTAAACCAAAACCCTCACACTTTTACTGCTTATCTTCTCCTGCTCTTAATCCCTCCTTTACCCTTTCCTGCTAGACTATCGGGACATACCTCACACGTAGTAACTGATAATAGAGAATAGAGCACTTTAGGGGACCCAAGCAACACTCGAGCTCCGCCATATGTAAATTAGATACTACTATTACTTAAACAGAAATAATCAGGGGCAGACTGCAGACCCCCACGAGATAGAATAACTGATAAAGAACATAGACCCCTCTGTCAACAGACACGTGAGGGGACTTAGCCCTGAGCAATAAACATCAGCTTGTATAGCACATGTGAAATTCCACACTAGATTGAAAGCGTGAGACCAAACAATAAACATTTTCACACCCCTTCACCGTTACTTTAGAAATTAAACCCACCAAGTTACACATCGACCTAGAACTAAACATAAAATATATCGAACGTAGGGAACCTCTGACCCACGGTCTTGTATAAATATGCTTTCAGAAATACTGTGCCTTCCCACCTCCCATAGTCGAACGTTCATAAAGTGAGGAATATAGCGCTCAAAGGAAGGATTCAATGTTATAAAGGGGTAGAATTGTATGAACCCTAAAGTAAGGGGAAGTTATCCATAATTATCCATACACACACTCTTGGAATCGGAAATGGACCTGTGAGTCCCATCACTAAATGGGCCTGTGAGCCGATATGCCTACAAATTATATGACTCTCACTTGAACTGCTTGTTGTTTATATTATTGATATGCAATAGTTGAATAAATGTAAAGATCTGCAAATCCTACTGTATACTATGAAAAAGTGCAAATAAATAAAAAACATATTTCCAAAAAAAAGAAAGAATATCTCCAAAGCTACCAAGCTTAATTTTTTTTGGCCAAAAGCCTGGACCTGTTTCTATAGCCACGCAGGCCACCCTTCAAAATGGCAGAGGCCCCTCTGATGACAGCAACCCTGCATTTGATCCAGGGGACACTACCACGGAAGAAAACATTACCAGGCAACAACTCCATGAGGCCTTTCATGCCTTATCCATGAAAGTGATCCATTCCTGGACATTGAGCATGGACACACATACTGAAACCAATATGGCCAAATATGTGGTCTCACATAATGGCCTAGCCGACCAAGTGCAAAAGCTACAGCAACATATCGACAATCTGGAATCAAAAATGATGGATGCGGAAGACCATGCCAGAAGAAACAACCTCAGGCTAAGAGGGGTTCCTGAAAGGATTATGCAAGAAGACTTACCTGTATACATCTGCAGAATGATGAACACTCTTTCCCCAGATGACCCAGCAGACATGCTGCTGCTGGACCGAGTACACCGAGTCCCACGCCCCAAACACCTCCCAGACTCGATGCCTTGCAATGTCCTGTTACAAGCCTATTACTACCATGTCAAAGGGATCATCCTGAAGAGCAGCCATACACAAACATCACTGCCTGCCAAATACGCGACAGTAAAAATATTTACCGACCTCTCAGTAGCAACACTCAGAAGACGCAGAACCTTCAATTAAGTGATCCACAGAAAGAATAATATCAGATATCTCTGGGGTTATCCTACTAAACTCCAAAGAGAAAGTTATCCAACTGCAAACGCTGGAGGAAGGCCCGAAGATCTTCAGAACATGGGGAGTACAACCCACGCCAGCCTCATCCACAAAGTTGTCCCAGGAGTGGACTATAGCTTGACGGGGCTAAAGGCTGCCACAAATGGCAGAGTAAAATGAGAACTTTCTTTGATGCCAGATATGTGCAAATATTATGGATATGTTATGGTTCTTAGTGTTTGAACACTCTTTTAACTATTGTTTTGTTTAGATAAAATTAATTGATATGAGTGTTGTAGCAGAGCTCCCTGTACCCTGGCTTGGTACCTCCGCCAAAGGACTGCTTCCTAGCAGGAACAGGGAAACAGATAGGGGAACTAGCTCTCTTAGTCCTTACAAGGACTTTCCCTGCTGCATCCCATGCATTCCCTGCAAGCTGGAACAGCAGACACAGGGGTTAAATCTTCCTTCCCTCCAGTAACTAGACAAGACACATTTCTGGAGGTACAAACTCTGACAATCTATATTTGGAACACACAGCTCTTATGCACAGACTCCTGCAGGGGGTCTCCATTCAAAGTAACCCAAAACATAAACCCGCCCCAGCGTCGCTGTGTCCGGGAGATAATCAAGTTCTCTCTCAGGTCCAGAGGGTAATCCCTCCCATGATCCTCTGTGCCTGCGAGATAATCAAGTTCCCTCTCAGGTGCAGAAAGTCTACAATAGTTCCAAAGCCCATACATACATTTTAACATTACAAAAAGGGGTTAATGGATTGTATGAAAGGACAGAGCTTACAACCTGAGTTACAATTTGAGGTTAGGGACTCCAGCAGAGCTATTCGGTAAGGTGTAAGAAATCACACCTAAGTGGCCTAGAAGCCTGGTTTGCCTCTTAGATAGGAAGTTCTTTGACATGTTAATGCTCATCAGCTTTCAGGAACAAACAACCCCTTGTGTTTTAATATCATATCCAGAATGGGACAAGCACAATCTTCCAATCCAGTCCAAACATGATTTACGAACAAGGGGACCCCACAACCAATACATTGCCTCTTAGATAGGGAGAACCCCTACATGAGGATCGTAAACAATGTGGGCAAGCAAGTCTGCACAAGTGGGCATGGTACTCAGTGACGGGGGTCCATCACACATTTCCCCTTTGTCCAACCCCAACAGCCACAGCATGACCCACACGGGTCAGGTCGTTGCTGCCTGGAGTGCCATGGAGAGTCTTTTAGTGCCATGCCCACAACAGTACTTGTACCCAACCAGCCCCTACAGTCCTGGGGTCTTGCTGGTGTTGCACCCTCCTGGGTACAGGGTGACTTAGACATAAAGTGTCTTTAGCCCGGGAGGCTATCCATCCCAGGCTCCAGTACACAGGCATCTCTGCACCCATAAAAAACCCCACCCAAACAAGTGTGCCCCACCACCATTCTATCACCTGTTTCTGCCAGTTTGTCCTGACTGGCTGAGGATGATTGGAGTTTTCTGTTGAGTCGGTCGCGGCTCTGCTTCCTGAGTCTCACTGGGGACTTGGCTTGCTTGGGGCTGGCTTGTGGGGAGGAGGGCCAACTGTTCTTTCCACCGGGGTATTGGGGAAGGTTGAGCAATCCTCTATCTGCCCCTGGATCTCACTCAGGTGCTGGGAAGCAGTACCGACTGCATGCTGCTCGGAGGACCACGCCCCTGCTCTTACTTGCCTTTGGGGGCCCTGCACAAGGCCTGCCGGAGGCACCAAAAGTGGGAAGAGGCCCTTGCCTCCACAGTTATCTGTTTCTGGGGTGGGAAGAGGCTACCTGCCCTTTGCAGGAGGCCCTCACCTCCATGTTTATCCATTCCTGCAGTGGGCAGGGGCTACCTCCCTTTGCTTGGAGGCCCTTGCCTCAGTCTCAACTGGCTTCTGGGGAAGGGGAGAGCAGAAGCTGGCAACACTTTGCTCAGGTGCCAATGCATCCTTAAGGGAAGGGGTAGCGGTGGCCGTAGCAGGTGTCTGGGGTCAGCCTCAGGAAGAGGTGGAAGAGCCAACTCCCTCACCTGCCGGGTGCCCGTGGCGACCGGAGTGCCATCCACGACATCCTCCTTGTCTCCATGTTTATCGGTTCCTGGGTTGGGCAGAGGATACCTGTCCTCTGCACGAAGGCCCTTGCCTCCACGTTTATCTGTTCCTGGAGTGGGCAGAGGCTACCTGCCCTCGGCCTGGAGGCCCTCGTCTCCATGTTTATCTCTTCCTGGGGTGAGAAAAGCTACCTGCTCTCTGCCCAGAGGCCCTCGTCTCCATATCAACTGCCTTTTGGGGAAGTGGGGAGCAGAGGCTGGCTGCACTCTGCTCGAATGCCAAAGCAGCCTTAAGTGGTGGCCGTAGCTTTGCACGCTACCCGCTGACGTGACCCTAGCAGGTCTCTAGCATCAGCCTCAAAAAGAATTGGTACTCCATCTGGGGCCCATGGGAGTCTACGGCACCCTCTTGGGGTGGGCTGAGGCTAGTGTCCCTCTGCCGGGAGGCCCTTGCCTCAACACTTATACGTGGTGACTGGAGTCCCTTCCATGGCACCCTCTTGGGGTGGGCAGAGGCTACCTGCCCTCTGCCCAGAGGCCCGCGCCTCCTCACCAACTCATTTCTGGGAAAGGGGGGAGCAGAGGCTGGCTGCACTCTACTCAGATGCCGACGCATCCTTAAGGGAAGGGGTAGCGGTGGCCTTAGCTTCGCCCAGCCATAGTAGGTCTCTGGGGTCATCCTCTTCCACTAGTAGGGTGCCCATGGTGATCGAAGTCCCAGCCATGCCACCCTCCATTCCAGTGGTTATCCCTCCCAATAACTCACACTGCCGCTGGGGAATGAGACCGGTGGTCTCTGTTCCCTGGACCTCCCACTGCCGTTGGGGAACGAGAGAGTTTATCTCCATTCCCATGCACTCATTCTGCCATTGGGGAGGAAGGATGGTGCTCCACACTCCCGGGGTTGCAAGGTCCATTAAGTCTCCAGTCCCTGGAACCTGCAGCTGTGCTGTTTCAAATAGTCACTTGCAGTCCTGCTCAAGCTCCCACTCCAGGTCAGCCAGAAAAGACAGATCCAGCTGTAGTTCCTCTATGTCAGCAAGGCCCAGGATGTTGTTACGCTCATCTCGGATGGCCCAGTAGCGCAAACTGTCTGGGTCTCCGAACCATCCACCATCATCAAGAGCCTCCCCCACACCAGACTGGGGCCATCGTAGCCGGCTTCCTCTGGAGAGTCGCCCTCGTCTAGCCACAGGCACAGCTGGACTGCATACGTCTCGGTTGCCATCGTCTACCCACAGTTCCGTCCAGACCAGGTGCACAAGTTCAAACACCTATTCTTCCAGAGGCTGCTCTCCCAGGAAGGGGCATCCATGGATCCAGCTGTTCCTGCAGTCGCTGTTCTCGGGTTGGAAGGGATTCTATCCGGAGAGCCTGCACTTCTTCAAGTGCCTTGCTCCAGAGTCCCCTTCGGATCTGGTATCTGATAGCCAAATGGCTGATTCCTAGCTAGAACAGGGACAGGGATAGGGGAACCTGCTCTCTTAGTCTTTAAAAGGACTTTCCCCGCTGCATTCCCTGCAATCTGGAACAGCAGACACAGGGGTTAAATCCTCCTTCCCTCCAGTAACTGGATGAGACAGCTCTGGAGGTACGAACTCTGACAGTCTTTATTTGGAACACACAGCTTTTATGCACAGACCTCCACAGGGGTCTCCATTCAAAGTAACCCAAAACATAAGCCCGCCCAGCATCACTATGTCTGGGATCCTTATAGACTACACAGGTTTGCTTATACCCTTTCCCCCTCCTTGTTATTACCTCAGGAATGTGTGGTTTGCAATATTTGGCACATTCTTTGGGTATTTGTGGGAATAAGTTTATCTGGTATTGGCTAATAGCGGCTTGACACTTTGTTATTATACTTACCAGTAAGATTAGATAGATTTGTATCAATATAATGTTTTCAGTCTATCTTTGTTAATCTTAGCCTATACCTGCGATTTTATTTATTTTTTATATATAATGGATACATAATAATCATCACTCTATCTACAAATTCTTAAGGATTTTATAAAAAGTAAAGTTTACTATATTTTTGGGTTACTCCTCTTTCTATAGAGATTTTCTATATCTTTTTATCTCTTCCTTTTTTTTTTGCTTAACATTGTTACCTATAGGGATTACCCACCCATTTCTTCAAAAATAGTAACCTGACACCCTCGTCCTTAAATCTTTGTATTTAATATGTTCACTTCACAATACCTAACTCATTCCGGCAGGACCACCTAGCTAACGTAGACCCCAAAATCCAACATAAAGCACTCCATCTTTCTTTTCCACAACTATGAAAATATACTCTCACAACACCAGGGGATTGAACACCCTACATAAACACCGTAAACTCCTCAAGGATGCTAAACACATGTTGTTATTGGCAAATGCAAATATTACAAGTTTTAGAATGAAATTTGCATTTCTTAAACTGTGTACTTTGTCTATAAGAGATATTGCAAACTGACAAGGTGTTAGAAATTGAACATATTGTTTTTCATACATGTTTCTTTAAGCAATAACCTCTTACCTACTTTCAGAGCATAATATGTTTATGTCAATTTGTCTTAGCTTCATACAAAACAAGTAATGTAATAACATCTTCAAGGCTAAAGTACGACATCCTGACTTATGCAATTTTGTCCATGGATAACAGAAATTCCCCAAGTCAGGGAAATTCCCATGATGTGTGCTTCCTTACGTTTTAGTATAAAACATTAAGATAAGATGTTCAGACTTTAGAAAGCCATCTTGTCCCAAGTCAGGGAATTTCCCATGACGTGTGCACCATTTTATTTTAGTTATGGCCTTGTATCTTTGCCAAGTTAAGGGAATTCCTAAAATTAATAAAGCAAAAGTAGTTTGACTTTTTCATATATGAACTACGGTAACCCTAAAATGGAAAAAAAGGCATAAATATATGCACCTTTTAAATGTTAGTGGAGACAGACGCTGCTCCATTTTATGATGACTGAGAGGGGTTCAAGAGGGTATGTTATTCTTTTTTAATGATATTGGAAGCATATAGTTTTGTTTTTTTTTAAACTTTTTTATTATAATTTTGCAAATTAAACAAGTATTAAGGAAAAATAGTCGTGTCATAAGATTAACACAAAATATCAATATTACATTACAATATACACGAAACTACATAAAAGACGTACAACAACAAAAAACAAGATATTGGGTCGGCCATCGGGATCTGGGAAAAGGACAGAGTCGATATTGCTTCTTTAAAGTATTCATTATAGCTAGAGCCACTTTCGGAGTATTATTATCTGTGTTTATCTTACAGAAGCATCAATGCTAGGGTTGTTAAATTACATAAGGCTTGAATAGTTTATTCTTTATAATAATCAAACCATTTTCCCCAAATCTTATTGTAAAAGCTGATGTTATTATCCTTAAAATACACCACCTTTTCCATTAGGCCTTGATATTAAATCTGGGTTTTGATCTTTATTATAGAGGGATATATATTCTGTTTCCATTTTCTAGCAATACATAGTTTAACAGCCATCAAGATATGCATAGTCAAATATTGAGAGAATTTATCAATTTTTGGTAAATTTAAATGGAATAAAAATCTTTCTGGAGATACTGTAATATTTACTTTTAAATCAATAAAGAGTTCAGATATTTCCAATTTAAGAATGTCCAAACCTATACATTCCCACCACACATGTTTGAATGAACCGTGTTCACTATTACAACGCCAGCAGATATTTGAGGAGTTGGCTTGGAATTTATATATATTGGTAGGGACCATATACCATCAATGGATAAGTTTAAGGTATGTTTCCTGTATGTTTATACAATGGACCGATTTTCTTAAAGCTTCAAATGCTTTTAACAATCTTGGGATGAAAAAGATTTATTTAGGTCGGTTTCCCACCTAGAGATCGTATTATATTTTACCTCTTGATTTAATACCTCCAAAGATCTTCTAACTACTGTAGATTTATTTCTAACCTCTCCAAAAAGGATTTTGTCAAAAGGTGAATCTTTTATTATAGTTGCATTATAAAGAAAGTTTTTTTTATTCTTAAATAGGTAAAATATTCTTTATTCATAAGTCCAATTTTTTCTTTAATACTTGGAAAGCTACAAATTCCAGAAAAATCATATAGGTCCGGAATTTTTTAACCCAACTCTAAATAACCAACCAGATGAATTAAGATCTTGAATAAAGAATTTTAGAATCTTCAGAGGGGCAATAGAGGAAATTTGGTTTGGAGCAAAAAGTGTTTCTTTATTGGTATTATAGATTGTAAAGTATGGGAGATAATTACGTTGTCAATAGGTAGGTTTTTAAAAAGTCTTTATCAATCCAGAAAAGATCAAAAGGGTCAAAGATATTACATAGGCTCTTTTCATATATATATAAAAAGCTTTCTGCTTTGAGTTATTATTTCCCCATTCTAAATAGTGTGAAAACATAACTGTGTCATGGATATAAAATGTATTCGGAAATGATAAACCTCCTTCTGCTAATCTAGCTGACATAACTTTAAGAGCAATCCTTGTTTTTGTATTGCCTCAAACATAAGATACAAATAGACCATGAAACAATTGAAGTATTTTCCTTGGAACTCTAAGTGGAATGGTGCGAAGTAGATGTTCTAATTTTAGAAGTAAATATGCTCTGATAATATTTATTCTTCCAAGGCAAAATATTTGTAATTTAGACCATTTTAGGCTAGTGTTTTTAAATTCTCTAAGAAGTATGGTATAATTATCAGTGGTCCATTCTTTAATATTAAAGTTTATATTTATTCCCAGATAAATTGAACCATTTAAATTTGCAGTTATTATTCAGGTTATTTATTAATGCGCTTGGTAGATTATCATGCAGAGCTTGAGTTTTTTGCATATTGATCTTATAGGTAGAAAATCTACTGTATTCTTTTATACTGCGAAGTGTAAATGGTATGGAAGATTCTGGGTTTGTTAATGTCAGAATTATATCATCAGCGAACATTGTTATTTTTTGTTCCTGAGTTCCTAAGTTCACCCCAGTTATGTTATGCTGCTGCCTTATTCTGCCTATGGTTCAATAGAAAGATTATAAAGAAGGGGGCCAATGGGCGTCCCTGATGGGTTCTGTTTTTAATAGAAAACCAAGCAGAATCTAAACCATTACCATAGATTTTTGCTATAGGAGAAGAATATAGAGACATTGTTAGATCCTTAAAAGAGCCCTCAATCCCAAATGCGGAAAGTGTAGCTGATAAAAATTTCCAATTCACTCTGTCGAATGCTTTTTCGGCATCAACTGCTATAAAAACTGTAGAAATAGATTTTTTGCCGACTTCTATCATCATATTCTGAATTTTGCGAATATTATCACTAGCTGATCTTCCTTTTATGAAACCAGATTGGTCTAAATGAATTAGATCTGAAATTATCTGGGACAATCTATCTGCTAGGATTTTTGAAAATATTTTTATATCAAGATTGAGGAGGGAAATTGGACGGTAGTTGGATATGTAGTGTGGATCTTTCCCGGGTTTTGGGATTGGGGAAATCGTGGCTTCCAGCATTCTAGAGGAAAAACAATTGGAGGTTGTTATATCTGAAAAGGTTTTTAATAGTAGAGGGGTTATTATTGACTCAAAGGATTTGTAAAAGTATGCAGAAAATCCATCGGGGCCAGGTTTTTTCCCATTACTAAACTTGGCAATTGTTTTCTTTATTTCCTCTGCTTCAATAGGTTTATTCAAATTAGTAATTTATCAGAGTTTAATTTTGGAAGATTAAGCTTTGTAATAAAGTCTTTTAAATCCTTCTTTGGGAAGCATATAGTTTAATCTTATAAACTCTGCTATAAATTATTGTAATGGATTTCATATGTCTATATTTATATTTTTATATAATAAATATCTAAAAAGACAAAACGTTATTGCTTCCAAGACAATCCTTATTTTATATTGTATTCTTAATTATTCATATATTTTAAATAGAGGGTCTCTTACTGACTATATAAAATTATGGCTAAGATAGCAGGGCTAACCATACAGATAAGTTCTATGCTTAAGATGTTATAGTGGTAAATAGGGGAACCTATTACAATATCAGCCGACAATGTTTGTATACAGGAAATACACTTTGTCAAGATGTGGATTCCCACTTTTGGTACCACAGACTTCCCAACCCAATTCCGTGCAGCACACACTTCTAAAACTGATCATTATCATTCGAGCTACTTGAACTCATTTCGGATAGCCGGCAAGGTATTTCATACTACTATGCACAATTAATGAGATTATATATACTGTCGTAAACCTCTACAGCCCGAACTCCCAATAACAGAACTTTCTCCATAAGGTACTTTTGAGAGTAAACCCTATTCGTACAGACCTAACCTTTATTTGTGTCGACCTAAACCATATTCTAGACTATAAATTAGATACCTCACTACAACTAAACAAAAATAAGTATAAGCAGCTGTTAAGAACCCAATGTAAATCACTAAACAAATTGATTCTAGAGTTTGGCCTATATAACACATGGTGAGCATTAAACCCATCAGACCTCTCCTACACCCACTTCTCACAGGTGCACAAGACACACTCGAGAATTGATTATATATTAGCCACAGGCCCATAAAAAGTACTACATAGTATCCCCCCAAGGCGACACAACATCACCAAGACGCATCAATGCACACCCAAACGCCGCTTAGCCTTACTAGAAGCAAATAAACACAAACATAGCCTTTTACCAGGAAACTCACTTCCAAATCTCAGATCAACCAAAATTCTCCAAAATTCTCCTCTAGATATTATTCAATATGATACCATAGCACATATAAGAAAAAGAAAAGAGGTATCACAATTTTGATTAGCAATGAAGTTTCCTTCCAACTAATAAAAAAGGTAAGCGACAAAAAAGGACGCTATCTCTTATTACAGTGCATAATTAATAATGCTCAATATATGTTAGTAAACATTTATGGCCCACATGAGGGTCACCATATTGTAATGGTATTTATTAATTAATGACTTTACATCATAAAGAAAGCATATTTAGTGTAATGCTTTGGGGGCACCACTAGGGGGAGTGTGTAGGTAGACATGTGCTTCTGGCAGTGACATCACAGGCCAGCCTACTTACACTGAATAAAACCAGATGGAGGAGAAAACTCTGTCTCTTTGCCTGTACCTGACTGAATCTAAGATGTAGTACCAGCTCTGACTTAACCCCAGCCAAAGGGCTGGGGCCTTGTAAGTAAAATGTTGTGTAACATGTAGCAACCTTTAGTTTTGTATTGTATCATAATTGTAGTAAATTGACATTCTGCTAGCATCTGTTTATTTATTATAGTTATATTAAATATACATTTAATATTACAACGTTTTGTGTATTTTCTATCCACATATTCGACCATAATACCATGAATTATAAAAATATTAATGTTGTTCCGTATTGCTTAATTATTATGTATTAAGAGATTAATATTCATATTTAGGTCACGACCACAACATTTGGCGTAGTCGGCAGGATTATGCTTGAATATTGGGGAAAATATAAATGTTATGCATTTTGCTTAAATAATACAGTAAATTGTCTGTCTGTATACAAATGAATAAATGAATGATGATTTGGTTTTAATGGAATGAATGCAGATAGCAGATAGGGATTAGATATTTGTTTTTAAGGTATCTTGTTGTAGAACATAGTGATGAATTATTGTGTTGCTTGTTACCAATCTTTGGTCATTTGTATATAGGAGAAAACTTATATATACTTTACCTTTTGTCTGACCATGTGGATTTTAATCCACCATTGACCACATGGTGTGAATGAGTTGAGGCCTAGTTTCATTGTTTGCTACCATTTGCATAGGAAAAGACTTTTCACTAAACTAGTTCACCAGGTTTTATTGCTAAATTTGACCCTGTTTGTGTACTAATTTACATTTGTTTGGCATTCATGGATTTGTCTAGTAAATTAGTAGTTAAGAAAAAGATACGTTTAGTAAAGCAGATTCAGTGAATAATAGATTTATGTGTGCGTATACACAGAATATTAGTATAAATATATATATGATTTTGACTCATGAAGGAGAGACCACCTTTTTAACAGCTGTGTGACCATGCTTTTCAGCTACAGCTGGGGGAGAATTTGTCCTTGTTGGGGGGTGGGTAGTCTTGCCTGTATGAGAAAAAATAAACTGCATTGTTTTGTAAATGTAATTGCCTAAACTAATCAATTTGTGGAGTGTTTTTCAGCTTTATTATCCAGGACTAAGGAATTACTGGACATATGCAGGAACTGGTAACAAATAAACTGAAAAAATGGTAAAATAATTCCTTTGTCCTATTTAGTCTGAATATTTTAACAAGTTAGCATTTTTAACAAAGTAAGTGTAGGGGCTCAGATTAAGATTTATATTATTTTAGAAGCCATCTATAACTGATTTTAATATTTCCATGCTTTGAATTAGGGTGTATCTACCTAGCGGGTGAACCTCCATAACGTGGGCTGTGATTTTTAGTTACAGTAGCGGGTGGGGAACCTGAGCTAGGGGGTATTTAAACGTGTCCGGATAAGGGGGAGCATACCCAACAGTTGTTGTGCAGTTCTATCCTGTATTATTATTATTTGAAACCCTGTATTACTTATAAGTAGCGTTTTGTAACTTATTTGTAATTGTTTATATATATATTGCTCTGGGAAAGGGATAGGCAAAATCTCTGAGAGACCAGGAAATATATTTAAAAAAAGGGCGTATTACACTAGTGGTAGGGTGGCCTATCATGACCATAGAGACCCTTGGTGACTAGGTTTTGTTGTATATTGCCCTGGGAAGGGGATACGCTATTTAATAGAAATTCCTGAGAGACCAGGAAATATACAATATGTGATACGTGAGTGTACTGGTTAAATTGCAGACATATTGGCCCAGAACCTTTAATCGAGCCGGAAAAGAGGCTGCTGTATGTTTGCTCCTCTATAATTTTGCGGGGGCGGTCACCCCCATGCGGAAAGCCACTGCCATCACAGGGTGGTTAGTTGTGCAGGCCCTTAGCCGCGAGGTGCAAGCATGTCTGTGGAAAGGCTAGAAATTAATAGGGAGTCACACATAGCTGTCAGAAGTGTTGAACTTTGAGACATATTGACCTATATCCTTTCAGAGGCGGAAGAGGTGTTGTGGTTCACTCCTCTATAATTTAACCAAAGGGTGGAGAGTTATTAAACATGTTTAGGTTGGCTAGAAATGTGTTTCCTGAATTGCAGAGAAGATGCAGAAAGCAGCTATTAGCTTATTGTTCTTTAAGAGCCTTGTAAAAAAAAAAAAAAATTAAGAAAGTTATCTTGTTGAAAAAAATTGTTTAGAAAATGAAAAGCTGAAGGAATGTGTTTACATGTCTGTGTGTGTATATATATATATATATATATATATATATATATATTCTAAGTAAAATATTTGCAGTATACGCTATAAGTGACTAGGAAAGTAATCCTGATCTGTTTCCTAACCTTTTCAGATGTAGCAGAAACCAGAGGTGGACATTGGAACACAGATAGAATATCAGATGGAGACCAGTGTTTAAATGTTGACCTTTGATGAGCTATTGAATGTTTTATTTTATTGTCTATTTAACATGTCTATGCTATGATTTTGTGCATACTATTCTCTTATTTCTAGTGATTGTATTGCAATTGAAACCCTTATGTATTATTATTGTTGTATGTATGCTTGCCTGGGAAAGGGGGGAATTGACCCATAGGGACCAGGGGGTATTTTTGTGTAAACCAAACTGGGGTGGGAGGGCTCTAACAATGGAACCCCATTGTCCAGTAGGTGCTTGATTTGTGTCTGTGTAAAGTGCATGAGTGGTTGCAGTTCAAAAAAACAAAAAACAAAATGGAAGAATGATAAGAGAATGATAAGAGAGGATAAGAGAAAGTAGGCATTTTGGGTTATCTATACATGTTTAAATAGAAGGGTGGTAAATAGGAATGTAATTGTTTTGGTTAATGTTTAGATTAAATTGGTTAAATACAGCAGTGATAACGAGTGTTTAGATTAAATTGGTAAATGCAGCAGTAATAACGAGTGTTTGGGTTAAATTGGTAGATACAGCAGTGATATTGTGTTTATCTGTGAATCAGGAGTGTGCTGGATGTGAAGAGAGGTGTGTAGGTATTTATCCAAACGCCATAGGAAAAAAAATATGGTTAAGACACCACAATCAAATGGTACTTGTGATGATTGGCACAGTTATTATTTATGTTTGTGTTCGTCATTGCCTGTGTTTTCATTCAAGAACTTTCAAGCAAGGATATTTTAAGCAGAAGAAGAAGAAGCACTGGACACTATGCTCAACTGTTGCTGTAAGGAGAAAAAATATTGCAGTTAAGAGTGGTGAGAGTCGGAACAAAATGCATCAGGAGCAGGAAACTGTTACGTCAAGGTGGTTAATGGAATAAAGAAAGAAAAAACAAAACAATGTGACCACAAACACACAAAAGTCCTTGATCACATGAACTGTTTCATTCATCCCTGTCTCCATGCGTATGTTCTATGAGACTGTCGAAGAATAGAGTATCCAGTTTCCAGGACTAATGTTTGTGAAAATTCCAGGCACACAGACCAGCCAGAGGCTACAGAAATCGAGTCGGTCTGTGCCATGATTCATAGGTGTTATGAGTTTGTGGTGTCTAATACTATATTAAGCTCCAAAACACATCCTCACATGAACACAATATCATTGGTTAATCTAATAAAACATGGTTTGAGTTGTTCATTATTATAAGGGTGGGTATGTGCCTATTTCCCAACTGGTAATGCATGTGTTCAATGGTGAACATTTATATAAGCAATAAAATGTTAATGGGTAATAATTAATGGGTAAATGGGTATCGTTCTTCAAAAGGTGGGTTTTGTTGTAGGGCAGGTAGTGTTAAAATGGGGAAGATTCAAAATGTACTGGTTTTATAAATGCTTGTTTTATGACATAAGTCAAAGGGTGGTTTGTAATGGTATTTATTAATGAATGACTTTACATCATAAAGAAAGCATGTTTAGTGTAATGTTTTGGGGGCACCACTAGGGGGAGTGTGTAGGAAGACATGTGCTTCTGGCAGTGACATCACAGGCCAGCCTACTTACACTGAATAAAACCAGATGGAGGAGAAAACTCTGTCTCTTTGCCTGTACCTGACTGAACCTAAGATGTAGTACCAGCTCTGACTTAACCCCAGCCAAAGGGCTGGGGCCTTGTAAGTAAAATGTTGTGTAACATGTAGCAACCTTTAGTTTTGTATTGTATCATAATTGTAGTAAATTGACATTCTGCTACATCTGTTTATTTATTATAGTTATATTAAATATACATTTAATATTACAACGTTTTGTGTATTTTCTATTCACATATTCGACCATAATACCATGAATTATAAAAATATTAATGTTGTTCCGTATTGCTTAATTATTATGTATTAAGAGATTAATATTCATATTTAGGTCATGACCACAACACATATCTTCCTAGATCACATCCTTACTTTAACATATGCCCATAAATTTGGAGAAATCCTCATCGGAGGTGACACTAATTTTATTGTAGACCCAACTTCAGACATAACCTCTTCTTCCAAGATTTCACACAAGACGACAAAACAAAAAGCACACTCAACTGCCCTCATAGAAAACGTTCTGCATATACACGGATACCTGGACATTTGGAGGGCCTTACACCCTCTGGACAAAGATTATACATACCACTCCCTCGTACACGATACCTATTCCCAAATTGACTGCTTCTTACTCCCATCAGCTCAGACATCAAAGATATCCAGTGCAAACATAGGTATAATCACATGGTCTGATCACGCTCCGATCACACTATCACTGACCACACAATATCCTACGAGTGGGAACCGTACTTGGAGATTAAACGACTTCCTTCTAACAGACCACAAACTAGTACCTCAAATTAATAAAGATCTAGAAACATACTTCTCCATAAACGACGTAGGAGATATAGGAATAGAAACACTGTGGCAAGCCCACAAAGCGGTCCTCCGGGGACAATTTATTAAACATGCTAGTTATAATAAAAAACAATGAACTAAAGCTTATATAGATATAAATACAGAACTAACCACACTCAAGCGCACTAACAAACATGCACCATCACATGACACCGCACAACAGATTCTTCAACTGCAATCTCAATTGAGAGACATGGAAATGACCAAAACAACATTCCTACTAGCTAAAATGAAACATAAATTCTTTAAAGAAGGAAACAGAGCAGGGAAAATCTTAGCGGCACAACTAAAAGCGAAGACCCTATCATCCAAAATAGCATTCATCCACACGAAAACGGGAGGAAAACTCACCAATCCACAAGAGGTAGTTGAGGAGTTTGGCAAATACTACAGTGATCTATATAACCTGTCAAGGGCAACTAACTGCCATACACCTAAACAGACAGACACAGATACATTCCTGACGCATGTCCATCTATCTACCCTCACCCCAGAAGAAAGCCATGATCTGATACAACACGAGAAATAGTAGACACCCTCAATCAACTACCGAAACATATATCACTCAGACCCGATGGGTTTACAAACCTATACTACTATACATACAAAGACATCCTAGCACCCCATATGAAAACATTGTTTAACCAATGTTTTTAGAAAAGGACCATGCCCGCAGGGATGCTTCAAGCTCATATTACAACCCTACCTAAGCCTGGGAAACCCCCAACCCATTGCCCCAACTTTTGACCAATCTGTTTTTTAAATTGTGACACCAAAATATATGCCAAGCTATTAGCGAACAGAATAAGCCCTATATTGACTCGCATAGTCCATAATGACCAATCAGGCTTCATTAAAGGCAGACAGGGCGCTGATAATACTAGGAAAATTCTTAACATACTATCCCACATTGCTACAGAGAGAACTGAAAGCCTTCTTTTAGCACTGGATGGTGAAAAGGCTTTTGATAGGCTTAACTGGGCATATATGAAAGCGGTTCTCACCAAATACAGCTTCCTACAAGAAATGATTCAAGGCATAATGACACTATATGGTAATCCTACTGCCCAAGTGTACCAATCAGGGTTCACCTCATCATTCTTCAGCCTTACCAACGACACTAGACAAGGATGCCCACTATCCCACTTCTCTTCATCCTTGCATTAGAACCCCTGGCACTCAAAGTTAGGCAAGACCCACTTATAACAGGAATATCCATAGGAAACACAAACTACAAACTATCAATGTTTGCGGACGACATCCTACTAACCATTAGCAAACCAGACACATCACTACCATGTCTTATGAATCTACTACAAGAGTACGGGAAAATACGTATTACAAACTCAATGAAACTAAGACACAAGCCTTACCATTACACCTTCCCAAACCACAAGTTGACAAATTATGCCACACCTTCTTATTTGATTGGAGACAGAACCACATTACATACCTAGGAGTGAAACTCGCTTTACATGACCACAAAACTATATCCATGAACTACAGCCCATTACCACACATATGTACCTCCCTCTTTCAAAATTGGGAACATGTTCACCTCTCAGGGCTTGGCCGAATGCACACTATTAAAATGGTGATATTACCCAAACTTCTCTACATATTTCGGATGTTACCTCTTCATATCCGACCACAAATCTTAAACACTCTTCACTCCACCTTATCCAGGTTTATCTGGAACAAAGCAAAGCCACGATTGCCTATTTCACTACTCCAACAGACACAGCTAGCAGGAGGTCTAAGTGTACCAAAACTTGCCGCTTACTATGAGGCAGCTGTTCTCGAATCTGCCATTCGGCTTCACACCCCTAGACACACATTCCAATGGGTAGACATGGAATTTGACAAAGCACGTCCATACCCCATGCTACACATAATGTGGTCACCAAAAATATATCTACCGCAAAAAACAACACTGTACCCTACTTCTACATTGACACTCAAGTACTGGGACAAGCTCATGGCTAACATAGCAGAGGACAATCATGGACCAAATATGGAATTAAATATATTAAAGACATCTGTGAACAGAGGGATCAAAACATTCCCAGATCTACAAACCCAATTTAACTTGCCTAACTCTCTTGTCTTCCAGTACTTACAACTGAAAAGTATTATAAAACCCAAGTGACCCTTCAATCCCAAATCCCACCACAACGCACTATTCACACATTAGCTGTTATCTCCAGATGTCATACCGCACCGACTAAACCTAAATCTTTATCGCTATGCTATAAAACCATACTAAATAAACCACCACCTCACTCTTTTAAGTATGTGGAGCAATGGGAAAAAGAGGGTATGCCTAAATTTACAGATGAACAATGGCTTATGGCATTAAATGCCCTTAAAGGCCTCACGTCCTGTTTCTGACATGTAGAAGCGCACAAAAAGGTTCTGTATAGATGGTACCTCACCCCACAACGGTTACACCAAATCTACCCGACTACAGACCCCAAATGTTGGAGATGCGAGTCTGGAGAGGGCAATATGACTCACATCTGGTGGGAATGCACCGTGATAAAACCCTTATGGAAACATGTTCAGCAAATACTACAACAATCTCTGAATTACACAACTCATATAACACCATCACTAGCACTGTTACTGACCTTCCCAACCCAATGGGACAAAAGAGATAAAAAAAATAGCCTCTCTTGTTATTCAAGCAGCACGACATCTATTGGCCCAATGATGGAAGAGCACTAAATGCCCCTCTTGTAAACAACTAATACACAAAATACATCAGTACTATCAATATGAGAACAAATACAGGGTTGGGTGAAGTGTAGTGGTATCTGTATGCAGGCAAGCCACTGTAAAAGGTCACTCAAACCTTAAAACATACAATAGAAACAAAAAATATATACTGGGCGCCACAATCACCAGATAAATAAACGAAAAAGATGAAGATAATATTGTTTATTTAATAATGTGCACCAACAATGTGCAAATAGTAAAAAATATATTCACATAAAAAGCCTCAATAGGCTGAAAGACCCATAGGTATAGCAGCTCTTATATAACATGAAAAAGTGCTAAATGCTAAAGTGCAGACAGTCATATAAAGTGGCAGAGTGCAACTCCCATCACTTCAAGCTGGTAAACATAAACAATGTCCACAACTAGTCACATAGACAAAAATCATGTGAAACAGAAACTGCTAATACCAAAGTAGAAGGGTCCCCAATGCTGCTCAACGCGTTTCGTCCTTGAGACTTCGTCAGGAGCTTCTTGATCTTCCCTCTTTCTTCTCTCTTTTAAATCCGCCGGTCTGCCGGTTCTTTCGTGACCACGCATGCGCCCGTCACGCGCACCGTCATACGTCATGACGCACGCGTGAATGTACTGTGCATGCGCGGCCACGTTGGAACGCAAATAACTTTATTGTTTAATGTGCATAGTAGCAACTGAACGTCCTACAACAAGAACGTTCATAACACTGCTGAGACTATCGGCTGATTGAATAAACGTTGCTTCATAGGGAAGGGAAGAAGGGAAAAGGGGGAGAAAAAAATTATTAAACCAAAAAATGTGTATATATATAAATATAGACCAAAAATCATTATAATGAAAAAAATAAAAATATATATAAATATAAAACGAGGTGCATATAGCCCAAATAGAGAAATTGTATATTGAAAAATATATCGAACAGGAGGGGAATAAAAAATAGTATAAAGCACATTTATTCTTAAATAAATAGAATACTCATTTTTGACACTCATTTTTAACATCAATAAAATAAAATACAATAGATGCAGTATCTAAGGAACAGGTTACACATATAAAAATCCTACATCGTGATGATAGAAAAACAGATACTGCATACATAAGAGGATATTATGTCCATAAACATAAATATAAATGAATATGTAAACATAAATAAAATGGGGACATCCATAATAATTCATAGATAACAGAGGTAAAGATGTTGAACTTTTTTAAAAAAATTACAAAAAATATAAAAAAACGTCTTGTAAAACATCATTTAAAAAACATAAAAAAATAAAAAATAAAAAATAAATCTTTAATCAATAAAGGATAAAATATCTAAATCTGTATTAAGACCCAAGGGAACAGATGATTTCATTTTATAAATCCATTCAGTTTCTCTTTTTGCTAGCATCTTTTCTATATCTCCCCCTCTCCAATGTGGTATAACTTTATCAATCCCTATACATATAAAATCTTTAAAATCAAACACATTGCATTCATTACAATGTCTAGGAACACTATGTTTCGTATTCTTATTTTTAATCCCGTTAAAGTGTTCAAGTAGTCTTATATGAAGTTTCCTAATTGTGCGTCCTATATACTGGGCGCCACATTTACATTGTAACATATAAACAACAAATTGACTTTGACAATTGATAAAGTGCTTAATCTTAAAAGTTTCTTTGGTTACTGAACTACAAAATTCTATTACCTTATTTTTCTGAAACTTACACGTAGTACATCTCCCACATTTAAAAAAACCTTTAGGTTTTTCGGATAAAAAATTGATACCACTTTTGTCAACTTCCTTCTTAGGTAAAATGCTAGGGGCTAAAATACTTCTGAGGTTATTAGGCCTCTTATATAATACCTTGGGTCTCTCCGGTAAAATATTCTTTAAAAATCTATCTTGTAATAAAATAGGCCAATTTTTACGGATCGTTTTCTCTATTAAGTTGGCTTTATTATTAAATTTGGTTAAAAAAGCGAATTCAAACTTATTACTGTCAACTTTCTTTTTACTCTTACGTTGAATATCAATTAAAAGATCTTTCCTTCGTAAACTTTCTACCCTCTTTTGTGTATTACATAGAAGTTCACTAGGATAATTTCTATCAGCAAATTTCTTATTTAAAACCTGAACTTGCTCTCTAAAATCATCTTTTTCTGTACAGTTTCTAAAAATCCTCATATGCTGTCCTTTGGGAATATTGGTTAACCAATTACGATGATGACAGCTAGAGAACTCTATAAACCCATTGCCATCCGTAGGTTTGAAAAAGGTTTTACTAAAAACTTTTTCCTTCTTTACTTCTACATTGACACTCAAGTACTGGGACAAGCTCATGGCTAACATAGCAGAGGACAATCATGGACCAAATATGGAATTAAATATATTAAAGACATCTGTGAACAGAGGGATCAAAACATTCCCAGATCTACAAACCCAATTTAACTTGCCTAACTCTCTTGTCTTCCAGTACTTACAACTGAAAAGTATTATAAAACCCAAGTGACCCTTCAATCCCAAATCCCACCACAACGCACTATTCACACATTAGCTGTTATCTCCAGATGTCATACCGCACCGACTAAACCTAAATCTTTATCGCTATGCTATAAAACCATACTAAATAAACCACCACCTCACTCTTTTAAGTATGTGGAGCAATGGGAAAAAGAGGGTATGCCTAAATTTACAGATGAACAATGGCTTATGGCATTAAATGCCCTTAAAGGCCTCACGTCCTGTTTCTGACATGTAGAAGCGCACAAAAAGGTTCTGTATAGATGGTACCTCACCCCACAACGGTTACACCAAATCTACCCGACTACAGACCCCAAATGTTGGAGATGCGAGTCTGGAGAGGGCAATATGACTCACATCTGGTGGGAATGCACCGTGATAAAACCCTTATGGAAACATGTTCAGCAAATACTACAACAATCTCTGAATTACACAACTCATATAACACCATCACTAGCACTGTTACTGACCTTCCCAACCCAATGGGACAAAAGAGATAAAAAAAATAGCCTCTCTTGTTATTCAAGCAGCACGACATCTATTGGCCCAATGATGGAAGAGCACTAAATGCCCCTCTTGTAAACAACTAATACACAAAATACATCAGTACTATCAATATGAGAACAAATACAGGGTTGGGTGAAGTGTAGTGGTATCTGTATGCAGGCAAGCCACTGTAAAAGGTCACTCAAACCTTAAAACATACAATAGAAACAAAAAATATATACTGGGCGCCACAATCACCAGATAAATAAACGAAAAAGATGAAGATAATATTGTTTATTTAATAATGTGCACCAACAATGTGCAAATAGTAAAAAATATATTCACATAAAAAGCCTCAATAGGCTGAAAGACCCATAGGTATAGCAGCTCTTATATAACATGAAAAAGTGCTAAATGCTAAAGTGCAGACAGTCATATAAAGTGGCAGAGTGCAACTCCCATCACTTCAAGCTGGTAAACATAAACAATGTCCACAACTAGTCACATAGACAAAAATCATGTGAAACAGAAACTGCTAATACCAAAGTAGAAGGGTCCCCAATGCTGCTCAACGCGTTTCGTCCTTGAGACTTCGTCAGGAGCTTCTTGATCTTCCCTCTTTCTTCTCTCTTTTAAATCCGCCGGTCTGCCGGTTCTTTCGTGACCACGCATGCGCCCGTCACGCGCACCGTCATACGTCATGACGCACGCGTGAATGTACTGCGCATGCGCGGCCACGTTGGAACGCAAATAACTTTATTGTTCAATGTGCATAGTAGCAACTGAACGTCCTACAACAAGAACGTTCATAACACTGCTGAGACTATCGGCTGATTGAATAAACGTTGCTTCATAGGGAAGGGAAGAAGGGAAAAGGGGGAGAAAAAAATTATTAAACCAAAAAATGTGTATATATATAAATATAGACCAAAAATCATTATAATGAAAAAAATAAAAATATATATAAATATAAAACGAGGTGCATATAGCCCAAATAGAGAAATTGTATATTGAAAAATATATCGAACAGGAGGGGAATAAAAAATAGTATAAAGCACATTTATTCTTAAATAAATAGAATACTCATTTTTGACACTCATTTTTAACATCAATAAAATAAAATACAATAGATGCAGTATCTAAGGAACAGGTTACACATATAAAAATCCTACATCGTGATGATAGAAAAACAGATACTGCATACATAAGAGGATATTATGTCCATAAACATAAATATAAATGAATATGTAAACATAAATAAAATGGGGACATCCATAATAATTCATAGATAACAGAGGTAAAGATGTTGAACTTTTTTTAAAAAATTACAAAAAATATAAAAAACGTCTTGTAAAACATCATTTAAAAAACATAAAAAAAAAAAAATAAAAAATAAATCTTTAATCAATAAAGGATAAAATATCTAAATCTGTATTAAGACCCAAGGGAACAGATGATTTCATTTTATAAATCCATTCAGTTTCTCTTTTTGCTAGCATCTTTTCTGTATCTCCCCCTCTCCAATGTGGTATAACTTTATCAATCCCTATACATATAAAATCTTTAAAATCAAACACATTGCATTCATTACAATGTCTAGGAACACTATGTTTCGTATTCTTATTTTTAATCCCGTTAAAGTGTTCAAGTAGTCTTATATGAAGTTTCCTAATTGTGCGTCCTATATACTGGGCGCCACATTTACATTGTAACATATAAACAACAAATTGACTTTGACAATTGATAAAGTGCTTAATCTTAAAAGTTTCTTTGGTTACTGAACTACAAAATTCTATTACCTTATTTTTCTGAAACTTACACGTAGTACATCTCCCACATTTAAAAAAACCTTTAGGTTTTTCGGATAAAAAATTGATACCACTTTTGTCAACTTCCTTCTTAGGTAAAATGCTAGGGGCTAAAATACTTCTGAGGTTATTAGGCCTCTTATATAATACCTTGGGTCTCTCCGGTAAAATATTCTTTAAAAATCTATCTTGTAATAAAATAGGCCAATTTTTACGGATCGTTTTCTCTATTAAGTTGGCTTTATTATTAAATTTGGTTAAAAAAGCGAATTCAAACTTATTACTGTCAACTTTCTTTTTACTCTTACGTTGAATATCAATTAAAAGATCTTTCCTTCGTAAACTTTCTACCCTCTTTTGTGTATTACATAGAAGTTCACTAGGATAATTTCTATCAGCAAATTTCTTATTTAAAACCTGAACTTGCTCTCTAAAATCATCTTTTTCTGTACAGTTTCTAAAAATCCTCATATGCTGTCCTTTGGGAATATTGGTTAACCAATTACGATGATGACAGCTAGAGAACTCTATAAACCCATTGCCATCCGTAGGTTTGAAAAAGGTTTTACTAAAAACGTTTCCTTCTTTAATGAATAAGGTTAGATCTAAAAAATTGATAGATGTTTCATTAATATCAGATGTGAAATTAAGACCATAACTGTTGGAATTAATATACATTAAGAACTCATCAAGGCAACTTCTACTTCCTTTCCAGATAAACAGAACATCATCTATATAACGCCTCCATTGCACCAGGTTCGCACCAAATGGGTTGTTATGCCATATATTATTCCACTCCCAATCTGCCACAAAAATGTTGGCATAACTTGGTGCGAACCTGGTGCCCATCGCTGTTCCACATATTTGTAGGTAATACTGTCCTTCAAACCAAAAATAGTTATGAAATAAAATGAACCTAATAAGATCCAAAATGAAAATAGCTTGATCTGGATTCATCTGGGGGTCATTGAACAACATGTTTTGTATTGCCTTCAATCCTTTTTCATGGTCTATCACAGTATATAGAGATGTTACATCAATAGTGACCCAAAGATACTCATCTTTCCACTCTAGACCTTCAAATTCCCTAATAATCTGGGTGGAATCCTTAGTGTAAGATCCAGTTGTAATAACATATTTTTGTAAATAAAAATCTATATATTGGGATATATTACTCGTAAGTGAGCCAATCCCACTAATAATAGGTCTCCCTGGTGGAGAAACCAAACATTTATGTACCTTTGGCAAATAATAAAAAACAGCCGTTTTAGGTGAATTAATAAAGAGATATGGAAATTCATCTTTATCAATTATTCCTTTTTCCATACCTGACTGTAATATCTTGCATAATTCTCCCTTAAAACTAAAGGTAGGATTGTTAGCCAAGGTTTTATAAGTGTTGGAATCTCCTAATATTCTCTGGGATTCTTTTAGATAATCATCTCTATTTAAAATCACAATACTGCCACCTTTATCAGCTTGTCTTATTACTATCCCTTTATTTTCTTTAAGTGCTTTCAAAGCTTGTTTTTCTTTCTTTGTCAAGTTCTCTTTGCCTCTATTCTTAGAAAAATTCTCAAATTCGCTCATTATCATTTCACTAAAAACCGGTATATGGTGTCCTTTTTCCCATGTTGGGAAAAACTTTGATTTATTTTTAAAACCTGAATGAATAACCTCCGTTATAGTGTTATCAATATCAATTTGTGTCCCCTCAATTAATGGGCCATGTTGGCCATCATCTATTTTATTTTTAAGAACAGTCTCTTTTTTCTTCTCAAAAAATCTTTTAATTGTGAGTTTTCTTAAAAATTTCTGAGTATCAATAAATAACTCGAACAAATTAGGATCTGTCTGGGGGGCAAATTTTAGACCTTTATTTAAAATCTGTAATTGCTCAGTACTAAAAGTCTCATTAGACAAATTTAGAATACCTTCATTGTTCTTTACCGTATTTAATCTGACATTTCCCCTTCCTCTATTCCCCCTAGCCCTCCAGTTGCCCCTAGGAGCTTTCTCTTCTTGGGGGGAGTGCAGGTGATCTGTAAGGGGGAAAACCTGTTTCTGTGAGACCATGAATTTTGGTCTCGTGGTAGGGTGCTCCTTTGGCGTTTCTCTAAAAAAACTTCACGTTGATCTTGTATATCTCTACCTTTCTCATTTGCAGTGGATTTTTGGGGCTCTTTACGTCTGACCGCCCTATCATTTCTTTCAATATTTTCCACTCTCGCTGTATAGGATCCCTTAGTAGTCCCCTTATTATTATATTGATTAGACTTATTAGTCCTAAATCTATTGGGTGAATAATTCGGTATACGGTTCTCTTCATAAGTATTCACTCTAGTATTCGATCCTTTAAATGTGTGATTCTTCATATGTCCTGTTCCTCTCCTTTCGTAAGGCACATAAGGCCTATTTTCCCTATAATTCCTATTCTGTACATCCCTATTTCTTTTTTTCTTCCATTCTCTTTGTGCACCTCTTTTATAATCATCCTTGTCCCTACTTAGCTTATTTTCCTTAATGTTAAGAATCCTTTCTTCCAATTTTTCTACATTCTTATTCAATAAGCTACTATTCTCCTTAATTGTATCTTCATCAAAAGCCTTATTAATTTCTGATTCTACTAAATGAATCTCCTCTTCAATATTTCTCAGGCAATCTTCCTGGTATTCAACCAGGAGCTCCATTAATTTATTTGAACATGTGTCGAGAGTTTTATTCCATTTTTCCATAAAACTGGAATTTTCTTGTCCAAAGGCTGGTTCTTTTTCAATCCTTAAGCCTCTTGGTATAATCCCAAGTTTCAAATATTGTTGTAAATATTTAATCTCCCACCATTTTTTAACCTCTTTTTCCGCTAATCTCTCTAATTTTTGAAAAGAAAAATTCACCGTATGGCTAGTCTTTGTTTCTCTTTGTGAGAATAGACTCTCAATACGTCTATTCCTTGCATCTCTCATAGTAGTAGTCATGAGTCGACAATACGCCATTTTTCACTAACCGAGAGAAAAAAAACAGAATAGGTTAAGTCACAATGAACAAGAGACTTTATAATTTGCCAGGAAATAGTGAGATAATAAAATGGAGAAATGCCTTCAAACTCACAACCTCCGCCCAATAGAGTGAAAATAATACCCCCAAAGGAGTATATAATATATAGAACAAATACAGGGTTGGGTGAAGTGTAGTGGTATCTGTATGCAGGCAAGCCACTGTAAAAGGTCACTCAAACCTTAAAACATACAATAGAAACAAAAAATATATACAGGGCGCCACAATCACCAGATAAATAAACGAAAAAGATGAAGATAATATTGTTTATTTAATAATGTGCACCAACAATGTGCAAATAGTAAAAAATATATTCACATAAAAAGCCTCAATAGGCTGAAAGACCCATAGGTATAGCAGCTCTTATATAACATGAAAAAGTGCTAAATGCTAAAGTGCAGACAGTCATATAAAGTGGCAGAGTGCAACTCTATTTTTGGTTTGAAGGACAGTATTACCTACAAATATGTGGAACATCGATGGGCACCAGGTTCGCACCAAGTTATGCCAACATTTTTGTGGCAGATTGGGAGTGGAATAATATATGGCATAACAACCCATTTGGTGCGAACCTGGTGCAATGGAGACGTTATATAGATGATGTTCTGTTTATCTGGAAAGGAAGTAGAAGTTGCCTTGATGAGTTCTTAATGTATATTAATTCCAACAGTTATGGTCTTAATTTCACATCTGATATTAATGAAACATCTATCAATTTTTTAGATCTAACCTTATTCATTAAAGAAGGAAACGTTTTTAGTAAAACCTTTTTCAAACCTACGGATGGCAATGGGTTTATAGAGTTCTCTAGCTGTCATCATCGTAATTGGTTAACCAATATTCCCAAAGGACAGCATATGAGGATTTTTAGAAACTGTACAGAAAAAGATGATTTTAGAGAGCAAGTTCAGGTTTTAAATAAGAAATTTGCTGATAGAAATTATCCTAGTGAACTTCTATGTAATACACAAAAGAGGGTAGAAAGTTTACGAAGGAAAGATCTTTTAATTGATATTCAACGTAAAAGTAAAAAGTAAGTTGACAGTAATAAGTTTGAATTCGCTTTTTTAACCAAATTTAATAATAAAGCCAACTTAATAGAGAAAACGATCCGTAAAAATTGGCCTATTTTATTACAAGATAGATTTTTAAAGAATATTTTACCGGAGAGACCCAAGGTATTATATAAGAGGCCTAATAACCTCAGAAGTATTTTAGCCCCTAGCATTTTACCTAAGAAGGAAGTTGACAAAAGTGGTATCAATTTTTTATCCGAAAAACCTAAAGGTTTTTTTAAATGTGGGAGATGTACTACGTGTAAGTTTCAGAAAAATAAGGTAATAGAATTTTGTAGTTCAGTAACCAAAGAAACTTTTAAGATTAAGCACTTTATCAATTGTCAAAGTCAATTTGTTGTTTATATGTTACAATGTAAATGTGGCGCCCAGTATATAGGACGCACAATTAGGAAACTTCATATAAGACTACTTGAACACTTTAACGGGATTAAAAATAAGAATACGAAACATAGTGTTCCTAGACATTGTAATGAATGCAATGTGTTTGATTTTAAAGATTTTATATGTATAGGGATTGATAAAGTTATACCACATTGGAGAGGGGGAGATACAGAAAAGATGCTAGCAAAAAGAGAAACTGAATGGATTTATAAAATGAAATCATCTGTTCCCTTGGGTCTTAATACAGATTTAGATATTTTATCCTTTATTGATTAAAGATTTTTTTTTTTTTTTTTAATATGTTTTTTAAATGATGTTTTACAAGACGTTTTTTATATTTTTTGTAATTTTTTAAAAAAAGTTCAACATCTTTACCTCTGTTATCTATGAATTATTATGGATGTCCCCATTTTATTTATGTTTACATATTCATTTATATTTATGTTTATGGACATAATATCCTCTTATGTATGCAGTATCTGTTTTTCTATCATCACGATGTAGGATTTTTATATGTGTAACCTGTTCCTTAGATACTGCATCTATTGTATTTTATTTTATTGATGTTAAAAATGAGTGTCAAAAATGAGTATTCTATTTATTTAAGAATAAATGTGCTTTATACTATTTTTTATTCCCCTCCTGTTCGATATATTTTTCAATATACAATTTCTCTATTTGGGCTATATGCACCTCGTTTTATATTTATATATATTTTTATTTTTTTCATTATAATGATTTTTGGTCTATATTTATATATATACACATTTTTTGGTTTAATAATTTTTTTCTCCCCCTTTTCCCTTCTTCCCTTCCCTATGAAGCAACGTTTATTCAATCAGCCGATAGTCTCAGCAGTGTTATGAACGTTCTTGTTGTAGGACGTTCAGTTGCTACTATGCACATTGAACAATAAAGTTATTTGCGTTCCAACGTGGCCGCGCATGCGCAGTACATTCACGCGTGCGTCATGACGTATGACGGTGCGCGTGACGGGCGCATGCGTGGTCACGAAAGAACCGGCAGACCGGCGGATTTAAAAGAGAGAAGAAAGAGGGAAGATCAAGAAGCTCCTGACGAAGTCTCAAGGACGAAACGCGTTGAGCAGCATTGGGGACCCTTCTACTTTGGTATTAGCAGTTTCTGTTTCACATGATTTTTGTCTATGTGACTAGTTGTGGACATTGTTTATGTTTACCAGCTTGAAGTGATGGGAGTTGCACTCTGCCACTTTATATGACTGTCTGCACTTTAGCATTTAGCACTTTTTCATGTTATATAAGAGCTGCTATACCTATGGGTCTTTCAGCCTATTGAGGCTTTTTATGTGAATATATTTTTTACTATTTGCACATTGTTGGTGCACATTATTAAATAAACAATATTATCTTCATCTTTTTCGTTTATTTATCTGGTGATTGTGGCGCCCTGTATATATTTTTTGTTTCTATTCTATCAATATGAGATACTCTCTGCAGATTCTTACATAAAAAAAGATAGAACATATATGGACACCATGGCTCACCATGATAAACGGTGGACCTGGACCCACTAAACAAGTCCCCTAAATCGATATACTTCAACGCTAAAACACACCGTATATCCACTCAAGCGACCCTAACCTGGATGCCACAGGACTTTTGGTCAATAGATTAAGAGGGATTGTAGGTTAAGAGACCAAAAATTGTACAATTGTCAAAAGACACTGTGTATCAAATATATGATGTATTCATTTTGTGTTCTATTGTGTATTATGTGACCAGATGTGTCATTTGACTCTCCTTCTGCGAAAGGAACAATATACTGACTTGTCGTCTTGCACCCCCACCCTTCAACTTTTTTTGTATTCTCTTTTACCTTTTGCCTTTTGAAAAAAATAAAAACTTTAAATTTCAAAAAGTACTACATAGAAAGTACTATGGTCTGATCATGCACCAAATGTAATAACAAATTCTGATCAATTTGCATCAAGAGGATACGCCCCACGGAGACTCAATGAGTCAGTATCGTGTGACGATACATTCAAGCTTATGGTAGAAAAGACACTCACAGAATACTTTACAACAAATAATAATAAAGGGATGTCCCCTTTATCAGTGTGGCAAACACATAAATCAGTCATAAGTCGCCTCTTCTTAAGTAGAGCCTCATACCTAAAAAAACAATCGCACAAAAACCACATGACTCTACTATGAGTGCCCCAAGAAATCACTATGAAATACTACCTTCAGCCTACTGAGCCATTACAGAATACCATTGACCACCTCACTATAAGCATCAATAAATTATCCATGGAAAAAATTATACATTTGATGCAAAAACTAAAGATTAGAGAATACCATCAAAACAATAAAACTGGCAAACTCCTAGCAATATCTACATCCCTATTAAACACTGACATAAAGATTCTCGCAAAATATATGTAAATAGGTTAGCCACTATCCTTCCCACAGTTATCCATGGGGACCAAGTTGGATTCGTGAAGGGTAGACAGGGAGGTGACGGCACGCGAAAGGTGTTGGACCTGATGCAGACTTGCGGGTGAGGGGGGAGACATTGCATTTCTTTCACTAGATGTGAAAAAAAGCATTTTTGACAGACTGCACTGGCCCTTTCTCCTTCCGATGCTGCGTAAGTATGATTTCCCTGGGGAATTTCTATCGGTGACGATGGCTCTATATAGCAACCCAGCTGCCAAGGTAGTGGGAGGCGGCTTCACTTCAATCCCCTAGGCAATAGCTCTAGGCAAGGCTATGCACTGTCACCTTTACTATAGCGCTTGAACCATTCACGTCACTAATAAGAGAAAACTGACATTCAGGACATCAAAGTTAATGACACAGAGTACAAGCTTACGTTATTTGCGGATGATGTCCTTCTTACCCTAACGAAGCCCTTTATATCTCTGCATGCCTTCACCAAAATACTACATGAATATAGCAGATGCTCGTATTATAAATTAAACGTGTCCAAGACACAGGCTATGGGTATTAACATATCGAAACAATTGCTGCAAAGCCTAAAATCTAAACACCCTTTTGACTGGAGAACAGACAAACTCACTTTCTTAGGGATAGCCTTCACACCCAATATCTAACACCCAACACATCTATAAAGCAAACTCCAGAAGACTATTGGGAGAAATAAAAACAACACTATGTAATTGGAGAGGAAAATACTTCTCATGGATGGGCCACATAGCAGCTATCAAAATGATGATTATCCCTAAATTCCAATATTTATTTAAAACCCTTCCAATCTGGATGACCATTATTTTAAAGAAGCTCAAAAATGACTCAACCAATTTATCTGGACACACAAAGCACCTAGAATAACAGCAACTACACTTTACCAAAAAACTGCAGATGGCGGAATGAATGTACCAAACTTACCCATATACTACCAGGCAGCCATTATAAATAGCATTGTACCAGCCCAACTTCAACAAAAACTACCTCAATGAGTTACCCTAGACAATAATGTAATGAAGAAACACACATTCCTATCCTTAATATGGCTATGAAAACAAGTTAGACCCAAGAAGGTACCAATGTTACCTACCACAGCAATAACAATTCATGTATGGGACCTAAACAAACACAAATGTTGCTCAAGGAGCCCAAACTCACAAGCCATGCCATCTCGACCTTACATTCAGTAATACCTAACTTTAATTGCAGGGTATGGGAATGACACAAAGCTTTCCATATGTATCAATTTTATTTAGATTGCAGAAGGTTAATCTTTCAAAAATTGAAACAGATGTACGGTCTCCTATCAGTAACACAATCCTCATACTTACAAATACAGTCTTGGTTTCCAAAAGCAAAAAACCTGGGTTAAAAATGATGTAAATGAACACCGGCTGACGAGCTTTGAGACTGTATTCACAAAAAAGATATCCATAACACTTTCAATGAGCATACATGACATGAGATATTTCGTACCCCAAAAACACTCACATTATGTGCTATTTACAATCGCAGAAGATACTGTATTGCTGGTATTTAGTACCAAAATTGATTTGGCTATCAAAGAAATTCAGTTGGAAAGAAGTAGAGAAAGTTTTTTAAAGTCCAAGCATTCAGTTGAAAAGAAGCAGAATGTTAGGTGTGTCCAAAGTGTGTCCATTTGTCTGGTTTGATCTGATGCTTTGATGATTTCTTGAATCTGGCATCCAACCCCCTGGATCTTAGACTTATCTATCAAAACATATTGGATTTTCGCTGGAGATGCCAGACGGGTATTGGCACCATTCTCCACATTTGGTGGGAATGCCCACGACTACCTACTGGGCAGAAGTGATCAAACTAATTTACACTAGCACGGGGATTACAATCCCCAAAACGCACATATGCATGCTGCTCCATAACTACCTTTCTAAACTACCCAAAGCAATAAAATATCTCATAAATCAAATTAATATCATGGCACTGGCAATGATAAATAAAAGGTGGAGCAACTCTGATGCACCGACCATAACACAGGGTATAAAAAAAAAAAAAAAACACAACTATATGAAACTTCATGCAGAGCAGCGTCTACCACTAAAGCAAAATTCTGGAAATCTGCATGGCACATGTGGAATGTCTCTAGACACCACACCACACCAGACTCTTAAAACCCAATAAAAATGCTCAAATGTTCAAAGTCTCGACAGCTGAGCTCATAAATGTTCTTAACTGTTCATAAACATTTATAAATGTTCAAAAAGGTACAGAACAGGTCTTACCATGATGTTACTTGTCATACCATAATACCACCTGTTAAACACACTTCCACAGATCAACAAGATCACTGTGGCTTCAGGCAGTTTCCGACAAAGTCATAAACACCCTTTGGTGTATGCACCAAGACCACGGTGACAGTGAATTGAAACCATAGCACTATGCTTTCTCTCTCACAGTTACCCTACTCCTTCCCTACCCACTAGCCTTCCATTCTTTTACCCCCCTTGATTGAACAAATAATATTCACATTGTTGTACACTGTAATACAACATGTATTGAGTAACGCTATGTACTAATGCTACTGTAAAAAATGCATTCAAGCATATTGTATAACCTGTAAAATGCTGTACAGAATGTGAATTTAAAATTGCATAATAAAAAAAGGAGTGTTCAACTGAAGCTCTAATCAGTGACTTCTGGTTTGTCCTGCTGTAAGCACCCAAATGATCTTAGGTAAATTGTCAAGCCATGCTAAAACAGTTTAACATTCTATTGTGGGATGCTATCAGAGTACTTCTTCCACCATACTCATCACTACACTCAACAGGCAGCAGTGGTTAGCATGCTTGTACTGTTCCATTAACCCCTTAAGGACTGAGGCAGTTGTACAAGTTGTGATCAAAACAAAACATAAACAAAACCTTGAATTTGTGCAATATGTCTGTTCAGGCATAATTTACCTCTTTAATATTATGTACACCCACACTTATCATAAAACATTTTATTCAGGAGAAACAGGGGTTTCGTGTCACATAAAATATTTATATATTATATAATAATAATAAAATATTTTGAGAAATTAAGAAATGTTATTTTTTAGTTTTGCATGGCATTTTACTGTAAATGTCTCAATAGTGTTAGCTGTTACTGCAATGAAGTACACATATTTGTATTCAGCGATGTCTCACAAGTAAATCAGTAACCCCAATGTACAGGTTTTATGGTGTTTTGGAAAGTTACAGGGTCAAATATAGCACATTACATTTTTCAGTTTATACACAGTGGAATTTGCCAGACTGGTTATGTTGCCTTTGAGACCAAATGGTAGCCCAGGAATGAAAATTACCCCCATGATGGCATACCATTTGCAAAAGTAGACAACACAAGGTATTACAAATGGGGTATTGTCACATCATGCCATGTTCTGCAGAGATGTCTGGCTTTGATTTCTGACATCCATTACTCTTTTTATATTTCTTGTTTAGTTTTTCTTGGTTTTTCTGGTTTTCTATTCTGTGTCTGGTTTTCTTTATGCTGGGTTTTTCTGGGTTCATTCCTGTAATCCGTCCCTGGAATTCCCAGTGTCCAGGTTTCCTTTAAATGTTTGTTTTATGTTGTCACACCCATTTGTTTTCCATTTTCCTTTGTTTCAGTCTGGACCTGCAGCAGTGTTTCAAGTCTTTGCCCTTTCTTGCAGGTAAGTGCTATTGTGGTTCTTTTAGCGAACATTAGGCAGTGTAGGACCTGCCGAATAAGGGGTACATTGGCGTTGTGGCAGGCTTATGCAATGTATGATCATATAATGTAACTAAATCACCATACTTTTCATATATAGTGCTTAGTTATGTCTCCTCTTGTTTTGCCTATTATATCTTGTCTTGTTTTATTTTGTAATCCCAGTCCATGTACAGTCCTGTCCTGCCCCTGTTTAGTTAATGTTCCCTCATGTCTTGTGTACATGTTCTGGGTTTAGCTTCCTATCCTTCTCTGGTTCTGGGTTCTATCTTGTTTTCATGTTTGGTGCCTGTTCTAGTCTTGCCTTGTTTCTGTACTGGATACATGTCTGCTGCAGAGCCCCCCTATCCAGTTCCTGGGAGGTCTGCATATCAAGCTGATCCGCTATTCTGGTATGTGGCCGCACAAATGCTGGTGCTCAACGCGAGAGGACTTGTGGTTACCCTGCACCAGGCTCTGATAGTCCATTACCACGCTGAGACTCCCAACTCCACTTCAGGCACTCGGGGTCCCGGTCTCCGAACCGCCACCCGTGACAGGTATGTCCAGTCTTTAATAGCCACTTAGTCACAAACACTGGCCAAAGTTAGCATTCATATTTGTTTGTGAAAAAGGCAAAAAAATAAATTGACTCTAACTTTTGAAAACACCATAAAACCTGTACATGGGGGGGTACTGTTATACTCAGGAGACTTTCATGAACACAAATATTAGTGAGACAAAATAGTAAAATGTATCTCAACAATTATATCGTCAGTGAATATGCTTTACTGTTTTGAAACACTAATATTTGTGTTCAGCCAAACCTCCTATGTATAACAGCACCCCCCCATGTACAGGTTTTATAGTGTTTTTGAAAGTTACAGGGTCAAATCTAAAACTGTTTTTCCACAAAAAAAATTGCCAGATTGGTTAGGTTGCCTTTGAGAGCGTATGGTAGCCCAGGAATGAAAATTTCCCCCTTGATGGCATACCATTTGCAAAAGACAACAACCCGAGGTATTGCAAATGGGGTATGTTCAGTCTTTTTTAGTAGCCACTTAGTCACAAACACTGGCCAAAGTTAGCGTTCATAGTTTTTTGCATTTTTATCACACAAACAAATATAAATACTAACTTTGACCAGTGTTTGTGACTAAGTGGCTACTAAAAAGATTAGACATAACCCATATTGAATACCCTGGGCTCTGTCTGACCCTAATT
>OW240914.1:262669760-262693242 GCA_933207985.1 Pelobates cultripes
TAAGGTTCGGGGCTCCTCGAAAGGTTACCTTAGGTTCTGGCGGTAATATATCCCGTAAATCCTTATCTGTTTTTAATATCGGCCAATATTTATGGCCCACTGGGGTCAAATTCGCATAAATGGGCGCATAGGTACTGCCCATCACAGTCCCCCTCAGCTGTAGATAAAACCTGGAATTAAACCAAAAATAGTTGTTATCTAGAGTCCATCTTATACACTCAACCAGGAATTCTATCTGAGCATGGTCCAATGTTTGATCCAACTCCAGGAAGTATTTGACAGCCGCACAACCTTTGTCGTGAGGTATGCATGTATATAAGGAGCTGACATCACAGGTCACTAGAGCATATCCCTCCTTCCATCTAAAGTCCCTAAGTAAACCACTTGGCACTTTTTTGGGTGAATCGAAAGGTTTTTATAGATGCAAAATGTGTTATGCCTGCAGGACAGTAAATAAGAAGAGCATTAGAGTGTAGCTGTCTTTTAAATCAGAGATGACCAATAAATAATATAATATTAGGGAACATATAACATGTCATTCTAATAACGTAATATACCTCCTACGATGCCTGTGCCATCTTCAATACGTGGGAAGGACGACTCGTCCTCTCCACGTAAGAATGAGAGAGCACATATATAACATCAAGAAGGGTTTGGAGTGACATAGTGTCTCTGAGTACTTTAAGAAGAAGCATAACCAGGACCCCAGTGGGTTAGAATTTGTAGGGATCAAGCCGGTGAGCAGGGGCTGGAGAGGGGGTGATTTCCTCCGGAAGATCAGACAGGAGGAGATGCGATGGATGTTTTATTGGACACTCTAATTCCATTTGGTCTTAACAAAGATTTTGAGTTATATAACTTTTTATAATTCTTATTATATTTTTTACTGTTCATCCCATTTTCTGGATTTTTATGAGAAATTCCCCTTAAGTACCTTTTATAGTGTGCCACATATATATTTTTCATTTATGGTTATTACTTTTTATTTTTTATTTTGTCTTACTTTTTTATTGGGATTTTTTATCATCATCTTTCCTTCCTTAACATACCTGGGCGAACCAACACTGGGGTACTGGACCTTTCTAATGGCTGTTGTTGTAATTAAGATTTAAGATTATAATAATTTTTCTAATCTAGTCATTTTTTTATTATTTTAGTACAAGTTTTGAGTTAGACAATTGAGTTGGTATTTTTTTTATAAATGAAAAACTCTAGACATATAAAGCACTACAGCAAGCTGCGTTTCTTTTTCTGTCTAAAGTGTGCATATAGTATGATTTATAAAACTCACCCTAAATGCTTAAATACAGCACACAAAATATATACAGGGAACACAATGTTTCATAGAGCACAAATGGACATAACTTATGACATTGTGCCAAATATATTGCACTCACAAGATAAGAATATCAGGGGTGCCACCCCTGATATTGCAGGGGCTAATTTTCTTCTAGATGTCTCCAATCTACCTCTATAGGGGCTGATCAGCTAGATCTAAGCAAGGGACTCTAGCTAGGTGTAGATACAAAAAAGAAAAATAATCCCTCGCATGTCTTCCCCTTAGGAACTTCCTCAGTGATCAAGTATTAAAAACAAATAAATACAAAGTGCACTGAGGAATAAATGCATGTTTGTTTCTTTCTTGTCCAGACTCAAATGCAGACAGTGGAGGAGCTGTTACAGCACTGAGTTTTACACCCTCCATACCTGTTCCTGCAGCTTTGCTATTTGGGCTTATTGGACTACAGCAGACACTGGCCAAGATAGCTGGTACTTATCTCTCCCCACCAGCCTATAAAAGCACTTAAAGGCACATGCAAAGTGCTTAAAACAGGTGCCATCTAGTGGTCAGGTGCCTGTTGGCAGGTGCCTACTCTACCTAATGGGAAATCTCTATATTGAATTTCACTTCTTCTTTGCCCTTTTATTGGTTACTTTTTCTATATTTATCTGTAAACAAAATTTATTGCAAAATATGTAGAGAATAGTTATATTAATATATATTTTACAGTATCCATCGGTGCCCATCTTCACACCTTTTTGGTTTGTCTGAATTTCCTGATTTTCCTTTTTCATCAGATAAAATTCTAATTCTTCATCCATATATTAAAATAAAATTTAAAAAAATAAAAAAAAAACTCTTATTTCTAACCATTCATGCTTTTGCTTGGAATTAATTTTGAACAGTATAACAGCAGATGTTTTTTACCATCTCAAAGCAACTATGCATGATTAGGATCTTGCATATTAGAACAAGAATGCTGATATTTATTGGCTTGACTTCTTAAACAATTTAGATAAAGGGGAGTTGGTCTTGAAAGCCGAGTATAAATATAATTCTATAGGTTAGTGTTAGAGGTTACCACATTATTCAATACACTTCTGATTAGGCATTTCCGTGTAGAAATTTCACAGCTGTACTCAAGTCATCTGTCTTGCCAGATAATTCTGAGAAACGTGGTTTAGTTTTATATATTTACGTTTCATTCAAAAGCATTTTTTCTTTTTTACTCTTTCACATATCTTCTTTTACTTACACTTAAAAGGCTATGACATCCATGTAATGTTATTCAATTCTTATTTGCATCTGTCATATATCTGTATTTTATCTCTGGTATAGATTAAAGGCACACACATGTTCTCTACTCAGACACTTGACCATCAGTAAAGGATGAAGTTCCGCAGGAGGAAATTGGGGCATTTTACCTGGTACTTATGGCTGAATTGAAACTGAAACCTTTGTAACCTAATAGCCCCATATAAATATGTGGCTATATCCACTTTATCTACCAATAAAATCTTTTGGACTAAAATACTGGTGTAAATGTAAAATTGAATTTGAATGTAATATCTAATTGAAAAAGGACTAACATTCTAATTAGAGAATTGTCCATTAATACATTTTACATCCAGTGTGCCCATTAATAAATACTACAGTCAGTGTATTGGTCTGTGTGTATTTTTGAGTATGTTTGGCATTGCCAACCTGCTTATGAGCTTGAGAATGTGTGTCTAACAGTGATTATCCTTGTGTGTAAATGTATGTCTCTGTAAGCATTGATATATTTGTGTGTGGGGTAGCTGCTTGCCATGTTTTGTGTGTATGGGGGAGCTGTCTGTGGCCTTTTTGCATTGGGTTTATGGTGAAGCAATGTTATATGACTGTGTGTGTATATTGAGTGTCTTCAACGGGTTACTGCAACTGGGTTACTGTGACAGGGCCAGTGTGATGGGGTGAGAGAGGGGTGAATGAATGATGACATTGGTGGAGGAGTGAGTATGACAGAGCGAGGGGAGGTAAATGTGACAGGATTAGGAGGGTTAATGTGACAGGATGGTTTGGCCTTGTTATGAGTGAGTGTTACAGGGTGTGGATGAATGTGGCATGGATAGATGAGGAAGTGTGACAGGGTGAGGGGTAGTGAGTGTGACAACATTATAGGGTTTATGTGACAAAGTAAGTGTGGGATGGTTGGGGGGTGAGTGTAACAGGATTCAAGGGGCTAAGGTGATAAGGCGAGTGTGTCAGGGTGTGTCAGGATTCTAGGTGAGTATGACAGTGTTACAGGATTAGGAATTGTTAATCTGATAGAGGAGTATGGCAGAGAAATGGGAGGTGAATGTGACATGGTTGGAGTGAGTGTGTGTGACAGGATTGGGGGGTTAATGTGAGTGGGTCAGGGTGAAGTTTTCCTGAGTGCCATTAATAAAACATCTTAAATATTGTTCCAGTGATTGGTTGGCTCTCTCAGCCAGACCATTGGTTTGAGGATGTTATGAAGATGAAAATGATAATTCTATACCCAACTGTTTGTTAAATGCTCTCCAAAATCATGACACAAATTGGGAACCCCTGTCTGACACAGTACTAAGCAGAATACCATGTAAACTGACTATTTCGCGTATAAATATATGAACCAGCTCTTGGGAAGAAGGTGTCTTTTTGAGCGGAACAAAGTGTGCTATTTTAGAATACCAGTCAACAACCATTAGGATGGTGTTATAGCCTTTAGAAATCAGGCGTTCCACAATAAAGTCCATAGATAAATGAGACCATGTGATTCTGGGTATAGGAAGCGGTTGCAATAACCCACAAGGTAGATAATGGGAACCTTAGAAACCGCACAAATAGTACATGCCTCCACATACTCTCTGATGTCCTTTCTAAGAGATGGCCACCAAATGATCTGGAGACCGTGGACACAGTTTTATTAATACTTTAATTATATCATCAGTGTAAGTGCCATTTATGTGGAAAAATGTCCCTTTCACTGACGATATCATCAATTGTAATACATTTTACTGTTTTGAAACACTAATATCTGTGTTCAGCGAAGTCTTTTGAGTAAAACAATATCTCCCATGTACAGGTTTTATAGTGTCTTGGAAAGTTACAGGGTTAAATATAGTGCTAGCAAATTAAATTCCCTGGACTTTCGGCCTGGGTTGTCAGGCAGGTCCTGCAAATTGTAATTAATAAAATGACCTAATCATGTAAAACTATGTAGAAGTATATATATATATATATATATATATATATATATATATTTTATATTTTTTATTTATATATATATATATATATATATATATATATATATATATATATATATATATATATATATATATATATTATTTCGTTCTACGTGTATTTTGATATCAATATATAAATATCAAAATTCAGTTAGAACGAAATTACACACATATATATATTTTAATTATTTTTTTACGTATTTACATATTTTTTTTGTATTATATATATATATATATATATATATATATAAAATTACGAATACAGTTGCAAGAAAAAGTATGTGAACCCTTTGGAATGATATGGATTTCTGCACAAATTGGTCATAAAATGTGTTCTGACCATCATCTAAGTCACAACAATAGACAATCACAGTCTGCTTAAACTAATAACACACAAATAATGAAATGTTGCAATGTTTTTATTAAACACACCATGTAAACATTCACAGTGCAGGTGGAAAAAGTATGTGAACCCCGAGACTAATGACATCTCCAAGAGCTAATTGGAGTGAGATGTCAGCCAACAGGAGTCCAATCAATGAGATTAGATTGGAGGTGTTGGTTACAGCTGCCCTGCCCTATAAAAAACACACACCAGTTCTGGGTTTGCTTTGCACAAGAAGCATTGCCTGATGTGAATGATGCCTCGCACAAAAGAGCTCTCAGAAGACCTACGATTAAGAATTGTTGACTTGCATAAAGCTGGAAAGGGTTATAAAAGTATCTCCAAAAGCCTTGCTGTTCATCAGTCCACGGTAAGACAAATTGTCTATAAATGGAGAAAGTTTAGCACTGCAAGATGACTGCAAGATCACAGCGCAGACTGCTCAATGAGGTGAAGAAGAATCCTAGGGTGTCAGCTAAAGACTTACAAAAGTCATTGGAAAATGCTAACATCCCTGTTAGCGAATCTACTATACGTAAAACACTAAACAAGAATGGATTTCATGGGAGGATTCCACAGAGGAAGCCACTGCTGTCCAAACAAAACATTGCTGCACGTTTACAGTTTGCACAAGAGCACCTGGATGTTCCACATCAGTACTGGCAAAACATTCTGTGGACAGATGAAACCAAAGTTGAGTTGTTTGGAAGAAACATACAATACTATGTGTGGCGAAAAAAAAGGCACAGCACACCAACATCAAAACCTCATCCCAATTGTGAAGTATGGTGGTGGGGGCATCAAGGTTTGGGGCTGCTTTGCTGCATCAGGGCCTGGACGGATTGCTATCATCGAAGGAAAAATGAATTTCCAAGTTTATAAAGACATTTTGCAGGAGAACCTAAAGCCATCTGTCTACCAGCTGAAGCTCAACAGAAGATGGGTGTTGCAACAGGATAATGACCCAAAGCATAGAAGTAAATCAACAACAGAATGGCTTAACCCCTTAAGGACACATGACATGTGTGACATGTCATGATTCCCTTTTATTCCAGAAGTTTGGTCCTTAAGGGGTTAAACAGAAGAAAATACGCCTTCTGAAGTGGCCCAGTCAGAGTCCTGACCTCAACCCGATTGAGATGCTGTGGCATGACCTCAAGAAAGCGATTCACACCAGACATCCCAAGAATATTGCAGAACTGAAACAGTTCTGTAAAGAGGAATGGTCAAGAATTACTCCTGACCCGTCTGATCTGCAACTACAGGAAACGTTTAGTTGAAGTTATTGCTGCCAAAGGAGGTTCAACCAGTTATTAAATCCAAGGGTTCACATACTTTTTCCACCTGCACTGTGAATGTTTACATGGTGTGTTCAATAAAAACACGGCAACATTTCATTCTTTGTGTGTTATTAGTTTAAGCAGACTGTGATTGTCTATTGTTATGACTTAGATGATGATCAGATCACATTTTATGACTAATTTGTGCAGAAATCCATATCATTCCAAAGGGTTCACATACTTTTTCTTGCAACTGTATATATATATATATAATCAATATCATTCTACATGCATTTTGATATTAATATATATCTATATTAATATTAAAATACACTTTGTGTCAGTGAATGCATGTGTATGTATATATATATATATATATATATATATATATATGTATATATATATATATATATACTTAGATCATATATAAAATCTAAGTATATATAATTTTATTTCAAAATTTTGTTAAACTTTATTTTACCTTTTATTAGGCAGCCAGGGGACTACCTGTAATTACAGGCACTCCCCCTGCTTGCACTGCTGTGGATGGGTTTGCCGCCCATGTGATTGTGAGGTTCTCACAAGGACTTCGCGATCACATGGCCCAGGAAGGCTGGGACAGCAGCAGGGGGACTCCCTGGGATGCCAGGTGAGTCCCCCCACCACGATCGCCAGCGTGGGATCACCGGCAAGTAGGTAAGTACATAGGACGGTGGAGACGTGTTATGCAACCCGCCAGCATTTAGATCCGGTTCCCCAAAGATGGCATAGCATGCCTGCTGTCCTTAAGGGGTTAAAGAAGCACTATAGTGCCAGGAAAACAAACTAGTTTTCCTGGCACTATAGGGTTATTAGGTCCCCCCTCCCTCAGGGCCCCCTTCAGCCACTTACCCTAATCCAGCACTGTGCTCCCTCAGCACTGGTGACCTCTCCTCCACCTGCCGGCGCCAGCTCTGAATGTGCATGTGTGACAAGAGCCACGCGCACATTAAAACCGCCCTGACAAATGGTCTGACTTACTCAATGATTTCCTATGGATGTCCAGCATCATCTCAGTGTGAATTTCACACTGAGAATCACGAAAGCGGCCTCTAGTGGCTGTCTCCCTGAAGGCTGGATTAACCCTCAATGTAAACATGTCAGTTTCTCTGAAACTGCTAGGTTTACAGCTGCAGGGTTAAAACTAGGGGGACCTGGCACCCAGTATTATTTTACTCTCACAATTTTTTAAGAAGAGAAGAGAATTCTTTCTTTTTTGCAATTTTACATGGTGGTTTGACATAAAAGGTGTGAAGATTACTGGGAGAGCCTTTGTGCCACCCAACTCTTTATATATATTCAGCAGAATCTTTATTTATTTAGGGGGTGGGAATTATTCCCTTCTGTTTCTTCTTTCCATTGTGTATCCTTGGGTTCTTTCTTATATTCTGATGTGCAATATGATTTTCTGCTATCTCATATATTTTGTCTGCCTGTTGTTGATACAATGTATATCATCTTACATCTCCATATGCAGTATTACGCTGTAGGTGCATCGAGCATTGCAAACTTTTATTTAGAGTACTGTGTTCTTTCACTTGTAAAAAACTTTTTACAAATAAATATTGAGTAATCTATTTTAGACAATAAAACTGAAATTCATATATAAGCAAATTGTTATGTATGAAACAGTTTAAATGTTTACATGTTTAATTTATACATCTAAAACCCCACTGAGTATATGCTTTTATAATGCATTTTATGAATATGGATATGGCTTGTAAACAGAATTTTAGGACAATTGTGTATTCATTTGTTCACTATCCTAATTATATGAAAGCATTATTGGCTTACAGATTGAACAGATGGGAAGAATAAACTAACCAAGGTACTGGCCAAACTTTCTGGGAGTAATAATTGCCAGCTGCACTAGTTATCCATTATACTGTGCAGAATGCCTGTAAGAAATAATCAAGAAAGTGTGTATTCAAGAATCCAATTGCTAATGTAGATGATGTCTCTTCAAAACAAGAAAGATATTTGCAGTTTTAGTAAAATCTACTAAAACAATACAATCATACTAAACAACATAATTTTTGAGTGGCTGTTATGTATAATTATGAACATGCTGCTCTCAGAAACAGCTCATCGATAGATAGTGTTGTATTATTTGTTCTCTTATAATTATAAAAAAACAGGTATTTATAGTACACCATTTTAGCTTTTCAGCAAAACTATACCTTGAAAATGAACTGCACTTTATTAAAAAAAAGTCACCAGATGTCCGAACTAGTTGCCCTTTTCTTTTTTTTTTTTCAAGTATGTGTTTTGATCCAATTGTACCTGCATGCATATCCCGGCCAGCACGAGCACCAGGTAAGTATCAATACAACTTTACATTTTAAATGTGTCTGTAATAATCTGTACACATGTTTTATCATTACACAGTTACATAAGATAAAAGAGAGATGAGTCCATCAAGATCAGTCTTTCTCGCATGTTTTTGCTGTTAATCAATTAATAATCCAATAATCAAATAATCCAATTTTGCAAAAACGTGGAAAAAAATCACTTCTGAACCCCAGTATGACAGTCCGATCACTCCTTGGATCAAGAAGATGTTACCTCACATATTAAAAATGATATTCCTGAATCTTATCTGTTTTGTAAGTATTCATCCAGTTACTTTTTTAACATCTGTTTAGATACTGATAAAATTGTCTCATAGCCTTTTCTTAAAATCTTTAAATTGATAGAATGTTGGATGTATAAACTATTTTCTTTTATCCTAGGTTTAGTGTAGCGGATGGTACTGTGGCTGTCCTTAAAGACTAGGAGAATCCTGCAATTCATGTGTTGTTTCTGCTTTGTATTTAATTGTAAGTAGCATTCGTATGATTATTCGGTAGTTTCCATCTGTATTTCATACGAATGGAAACTACCGAACTAATAGACCACCCCAGAGTAAAGTGTGTCCCTCGTTAAGCTGCAAAGTACTTGCTAATCACAGACTAATAGGTGGTTTATGGAGGTATCTGGGTGGCCACCATTCTGCATGCGAACACATGGCGGTGGCCATCTTACACACGAAAGGCTCAGCGGTGTTTGGTCGTCGAGTGTCTGGAACTCAAATCGGACACTTGATTACCTGAACACCGCTGACACCTCCAGAGCTCCATAACTCACGAACAGGAAGACGAATCAGCCCCCCGTTCGGTGAGTTTAGAGTACCGAATGAGGGAAGTCTTTCGAACGTAACTGTATTAGTGGATGGCAGGTTTTTATGTGTCTTTTACCTCCCGAACGGAGACCGACTGCAGGGCCAAAACGCATGGAACCCTTTTCGCATACCACCTTGTGTACGGTCGGTCAAATTTCACCCTCCACCTAACTCCCTAACCCCTGGTCTGATCTGGGTGAATTTTGGATATGTTGGTCATCTTGGGGTTCGGGAGTTAGGTGGAGGGTGAAATTTGGGGTACATCCAGATCTTGGGGAAAACTATAACCTGTATAATGTGTGACAAGAGCCGCGGAGGAGATATGTGGGAGGTACCTGCTATTCCATTGGGTACTGTCTTAATGAATGTGAATCCCTCCCTTGCATGGGAGAAATGCTTAAAAGGAGGTTGTGTGGAATAAACGTCAGTTCTGCTCCTGATGCTGTGTGTCGTCCAGTCATTGGGATCTGTATGGGCATATTCTTGGATTACCTTGCTTGCTGGAATTATTACTTTATGGGATTTTTCATCACTCGTCCCTGAGCCTCCCTGGGATCTTAGTGGAGTTAACCTGTGAAATACCAGGCCTCCACTACATTGGTTGGCAGCGCTGGGATCCAGACTCACAGAGGAACAAGTACCAATGGAGTACGGATGGAGATTGACTATTCTACACTAAAACGCTCCACGCTAAAAGACCTCCTAGGAGCAAGGGGCATTCAAGCCAGCAATAAAAAGAAAGTGGTACTTATTACCAAACTAATGGCAGAATACCGAACAGATGGCGGTTCGGTTCCCGAACAGGGGGATTCGGCGGAAAGACAGGAACAAATGGAGTTCCAGAGACAGCTACAATTTAGGCTGTCTTTTTATGGAGAAAATACACCAGCGGAAATTATTTCCAGGACAATGACAGAGGTCCAGGAGTTCATACTGAGGCAAAGGATAACGACAGCCCCAGAACGCAGCACTGCAGTAAACATGGCACAAGAGGGTAAGCCAAAAATACCGTACCAAGCATTCAAAATGTATTTAGAGGCAGAGGAAGACATAGATGCATTCCTTCAGGATTTTGAAAGACTGTGTGCCTTGCATAGGATCAGTGCAGAAGACTGGGTTCCCATTTTGGCTAGGCGTTTAACTGGGAGGGCAGCAGAAGCCTATCGTACTGTACCAGACAAGGAAATCAGGGATTACAGTAGAGTGAAAGAAATTATACTGGCCCGGTATGCTATAACACCAGAGGCATACCGGAGGCGGTTCAGGGACTTAAAGAAAGCTGTGAAAGACTTGCATGCTGAGTGGGCTTGAAGATTACAGCGGGCGGCCCTCGGGTGGGTGCAAGCTAGCAAAGCACGGTCCATGGAGGACGTAATACAAATGCTACTGATGGAATAATTTTATGATGGGGTATCGACCGATGTCCAAGAATGGGTAAGGGACCGTAACCCTACATCCCTCACAGAGGCTGCTAGGAAAGCAGACGACTACCTGGACGCACGCAGGCAACAGAAACCAGTGGTCCCAAAGACCACATCAAAAACCTTTGGGGGAACAAACTACCCCACAGTTCCACCGCGACAACTACCATCACCACCCCGACCTGCTGCACAACCACGATTCCGCCAGGCTAGCTCTGGGCCATGTCATGACTGCCAGAAATGGGGGCATTATAAACGAGAATGCCCACAGCTACCGGATCGATCCACCTGGATCTGACCAGGACCACCACCACCACCGAGAGCAGCCGCAGCCCACTACTACCAGGATGTAATCCCAACACCATATGGTTCAGCAGTTCCCATTACCACCGGGGAACAATGGGAAGTACTACACGAGGCAGACCCTGTACAGACCAACGCGGATAACCGCCAACATCATAGACAGACCGTATATCTAGAGGGTAAAGCTGTGCAAGGGCTCCGTGACTCAGGAGCCACTATAACTTTGGTCAAAAGCCACCTGGTCTCGGATAAAGTTAAGACCAGCAAGACCGTAGCCGTCGCCGGGGGAGCAGTATACCAGCTACCTACAGCAAGGGTTCACCTACATTGGGGAGCTGGGTCGGGAGAGGTGTAGGTGGGGTTGATGCCACAATTGCCAGCAGAAGTTTTGCTGGGCTATGATCTGGGAAGGCTCACGTCCGCTTTTAAGCCCCAGATCCAATCACAGGAGAAGCCCATCCTGTGGTCACCAGACAACAGGCCCGCACCCGGTCCAACTGCCGGAGGTTCAGGTAAGAGATCCTTCCCCTTCAGTAGATTGTGTCCCCTGGGCCCCTCCTAACGAGTTTGCAGCAGAGGTGATAACTGATCCCACGTTACAAGTATATAGGGACAAGGTCACAGCAGACCCACCCAGGGCGGAGGGCGAGAGGTTTTTTCTGGGATAAGCAGCTTTTATACAGGGGGTCTGACAAGCAGATAGCTGGGTCAGACCCGATAGTTATGAGGCAGTTAGTGGTACCGCAGAGGTACCGAGCGGAGTTACTCCGGATAGCGCACAATATTTCGCTATCCGGACACTTGGGAGTCAGTCAGACCAGGTACAGACTGATCCAAAGTTTCTTTTGGCCAGGGATCAGCCAGGAAGTGCACCGATATTGCATCACTTGCGTTACGTGCCAGAGGGTAGGAAAAAGGGGTGACCGGTGCAAGGACAAGCTACACCCCCTACCCATAATTGAGGAGCCATTTAGCAGAGTAGCCTGTGGATTTAATAGGACCCCTCCAGAAAGCTAGCCCTTCAGGAAAGAAATATATCCTGACTGTTGTGGATTATGCCACTAGATATCCAGAGGCGGTGGCTCTGACTAATATTCACGGTGAAACGGTAGTTGAGGCCCTCATGCACATCTTCTCCAGGATGGGACTACCCAAGGAGATCATCTCAGATCAGGGTACTCAATTCACCGCAGAAGTCACCCAACGCCTCTGGAAGTTCTGTAACACTAAGCCGATCATTAGTGCCCCTTACCACCCCCAGTCTAATGGGCTCTGCAAACGATTCAATGGTACATTGAAACAAATGCCCTGAACCTTCGCAGAGACCCACAAGGACTGGGAGCGATTCCTGCCCCACCTCCTCTTTGCTTAACGGGAGGTGCCGCAGGAGTCCACCGGGTTTTCCCCGTTCTAATTGTTATTCGGGAGAAGGGTATGGGTCCACTAGACTTGATTAGAGAGCATTGGGAGGGAGATGGGAGCACCGACGGCACCCCCATCATACCATATGTGTTGGCATTCCGAGATCCCCTAGAAGCATTGACTAGGACGGTAAGGGAAAACCTTCAGGCGGCTCAGACCCGCCAACGCACATGGTATGATCGGGGCACCAGGGACCGTAGCTTTCAGGTCGGACAGAAAGTGTTAATTTTAAAACCTGTCCATCATGATAAGTTGCAGGCCGCCTTGCAGGGCCCTTATAGGGTGGTGGAACACCACTTATATAATCGGCTCTTGCGTTGGAACTGGAGGGCGCCGCATGCTCCATGTGAACATGATGAAACCCTACCAGGAGCGCTCCGAGGAGGTGACCTCTATATGTACACCCAACTCGGATGAGTTTGACAGCCTGCCTCTCCCAGACCTGCTGGGAGACGGTCAGTGTAGCGGAGATGCAATATTCCCCAGGTATCTCCGCTTATAATCCAAGTGAGGCTCAGGAACAAGTAAATTGTAAATCCACAGGCAAGGTCTCCAGCAGGCAAAATAACACAGCAATATCCCAACAGCAATCCCAATAACTGGACGACACACAGTTTCAGGAGCAGAACTGAAATCTTTAATCCACACTGGCCTTTTAAAACATGCTCCCATGCAAGGGTGGGATTACATTCATTAATACAGTAGCCAATCCTGTCCTGTAACCTCCCACACATCTCCTCCCCTCAGCCGGCATCATAATCCCCTTATCCAGTACAGTAATTCCCCCCATTTCTGGATGTACCCCTAGACGTAGGGGTACCCCCTTAAATCCTACACCCCCTGATAGCCCTGATCTGGGTGAACAACATATCCAAAAATCACCCAGATCAGACCAGGGGTTCGGGAAATTTATGGAGGGAATAAAATGACCGACCGCACTGAGTGAAACAGCCGAATGCGGTTCCATGTGAATGGGCCCTGCGGTCGGTCCTGGAGTAAGGGAACAAACTGCATGAAAACTTCAAGCTATAGAGGCTAGTGAGGGTTCACCTGAATCCCCTCGTTCGGTTCTTTCTATCTACCGAACGAGGGGCCGTTCGGTAATTAGGAACCGAACGGACCGGGCTTGTGGAGGTTTCAGCGGTGTTCGCCTAGTCGAGTGTCCGATTTGAGTTGCAGACACTCGACGGCAAAACACTGCTGTTCGGGAGTTTTAAAATGGCCGCCGCCACGTGTTCGTTTGTCGAGTGGCGGCCACCCCGAGAACAAAGGACGGCTACTTCACTTGTCAATTACCCGTTCGCAACAATGTTGCATCGGGTAATTGAGGACACACTTCACACAGGGGAGGTCTGACTGTTCGGTAGTTTCATTCGAAGAAACTAAGGGAATTAAACTACCTAACATTCAGACGAATACAATACATCAAATACATAGAACTTTGCTATTTTCATATGAATGCATGAATGCATCGGCCTTTGTCACCCCTTTGTCACCCCATTCGGCTTGTACCAATTTAAGGTCATGCCATTTGGGATGATAAACGCCCCGGCTACCTTTCAGCGGATGGTGGACCGCCTCCTAGATGGGTTCCAAGACTATACCTGTGCATAACTAGATGATATTGCCATCTTTAGCAATACCTGGCCAGAGCACTTGGCCCATATAGGAGAGGTCCTAGACAGAATTAGGGAAGCAGGTCTAACGCTGAAGCCAGCCAAATGTAGTATAGGGATGGCCGAGGTACAATACCTGGGCCATCGGGTAGGCTGTGGGAAGCAGAAAACAGAACCAGCCAAAGTAGAGGCCGTAGCCCAATGGCCCTAGGACTAAGCCTCAGGTGTTGGCATTTTTAGGAACAGCAGGGTATTATAGGAAATTCGTCCCTAACTATAGCACCCTGGCCAAACCCCTGACCAACCTGACCCGTAAGAACCTTCCCCGCCAAGTAACCTGGACCCCGGAGTGTGAACAGGTATTCCAGCACCTGAAAAATGCACTGATAAATGCCCCTGTCTTGGCAGCTCCCAATCCAACTAAACGTTTTCTTGTTCACACAGAAGCTTCTATGTTTGGATTGGGAGCAGTATTGAGCCAAGTCGGGGCCAATGGCGGAGAACATCCCGTGGCTTACATCAGTCGCAAGTTGTTACCCAGAGAAGTAAGCTACGCCGCCATCGAGAAGGAATGCCTGGCTGTGGTGTGGGCCCTGAAGAAATTGCAGCCGTATTTGTATGGACAGACCTTTTCCTTGCTCATGCATCACAACCCGTTAGTATGGCTGAACCGGGTGGCTGGGGACAATGCCAGGCCGCAGCGCTGGAGCTTGGCGCTGCAGTCCTTTGACTTCAACATTCAGTACCACCCGGGCAAACAGAATGGGAATGCTGACGGGTTGTCAAGACAAACAGACCTGGAGAAATGATCCGTGAGCATCCCCAGACATCCCCAAGCCGATCCGTGTTGGATCAGACTATGTATGCCGGCTTGTAAGCAAGGGGGAGCAGTGTAGCGAATGGTACTGTGGCTGTCATTAAAGACTAGGAGAATCCTGCAATTCGTGTGTTGTTTCTGCTTTGTATTTAATTGTAAGTAGCATTCGTTTGAATGTTCGGTAGTTTCCATCTGTATTTCGTACGAATGGAAACTACCGAACTAATAGACCACCCCAGAGTGAAGTGTGTCCCTTGTTAAGCTGCAAAGTACTTGCTAACTGCAGACTAATAGGTGGTTTATGGAAGTATCTGGGTGGCCGCCATTCGGCATGCGAACACGTGGCGGCGACCATCTTACGCACGAAAGGCTCAGCGGTGTTTGGTCGTCGAGTGTCTGGAACTCAAATCGGACACTCGATTACCCGAACACCGCTGACACCTCCAGAGCTCCATAACTCACGAACGGGAAGACGAATCAGACCCCCGTTCGGTGAGTTTAGAGTACTGAATGAGGGAAGTCATGCGAAAGTAACTGTTTAAGTGGATGGCAGGTTTTTATGTGTCTTTTAGAAACATAGAAACATAGAATGTGACGGCAGATAAGAACCATTCGGCCCATCTAGTCTGCCCAATTTTCGAAATACTTTCATTAGTCCCTAGCCTTATATAGAAACATAGAATGTGACGGCAGATAACGAACGGAGACCGACCGCAGGGCCAAAAGGCATGGAACCCTTTTCGGATACCACCTCGTGTGCGGTCGGTCAAATTTCACCCTCCACCTAACTCCTGAACCCCTGGTCTGATCTGGGTGAATTTTGAATATGTTGGTCACCCAGATCAGGGTCACCCAAAGTATTGATGTACCTGCTAATCTTGGGGTACATCCAGATCTTGGGGAAAACTATAACCTGTATAATGTCATACTAAGGGGAGGAGATGTGTGTGAGGTACCTGCTATTCCATTGGGTACTGTCTTAATGAATGTGAATCCCTCCCTTGCATGGGAGAAATGCTTAAAAGGAGGTTGTGTGGAATAAATGTCAGTTCTGCTCCTGATGCTGTGTGTCGTCCAGTCATTGGGATCTGTATGGGGATATTCTTGGATTACCTTGCTTGCTGGAATTATTACTTTATGGGATTTTTCATCACTTGTTCCTGAGCCTCACTGGGATCTTAGTGGAGTTAACCTGTGAAATACCAGGCCTCCGCTACATTTAGTCCTGTTTATGAATAGATTCCCTGACAAATGGTCTGTATTGGGGGAAAAGGGGAATTGGGGCTACACCCAGAACATGCATTTCTAAGTAGTCGTTTGCATTGAACCCGGGTATATTTGTATAATGCTATCATTCCCCCTCTAAGGCACTGTTTTTCTAAATTAAACAGATTTAAATTTGTTAATCTTTCCTCATAACTAAAATCTTTTATTTTTTTTATTAATTTTGAAACCCACCTCTGCACTTTTTCTAATGCCATAATATCCTTCTTTAGAACTGGTGCCCAAAATTGCACAGCATATTCAAGGTGTGTCGTTACTATTGGTTTATAAAGAGGCAAAATTATATTTTCATCCCAATAAGTAATGCCCCTTTTACACATGACAATAGCTTACTGGCCTTAGAAACTGCTGTTATTGTTACCTAGTTTGTTGTATATAATAATTTCCAATACCATCTCATGTGTTGTTATCCCTAATTCATGACCATTTAGAGTGTAAGTTGCTTGTGCATTTGTTGCCCCAAAGTACATAACTTTGCATTTATTTACATTCAATTTCAATTGTAATTTAAGGGCCCAGACCCCTAATCACGTATCACTTTTGCCCAGCTTGAATATGTAACCAATAATAACCACTCTGTACTCTATCTTTAACCCAATTGCGAAAGTGGACGTATCAAGTTCGTCCGCCAAAAAACGGTCCTTAAGGGCTGCGACGTACCTGATATATCCATGGGGAATTAGAGCGCTGGAAGCAATCATGATCGCTTCCAGCAGCTCTAATGGTATTCCTGCAATGCCTCGATGTCAAGGCATCGCGCAAAACCCTCCTTCACTGCAGGAACCCGAATGATTGATCCCCTACATGGCGCCCGGCAGTGAGGCAGAGCATCGGAAGCCATCAGACAGGCTTCTGATGCTCTGCCTATACTGACTCCCACGAGTGGTCGAAGCACTCAGTAAGATAAATAATTAAATAAAAATAAATTAATTACAATTGAATTTAAAAAAAAATTAACCCCTTAATTCTCTCTCCCATGTACTTACCGATCACCGCCGCTCCCCCGCTGGTGATCGGTCTTCTTCTATGGGGGGGACTGTGAGAGCCCAGACAGTCCCCCCTCTGCAAAAAAGCACCCCTATGTGACCGCCATAGGTGTCTATAGTGCTGAACTGACAGGCACCCCTTCTGGTGAAAAAAGTAAAAAAAAAATATTGTAAAAAATAAATAAATAAAGTTAATAAACTAAATTTTTTAAAATATATATATATATATATATATATATATATATATATATATATACAGTCAGGTCCATAAATATTGGGACATCAACACAATTCTAATCTTTTTGGCTCTAGACACCACCACAATGGATTTGAAATGAAATGAACTGAACAAGATGTGCTTTAACTGCAGACGTTCAACTTTAATTTAAAGGTATTTACATCCAAATCAGGTGAACGGTGTAAGAATTACAACAGTTAGTATATGTGGCAGTAACCCTTAAAGTTCTCAGTACATGTATTCTTAAATTGCTATGTGTGTCAATAAAAATCACAAATTATTATTTTGTTTAATACCGTAGGTTGTCTTCTTTTAAAAATATATATACATGTGAAGGGTTATTCAGGGATTCCTGGCAGATATCAGTGTTACAATGTAACTTGTGTTCATTATGAAAATAAATGGTTTGAAAAAAGCAAAGTTCTACTTGTACTTATGACCCTATAACTTTCCAAAAAAAGCTAAGAACATGTTAACATTGGGCATTTCTAAACTTAGAAGAAACTTTTGAAACTATTTAGCATGGGTGTTTTTTGGCAGTTGTAGATGCGTAACAGATTTTGGGGTTAAAGTTTGAAAAAGTGTGTTTTTTTATTTTTTCATCATATTATATAATTATTTTTATAGTAAATTATATGATGAAAATAATGGTATCTTTATAAAGACCATTTAATGGTGAGAAAAACTGTATTTAATATGTGTGGGTACAGTAAATGAGTAAGAGCAAAATTACAGCTAAACACAAACAGAGCAGAAATGTAAAAAGAGCCCCTGGTCCTTAACGGTAAGAAAATTGATAAACGGTCTGGTCACTAAGGGGTTAAGCCAATGCTCTACCCAAGAACAAGAATTTTCATCTATTTTAGTTTGAACACCAACCTATTGTACAGTACTGAATATCTTGGCAAAATCCAAGTTAATGCTCTGCTAATTTTGTTTTCGAAGACAATGATTGGTAGTAAAGAGGTTAATATAAGTGTACCACAGGACCAAATGGACTGGACTGGACATGGAAACTTTTAGTTAATTGGTTGACTATTGGTTTTGGGGTTTGGAATACTAGCCTTTGGGGTTTGAGGAATGGTGGCAAAGTGTTTCAATTTTGACTTAAATTTTAGATTTTCAGTCCTAAGCAGTCATGCTCACTACTTAAGTCCATATAATTTTGCCACTGTGTAACCTGAATGTACATCTTGAAAATTGCATATTATCCAATTAATTTCCATACCAAGTTCATCAAGCTACCATAGCATTACTCAGCCAATTGGTCACATAAGGTAAGCCCTTTGTCACAATGAGTAAATTAAAGTAAAGACTATTAGTAAATAAGTAGAGACCTGTAAAGAGGATATAGTTAAAATACCATTAGTGAACGTATTTACAAAATGGACAATGTGGGACTTGTGTAAAGCATGGAAATATATATAGCTAAAACTCCAGCACATTAGGAAAAGTGTGCCATTTATGATACTTAGCTTGTAGTTGTGGCTGTAATCTCCCAACTGCTCCTGTGTGGACCTCTGTGCAATCCTATTTGTGAACCTTTGTGAACTTAGCAGAGGCTCATTGTCATGCTGAGTATACAGGTGGTTGAAGAGGAAGTGGTTTGCTGAGCATAACTGATCTCACTTTCACTTTAAAGGGACACTCTTGGTGCAAATACAACTTAAAGTGTAAGAAAAATGCCCTTATCACATGTAATCGCACAGCCACTACCAACAGCACTGAGTGGGCGGCTTTTATTTTATTTAGCTACAGTCAGAGAAACTACAAACGTGTTTGTGGATATGGCACAATAAACAGTGTCAGGCACCTCAGGGTGTATTATTAAACAGAACCATTTAATAACTATATGAATGCATGCTACTGCAGTAAAATATTTTATAGACTGACTAACCAATTTACTAAAATATTTTATAGACTGACTAACCAATATATACACACACATACAATATTTAGACTAAGGAACAGTGCGCACATAAATAATACATTTTTTCAATTTTATAAGGCTACTTAACATCAAATATTTCAGCAAACAAATATGGAAATATGTGAATTTAGTTCCACCATACGGCCATATTATGCTAAGCCCATCACTACTTGACAGTACCCCAATATCAGTGGGTCCTACTCTAATTACAGCAAAGGAGACAGTGCCAAATGAGCTAAAGTATATTTAAATAATCTGATCTGCTGTAAAAGCATAGTGAATATATATAAATATATATATATATATATATATATATATTTACGGCTGGGCCTGTAGTTATATAAGGGTCTCCAAGCCTCTTTTACATACCAAGCCTCTCTTACTTACTGGTCTGGCCAGTTGAGTGGAACTACTTCATGTCACTCACAAGTCACCATCTTGAAGAGCTTACCTGTATCCTCGTGGTCCAGCTCCTGGCTTGCTGTCCTTTTAAGTTCCACTTACCGACCACTGACAGATGACCTCCAGTCTGCTTCCTCCTCCAGCTCCCTCTGAGACTGACCTGGAAGTGCTCACTAAACCAAAAGTTAGGCCCAATCCACCAAGCCACGGTTGCATTACATGGCGTCATCTCGGTTTGGGTCTATTTCCTTTACTATTGGTTTTTCATGATGGTTCGCAGGCTTTTGGCTCATTTCAGGCCTACTTGCACATACGTTTATTTTCTATTTTCTTACACTAAGGGTTTTCTCTTAACCACATGAACAGTTCCCTCGTTCAGCACTTTATTAGCATACTGTAACATGTGCTTTCTAATTATTTTGGTAGTAGGATCCCCCTATGGGTGTAACTTGGTATTAAGGTTAAAATTGGATTTTCTTCATTATTTTCCGTAAGTCATATTATATTTTTTCATGTGTTGTACCTGTTATTGATTTAACGTTTATATGTTTACATGTTTACATGTTTATATGTTTTATTATCAGGGTCGGTTTGAGTGTTATTTAAATCTGCAACAGCTCTTTAAAGTTGTCATTTCTAGGTTGGTCACTATTCAGTTAATAATTATGCCATAATCTTACACCATGCTCTGTTGTTCATGCCCATGTTTCGCTTGTTTAGGTGTCATGCTCTGTCCAGCCTTTTCCTGTCACAAGGCTCATCATTCCTGTTAGCAATTGCCATTTCTCCTCGTAACTAGCTGTGGGGTAGGTTATCTTAAATTATTTTGGTCCACGATCTTGCCCACACGGATTCCTACATTCTCAGATACTATCCTACGTTTCTAAATTCTAGGTTGCTGTTCATTGCTGCTATCCTTATTCTACTCCTACTATCGAACCTACATTCAGTCTCAGGTACAACAAGTTACTTATCATTCTATGTAGACATTACTGGCTGTTAGGGATTTAGGTATGCCATAGTGCCATAGGCTAGTGGTCCCGCGAGGCCAACACCCATCCTTATACTCTGAAGTATACGCCCATCGGTCCAACGCATAGTTATTCGCCTCACATGGTTGCATAGAGAGGGTCTCAAATGTCACTCTCATACTATATTCAGCTTTAATTGTCACCGAGAGGCAAACACAGCTGGTGATGTCTCTCCAAACCCTGGTCCCCTCTCAACAAACTCAGCACATACTAACCCAAGGATCCACACTAATCTCATACCCATCTCTTGTTCCTCTAAATCCTCCTTCAATACTGCCCTCTGGAACGCACGCTCTGTTTGCAATATAACTAAATCCACTGCTGTCCATGACTACTTCATCTCTCGTTCAATAGATTTACTAGCCTTAACAGAAACCTGGCTCTCCCCCTCTGACACTGCCACCCCTTCATCTTTGTCCTTCGGTGGTCTCCAACTTACCCAAACCCCAAGAAACTCTGAATGTAAAGGTGGTGGTGTTGGGTTTCTCCTCTCCCCTCACTGCTCTTTTAAACCTCTTCCCACCCCCCCTTCCCTCTCTTTCCCATCATTTGAAATACACTCAATTCGCCTTTTCAAACCCTTCGCTGCTAACATTGCTGTTATTTACCGTCCCCCTGGTTCCCCTCTTCTCTTCCTTGACCATTTTGCTGCCTGGTTACCCTATTTCCTCTCTTCTAACATCCCATCCCTAATTCTCGGGGACTTCAATATTCCTATAAACCCACCTATGACCTCTGCAGCCAATAAACTACTTTCAATTACATCCTCCCTCGGGCTATCACAGTGGGCAAATTCTCCCACCCATGTAGCTGGCAATACCCTTGACCTAATCTACACTTATGCATGTACGGTATCGAATATCTGCAACACTCCTTATCCTCTCTCTGATCACCACCTCTTATCGTTTTCTCTCACGTACCCCCTCACCCAACAACCTCCGCCTAACCAGCCTCAACTCAGGAGGGACCTTAATTCTCTTGATCTCCAACAGTTATCAGCTGACATTGATTCACAACTGCTGTCCATCCCTTCCCTATCCTGTCCTTCACTGGCCATCTCCATATATAACTCTACTCTTACATCTGCCTTGAACACTGCAGCACCACTCCAAACAAGCACCTCAAGGAGGACCCGCCCCCAACCATGGCATACTAAATCAACGCACTACCTGCAAAGATGCTCCCGGTGTGCTGAACGCTCCTGGAGGAAGTCTCGCACCCAGTCAGACTTTCTCCATTATAGATTCATACTGTGTTCATACAGTGCAGCCCTTGCCCTTGCCAAACAGTCCTATTTTTCCTCTCTCATTAGTTCATGTTCCCGCAACCCCAGGCGTCTCTTTGACACCTTTAATTCTCTTCTTCGCCCCGCTGTGGCCACCCCCCAAACCAACCTTACTGCTGATAACTTTGCATGTTACTTCACTGACAAAATTGAACAGCTAAGGAAAGAATTCTCCCCTCCTTGCCTTTCTGTTTCTCAATCACACATTGATCATGCCTTTCCTACCCTTCAGACATTCTCCCCAGCCACTGACAAAGAGGTGGCTGCTCTTCTTTGCTCCTCTCGCCCCACCACTTGCCCGCTCGATCCTGTCCCATCTCACCTTATCAGATCTCTCTCCACTTGTCTCGTGCCTTCTCTAACACACATCTTCAACTGCTCGCTCTCTTCTGGCATCGTCCCTGCTGACCTTAAACATGCCACTGTAGTACCTATACTAAAAAAACCATCCCTTGACCCATCCACCCCCTCTAACTACCGTCCCATATCCCTGCTCCCTTTTTCCTCAAAGCTTCTGGAAAGACTCGTCTTTACCCGTGTGTCTCATTTCCTCAATTCCAACTCTCTCCTTGACCCCCTTCAATCTGGCTTCCGCCCTCTCCACTCTACAGAGACTGCCCTTATCAAAGTTACTAATGACATAATCGCAGCTAAATCCAAAGGCCACTACTCCATACTAATTCTTCTTGACCTCTCGGCGGCCTTTGACACCGTTGATCATGCTCTCCTTCTTCAAACTCTGCAATCGCTTGGTCTCTGTGACTCTGTCCTCTCGTGGTTTTCCTCTTATCTCTCCCAACGCTCATTCAGTGTCTCTTTTTCTAATGATACCTCCTCCCCTCGCCCTGTCTCGGTTGGAGTCCCCCAAGGCTCCGTCCTTGGTCCCCTTCTATTTTCTCTTTATACTGCCTCTCTTGGCAAACTTATTGCCTCATTTGGATTCCACTACCACCTGTACGCTGATGACACCCAGTTATATCTCTCCTCCCCGGACCTCTCCCCTGCTGTCCTGCAACGTGTCACTGCTTGCCTTTCTTCCATCTCTGACTGGATGTCCTCCAGCTTTCTGAAACTCAATCTCTCAAAAACTGAGCTCCTTGTCTTTCCTCCTCCTAATACTGATCCTCCTCTTTCGCTCTCCCTTCAAGTTTGTGGTACCAACATCAGCCCATCCTTGCAAGCGCGCTGTCTTGGCGTCATACTTGACTCTGGTCTCACCTTTGAGCCTCACATCCAGCATGTTGCCAAATCCTGTAGATTCCATCTTAAAAACATAGCCCGCATCCGCCCCTTTCTTGCACCAGATACTACCAAGGAGCTTGTCCATGCTCTAATAATTTCACGCATGGATTA
>OW240914.1:262693342-262772467 GCA_933207985.1 Pelobates cultripes
CTTTATTTTACCAGGGGATCATTGATTTTTATATTATTATTAAGTGTTCTTGCATAGCAAGACCACTTAATGTTATCTCACATATATATTATTATTATTATTATTATTATTATTAAGTGTTCTTGCATAGCAAGACCACTTAATGTTATCTCACATATATATTATTATTAAGTGTTCTTGCATAGCAAGACCACTTAATTATCTCACATATATATTATTATTATAGCAAAATTTGCCACCCTAACTCCTCCCACAGTTTTTACACTACATAGACCAAAATTTACCAAAACGTGCAGATTGTTCCCGATCGGATTGCTATTACTTTGTGGAACGTTTCGCCGAATGGTTCACGGAATATCGTCGTTCTTGTGACGAAATTTGTCCCATAGGAATGAATGGCAAGGCTAGAGTGGGAGCTGGCAAAAGCTGAAAAATCAGGACATGATTTCTAAACTGCCACCACTCCCTTATTTTCAGGCCCACCTACACAAATCTTATATCAAAACGTTCAGCTATCCCTGCTGCCACTAAACATGTCAACGGCTAAGCCATAGTCCTGATAGTTTGCACAATATAATCATTTGTTTGCAACTAACACCGTCCATTGACTTTCATTGAAACTTCACTCTGCAAAGCTCAAATTTGAAGTGCAATTTCCAAACTGCGACTGTGCCTTCATTTTTAATACTTCAGAGACATACTATGCATCAAAATGTAGGTCTGGGTCTTGTGATTCTCACAATATAAAGCTCTTCACTGTAGGAGTTACAGTTTTTAAAATACGACCGTTTGAAGATGGCAACCGCCAAAATACTCTGACCTGTGTCAAGCTGCAGCAGCAAGTGATGTCATAGACAGGGCCTTTTGAACACCTGCTAATATTTTTATAAATGTATGGTTTAATGTAACTGTGCAACAATGTTGCAATTAAATGTGCTATGTAAATGATAAGTTACTCCGCCCACTCCAGTTGTAGACTACAGGTGGAGGCAAGAACACTTCACACAATTTCCCCTGAAATTGTAACTTTTCTAGTTATTATTCTTATTATTATAGCACAATTTGCCACCATAACTCCTCCCACAGTTTTTACACTACATAGACCAAAATTTACCAAAACGTGCAGATTGTTCCCGATCGGATTGCTATTACTTTGTGGAACGTTTCGCCGAATGGTTCACGGAATATCGTCGTTCTTGTGGCGAAATTTGTCCCATAGGAATGAATGGCAAAGTTAGAGTGGGAGCTGGCAAAAGCTGAAAAATCAGGACATGATTTCTAAACTGCCACCACTCCCTCATTTCCAAGCCCACCTACACAAATCTTATATCAAAACGTTCAGCTATCCCTCCTGCCACTAAACATGTCAACGGCTAAGCCATAGTCCTAATAGTTTTCACAATATAATCATTTGTTTGCAACTAACGCCGTCCATTGACTTTCATTGAACCTTCACTCTGCAAAGCTCAAATTTGAAGTGAAATTTCTAAACTGCGACTGTGCCTTCAATTTTAATACTTCAGAGACATACTATGCATCAAAATGTAGGTCTGGGTCTTGTGATTCTCACAATATAAAGCTCTTCACTGTAGGAGTTATAGTTTTTAAGATACGACCGTTTGAAGATGGCAACCACCAAATACTCTGACCTGTGTCAAGCTGCAGCAGCAAGTGATGTCATAGACAGGGCCTTTTGAACACCTGCTAATGTTTTTATAAATGTATGGTTTAATATAACTGTGCAACAACGTTGCAATTAAATGTGCTAGACTACTGGTGGAGGCAAGAACACTTCACACAATTTCCCCAGAAATTGTAACTTCTAATTTCTATTATTATTATTATAGAAAAATTTGCCACCCTAACTCCTCCCACAGTTTTTACACTACATAGACCAAAATTTACCAAAACGTGCGGATTGTTCCCGATCGGATTGCTATTACTTTGTGGAACGTTTCGCCGAATGGTTCACGGAATATCGTCGTTCTTGTGGCGAAATTTGTCCCATAGGAATGAATGGCAAAGCTAGAGTGGGAGCTGCCAAAAGCTGAAAAATCAAGACATGATTTCTAAACTGCCACCACTCCCTTATTTTCAGGCCCACCTACACAAATCTTATATCAAAACGTTCAGCTATCCCCCCTGCCACTAAACATGTCAACGGCTAAGCCATAGTCCTGATAGTTTTCACAATATAATCATTTGTTTGCAACTAACGCCGTCCATTGACTTTCATTGAAACTTCACTCTGCAAAGCTCAAATTTGAAGTGCAATTTCTAAACTGCGACTGTGCCTTCAATTTTAATACTTCAGAGCCATTCTATGCATCAAAATGTAGGTCTGGGTCTTGTGATTCTCACAATATAAAGCTCTTCGCTGTAGGAGTTATAGTTTTTAAGATACGACCGTTTGAAGATGGCAACCGCCAAAATACTCTGACCTGTTTCAGGCTGCAGCAGCAAGTGATGTCATAGACAGGGCCTTTTGAACACCTGCTAATGTTTTTATAAATGTATGGTTTAATGTAACTGTGCAACAACGTTGCAATTAAATATGCTATATAAATGATAACAGTTACTCCGCCCACTCCAGTTGTAGACTACTGGTGGAGGCAAGAACACTTCACACAATTTCAGGGGTATGGCACTCTAGTTATTATTATTCTTATTATTATAGCAAAATTTGCCACCCTAACTCCTCCCACAGTTTTACACTACATAGACCAAAATTTTAAGCGTGCAGATTGTTCCCGATCGGTTGCTTTATTACTTTGGCGTTACGTTTGCGAATGGTTCTGGAATATCGTGGATTTTTGGCGAAATTTCCCATGGGAATGAATAAGCCCAGAAACTAGAGTGGGAGCCTGGCAAAGCTGAAAATCAGGACATGATTTTAAACTGCCACCACTCCCTTATTTTTCAGGCCCCACCTACACACAAATCTTATATCAAAACGTTCAGCTATCCCTCCTGCCACTAAACATGTCAGCAGCTAAGCCATAGTCCTGATAGTTTTTCACAAATATAATCCATTTGTTTGCAACTAATGCCGTCCATTGACTTTCATTGAAACTTCACTCTGCAAAGCTCAAATTTGAAGTGCAATTTCTAAACTGTGACTGTGCCTTCAATTTTAATACTTCAGAGAAATACTATGCATCAAAATGTAGGTCTGGGTCTTGTGATTCTCACAATATAAAGCTCTTCGCTGTAGGGTTTATAGTTTTTAAAATACGACCGTTTGAAGATGGCAACCGCCAAAATACTCTGACCTGTGCCAGGCTGCAGCAACAAGTGATGTCATAGACAGGGCCTTTTGAACACCTGCTAATGTTTTTATAAATGTATGGTTTAATGTAACTGTGCAACAACATTGCAATTAAATGTGCTATATGGTATTTGTTAAACGGTTGCTTTCCGCCCACTCAGTTTAGCAGACTACTGGTGGAGGCAAGAACACTTCACACAATTTCCCAGAGGTGTAGCTTTCTAGTTATTATTGTTCCATTCTTATTATAGCAAATTTGCCACCCTAACTCCTCCCACAGTTTTTACACTACATAGACAAAAATTTACCAAAACGTGCAGATTGTTCCCGATCGGATTGCTATTACTTTTGTGGAACGTTTCGCCGAATGGTTCACGGAATATCGTCGTTCTTGTGGCGAAATTTGTCCCATAGGAATGAATGGCAAAGCTAGAGTGGGAGCTGGCAAAAGCTGAAAAATCAGGACATGATTTCTAAACTGCCACCACTCCCTTATTTTCAGGCCCACCTACATTTTTAATACTTCAGAGACATACTATGCATCAAAATGTAGGTCTGGGTCTTGTGATTTTCACAATATAAAGCTCTTCGCTGTAGGATGTATAGTTTTTAAAATATGACCGTTTGAAGATGGCAACCGCCAAAATACTCTGACCTGTGTCAGGCTGCAGCAGCAAGTGATGTCATAGACAGGGCCTTTTGAACATCTGCTAATGTTTTTATAAATGTATGGTTTAATGCAACTGTGCAACAACGTTGCAATTAAATGTGCTATATAAATGATAACAGTTACTCCGCCCACTCCAGTTGTAGACTACTGGTGGAGGCAAGAACACTTCACACAATTTCCCCAGAAATTGTAGCTTTTCTAGTTTGTATATACATCTTAAAGTCACTTTTTCACTTTTAAGGTGTCTTGGTATATATATACACTTGCACACTAGCACTTTATCTATTTAAAAAAAAAAAAAAAAGGTTTATAAGAATGCAGATTTCAATAGAAATTGTGGACACCAAAATGCCTCTCAGCTGTCACTTATACAGCTGGGAAGTTTACTTCCACTTCCATTCCCTCCTTCTCAATTAGCAATGCTACAGCTTACTGAGAAGCATTGAAAAGCCACGATCATGTGTGACTGCATGCATGGCTCCAGCACAGAGGTTTCTCAGTGAGGAACCGCTGATTGGAACATTCCCCAGCTGTGCCTTGGAAGAGGGGAAGACTTGCAAAGGCTACAGACAGCAATCAAGGAGTCTGTATTTCCTCCTGTTCAACTTACAAACTGACAACTGTGTCTCTTCTCCTGTCCAAACCACCCTCCCGCTATTGCAGATCATATTCTCAGTCCATACTGAGAAAAATACCAGCATTTGTATTGTCGGTATTTTTGCAATACAAACACCCACCAGGCAGTCTTAAATACCGGATGTGCCAGTAAAATACTCGTCAGGTGGCAACTTTACTGCTCCCTAGTAACCTCTGACACTGAAACACACTGTAATCACTCCTGCATATATTCATCAACCATAGGAGACCGACAGGTATACAGAAAACATAGTAGGCTACGTATTTTGCAAATAACCTTTCACACTTCAGGACTAAATGTTTAAACCTGGGAATAAACCCTTTAACCTAACCCTAGGCTTAGCTCATCTTAAAAACTTAACAACTCATGTATCACAATTCTAACCCTAAACTTAAAACACTCTTATAGTACAACTTTAACCACTCTCTTGTTATTCTTACTAATACTATACACCTTATGTAATTTAACCCCTCTCTGGCCTTAAATTCCCTTTTACCCTAACCACGTCTAACATTATCTTGAACCCTGCATGCATTTACACACTACATACACTCCCTATACTCACAGATTCAAACACACTACATTACAAGATGAAATATGTATGTATATAAATAAGTAACAAGCGCTTGCACTTCTGGTTAGATTCTTTATGCCCGGTGCAGGTCTGGCAAAATCATGTAGATACAGTAGAAAGGACCGCACTCCAAGGTCTTTGTGATAGTTTTCAAATAAAATTTTACTTTTATTTAATCCATATAAAAGTCAACGTTTCAGCCCCCACATGGAGCTTTCATCAGGACAAGAAAGCATATGTATTTGTCAAATATGATTTTTTTTTTTTTTACCAGTTTGTCTTTAAGCTTTCAGTCCAGATAATGCATATATTATGCTTATTTATTTGTCATTTGTTGGGTTGGGGAGCAGGGGGCACCTTAGAACTTTGTGTCTATAGGCACCTGACATGTAAATCAGATAAAAAATAAATTATGGTAAATATGAGCAAAGAAGACTGTGGTATTTTGTTGAAAACAATTTACAAAAATGCTTTGTGAAAACAACAGCAAAAGTCAATGTTAAATATATATATATGGCATTTTAGTCATTACTTTGTGATATCTCCCTTGTCAAGATGACAGTTCTGAGTCTTCTCTAATGTATGATGTGGGTGGAGAATACATGACAAGGGATCTAAGACCACTCCTCTATACAGTATCTCTCCAGACCCTCAAAATCTTGAGGTCAGTACATCCACAAGTTCAAGTCAAGGAACTGTTATGGCCATGGCGACCTTGATTTTGTGGTCATTAGATAATTTTTGTGCTGATTTTAATGCATATTTTAGATCATTGTCCTTCCAACCACAACCCGTTTTAAGCTGTATGGCAGAGGCAGCCAGATGCGCATTTAATATGTAATACAGGTGAAAGAACAGATCACACAAAATACAGTTTAAATTCTATGAGCCTACTTAAAATAACCTGCCTCGGCAAACAAATATAGGGGATTAAGATCCACCAGGCTGAAACTCCAGAAGTGTCTGGCAAACTGAAAATACTTTAGTTTGTTTTTGAATGAGAGTAGATGCTTTTTTCTTGAAACCTTTTCAAACATCTTGTGGTGGTGTTGGTGATGTCAAATGGTAGTTTTGTAGACTTTCTGACTTGTAGACACAATCAACACTTTCACATGGGTGTGTCTCTCAAAGCAATGGGCAGCTAGCATGATGTACAGACTGTCTGTATTGACACTAGAGTCAAAAGTTATAAAAAAAAAATGATATTGTAAGCTAGGAATAATATATTCCAGCTGACTGATTGACAGCCCAGAGAAGTACCCCTATTCAAAGAAAATATTTACACCATAATTAAACATAAGTAAAAGAGAAAGGGTTCAGAAACAGGATCTTTGCACAATAACCACATTACGTTGTTAATGGAGTTTAGAGTGACCTTTGTATACCAAAGTAGATCAAAGTATCACAAAACTATAAGAAAACTATTCTACAACTACTTAAAGTAATTTTTACTAGTTAAGCCTTTTTTTTTTACCTTAATAAGTTTATTAGTTATCTATGTCATGAGACACCTTTTAAAGAGAAAATTATTATTACATACATGCACTAGACAAGAGTTTGGCTCTTACATGAAAAAAATATGAGTATACACTGTAAAAATCTTTGCTAATGTTTTTTTTATTTTAGATATGTGATAGACAGAATAATGATATGGAGGTTTTGTTTTTAGACTTATTCTCTATAATCAGTATGTCAGAAGAGGTGGGCAGGACATTTTTGCACTTTTAAGTCTGACAAGGTCATAAGAACAACATACCAAACTATTGTTTTGAAATACCATAGCCATTATTAAATGCATGAGTAAGGAGGTACTCAAAAAGTAAACAGGTTAATAGGTATTGCAAGATTTTGTTAAAGCAAAGTAAATAATTTAGTTATTCACAGTGAAGTTAATTTATTAGATATTGTATAGATATCAATATATCAAACCAGAAAAAAATGACAACGTTCATAGGTCATAATTATTTTTTGCTTTATTACATAAAAATGTGCAAATGGATTGACCAACATTTCAGTCAATAAAAAAAAAAACTGAAATTTTCTTACATATTATATAATCTTTTCTGTTCACAATCAAATTGGTTACTTTGCATTAAATATGAGTTGCAATACACATTTTCATTATTTCTACATTAATCCCAGTTTTTGTAATAGCTAGCAGAAATCTCAGTATACTAACAGTAATGTAAAGCATAAATATTTCTAATAAAACAATCAAAACTCAAATCACTATTCATTTTTGAAAATCATTTGTAAATTATACGTATATCAAATGAAGGGTTATTTTATTTATAAATGTCAAGATGTATGTGTTTAGAAAAATAATTTTCACAGAGATTATGAAATACACACATACAAAAACATAAACACATAACTACACACACTTTATATAAACAAAAGCAAACTTTTAAAATTAATTTGACAGGGTATAAAAGTTGTCATACAAATTTTGTATCAAATGTGTAACCAGAACCAAGAACCATGTGTAACCAAGAAAAATGCAAAAAATGAAAAACATTTGCTTTGATACACAGACATCCAGACATACAGACATGCAGTTGAATGAACACATTTTACATTTACTGTACCATAATAAGGCCATTAATAACAATGGAAGATGCTAATTAAAAGTGATATTTTAAAAAAAGCCTATATTTTTTTTCTGTAATCAAATCTGGGCAGGTAAGTACCTCAATATAGATGTTACTTAATTTCATAAATGTATCCAACTGCTTATTAGATTATTACTTGATGGAAAGAAACAAGATATTCACATTTCACAAAATGTATTTCCATTAAAAAGTGTAGTAACCGTTATGGACTAAATGTCTCTCTCTATTTCTTCCTACGAATTTTCACCCCAAAAAAGTATTTCCACCTATTAATTATAGTTAATGAATATATAATTCATTATACTTTAACCCCTTAAGGACACACGACATGTGTGACTTGTCGTGATTCCCTTTTATTCCATAAGTTTGGTCCTTAAGGGGTTAAGTGTATTTCTTGCTGTCTTCTACAGTTATAAATGTATATTGGCAGTTCCATTGTCCATTTGAATCCTCTATTGACAGTGACTTAAATGTTATAGTTGCATTTGCCCAGGAGGGATTTTGGTATAACACAGGGTTTTCTATTTACTTGTTTTAATCTAGTTGGCATTTGATGTACTTATTTAATAACTGAAATTTAAAAAATAAATCTTATTATATGATACAAATTCTATCTTTGCAACACAATATATTCTATACCTAACACATTCCATTCTAAAGTATAATAAAAAATATATATTGCATTATATTTATTACTATGTTTCTATAGATTTTTTTTTTGTGTGTGTGCAAAATATTTGTTTTAAGCATGGCGTATGACATGAACATTAATACTGACATATTTAACATGGTGAAATGCATATGCTTTGACTTCAAGAAATCAAATGCCTTGAATGTATGACAGTTAAAATGGATAGTAAATGCTGCAATGTCATTTTCTTGTCTTTGAATTCAAAGCGGAAGCCTGTCTTTTTGTTTACTTTAAAAAGTATTTTGCAAAAGTCAAATAACCCTAACAAAAATATCACAATCTATAAAGACTAGATGTCAACAATAATGAAAAAAAATGTTTTCCTAAAATGGGTGAGATGAAGTTTGATCTTGTGTTCACCATTGCAAAATAATAGATCTCGGAAATTACTTATATCAAGGACACATTTAACTTTGCCTCAACTTTCTTTTTAAATCAAAAGTTTACTGATCAAAAATTATTGTGCAATGATATTATGGAAATATAAATATATAATTAAACATGACATACACTACTTTGGTTTTTTTAAGTAATAACAGAAAATTGCAAATATACAGGTGGTACTCGAAAAATTAGAATATCATGCAAAAGTTCATTTATTTCAGTAATGCAAAGTAAAAGGGGAAACTAATATATGAGATAGACGCATTACATGCAAAGCAAGGTAGTTCAAGCTGTGATTTGTCATAAGTGCAATGATTATGGCTTACAGCTCATGAACACCTCAAATCCACAATCTCAGTAAATTAGAATATTACATGCAATTAATAAAACATAGAACAATATTGGACCTCTGAAAAGTACAAGCATGCATATGGACTCAGTACTTGGTTTGGGCCACTTTTGCAGCAATTACTGCCTCAATGCAGTGTGGCATGGAAGCTATCAGCCTGTGGCACTGATGAGGTGTTATGGATGACCAGGATGCTTCAATAGCGGCCTTTAGCTTTTCTGCATTGTTCGGTCTCATGTCTCTCATCTTTCTATTGGCAATGCCAGGGGAGTTTCAGGTCAGGTGAGTTTGCTGGCCAATCAAGCACAGTAATCTCACGGGCATTAAACCAGGCTTTGGTGCTTTTGGCAGTGTGGGCAGGTGCCAAGTCCTGCTGGAAAATTAAGTCAGCATCCCCATAAAGCTCGTCTGCGGAAGGAAGCATGAAGTTCTCCAAAATCTCCTGGTAGACGGTTGCGTTGACCCTGGACTTAATGAAGCACAGTGGACCAACACCAGTAGATGACATGGCTCCCCAAATCAATACAGACTGTGGAAACTTCACACTGGACTTCAAGCATCTTGCAGTGTGTGCGTCTCCATTCTTCCTCCAGACTCTGGATCCTTGGTTTCCAAATGAGATGCAAAAGTTTCTCTCATCAGAAAAGAGGACTTTGGACCACTGAGCAACAGACCAGGTCTATTTTTCTTTAGCCCAGGTAAGACGCTTCTGACGTTCTTTGTTGTTCAGGAGCAGCTTGACAAGAGGAATACGACATCTGAAGCCCATGTCCAGTATCCGTCTGTGTGTGGTGGCACTTGATGTACTGACTCCAGCCTCAGTCCACTCCTTGTAAAAGTCCCCAACACATTTGAATGACCTTTTCCTGACAATCCTCTCCAGGCTGCAGTCATCCCTGCTGCTTGTGCACCTTTTTCTTCCACACTTTTCCCTTCCACATAACTTTCTATTCATGTGCTTTGATACAGCACTTTGGGAACATCCAACTTCCTTCGCAATTACCTTTTGAGGCTTTCCCTCCTTATGGAGGGTGTCAAGTCATGGTTTTCTGCACAACTGTCAGGTCAGCAGTCTTCCCCATGATTGTGATTCCTACTGAACCAGAATGAGAGACCACCTAAAGGCACAGAAACCTTTTGCAGGTGTTATGGCTTACTTAGCTGCTTAGAGTGGGACACTGTGAGCCTAGAATATTGCACCTTTTCACAATACTCTAATTTACTGAGATTGTGGATTTGATCATGAGCTGTAAACCATAATCATCACACTTATGACAAATCACGGCTTGAACTATCTTGGTTTGCGTGTAATGCGTCTATATCATATATTAGTTTCCCCTTTTGCATTGCATTACTCAAATAAATAAACTTTTTCATGATATTCTAATTTTTCGAGTATCACCTGTATAATCTTAATAGAAGCACATACTAGATTCTTATAAAGTATTACAGAAATAGTTACACAAATATAATGTACTAAATAATTATAATATACACAAGATTGTCACCTACTCACAAGCACTCACAAAAGAAGTCTAAGGTAAAAAAAGATAAAGTTAAAAAGAGAAATCATAAAATAAGTAAAATTCAAACATTTTGAAATGTTGCATCTATTTATATAATATATGCTGGAATAAAAAAAAGATAACAAAAGGTGTAAAATAATGCAAGTAAATAACATAGATTGCACAGGTAAAAAAAGAAAAACAACAAACTTTTGTTTATTTTATTTTTTATTTATAAAATATTTTACCAGGTAGGATATATTGAGATTTATTTTGTTTTCATTTATGTCCTGTTTCCACAAAACATTGCATCGTTACAATAGGGTACAATAAAATACAAAACCAATATTAATATCTAACATATATACAAAATTTAAAATAGAACATTCTGTTTTGAGATACGTAGAGAGGTATTTCTTAAAGGATTTTAGGCCTGGGGAAGATTTGAAAGTGTGCAGGAGGTTGTCCCATAACTGAGGTGCTCTGTTGGAAAATGAGGATCGAGCCACTTTCTTTTTGGATTGAGGTAGACTAAATAAAGTGCTGGTACTGGATCGAAGGTTCTTTCAGGGTGGGAATAGCCAGAGAGAGCACTCTGCCCAGGTAGGGTGGAAGCTTCTCTTAAACACAAGACTGGAAAGATGAAGGTTGTGTCTGGATTCCAGTGACAGTCATTTTAGCTCTTTTATCATGTCACAATCATGGATCATGTAATTACATTGTAGCACTTAGTGGCAGAATAAGTTATACAATGTAGTACATTTATTAAAGTAGGTTTGTGGTGCAGGTGCATATGCTACATCCCCATAATCAATGACTGGCATTAGCGTTTGCTGTACAATTTGTTTCTTTTACCATAGGGCTTAGGCAGTATTTGTTCCTGTAGAGTGCACCTAGTTTTTCCAAGTGGCTCTCGTTTTTAAGATGGATTTTTCATATATTATGCATATTTCTCAAATTATGATTTTAACCAATATGACCTGTGGCTGCTGTCATATGCAGAAGGGTTTGATATATCTTTTTTATTCTGTAAGATGTTTTTTTATCTAATGTAACCTTAAATCTAATCTTATATTAACATTAACATTGTTTTGCAAGTTAAACTACTGCATATAATTTCATATCGATTTTTTTTCATTGAAGCATAATTTCTTCCTAAAGAGAATGCTTAATCAATTCTAATTTATTCTGGTACATTTGTGGCAAATAAGCTCTGCAAAAACAAGGGAAAGACATCACTGACTTTGCAAGGAAGTGTTTCTTGCTTATTTTGGAGTGAAGCACAAGATAAGTCTTGGGCTTCCAATAACATTTCCAAAGCATGTGTAGAGTATCTACAATAGTGGAAAATGGACAGATGGGGCAGACACATGATGGCAGACTACTGCTGAAGCCTCAAACATGATTGTACTGATATAAATGAAAAGCATACAAAGAGCATTTTTCTATGTATTAAAAATGATTATCTGAATCAGCTTACTTCTTTGTTATGGTATTGTGCTGAACACAATGCTATTCGGTATTTGTATGATTTGAGACAGTTACCATTTGATTTGGGCGTACAGTAAACCTGATCATTAAATGTTTTTGCCTTTTGAATAGTTTTTAATTGGTGCATCCATTATGTCAAAATTAGAGCCAATATACAAAATCTATGCCATATTAAGAATCAGTGACACAGTTACCCAAAAATTTATCTAATTTTGCCGGCAATAAAAGTCAGTGTTGACCTATATTATAATTGTCAAAGTCATTTTAAGGCTCAGGAGCAGTTTGTTACAATATTGTGTGTTTACTTTTGAATTTGTATTTATACGTTTATAAATCATTTATTATTATGAATGTTCACTTGCAGAAGCATTTATACCACTGACCAATAGTGAAATATTTCTAAATTAGAGATAATACATTGACATTTCTATATTATCTTTTAATAGTCTAAAACAAAATCATTTATCTTAAGTTGGGATTGGTACTATGGTGAAGAATATGCATTAACAAAAAAATAAAAATATATATATTTCCTGCATTAAAGTTAAAGGGACATCAAAACAACTCAATGAAGCAGCTTCTGTGTATATATCATGCTCCTTCAGTTTCACTGCTCATTTCTCTGCCATTCAGGGGTCAAATCACTTTGTTAATGCAGCCCTAGTCACACCTCCCTGCATGTAACATGTACAGCCTTCCTAAACACTTCCTGTCAAGTGAGATCTAATGTTTACACATTATTTGTTGCACATTCTGTTTAACCTAGAAATTCTTATCTATTGCACTGCTAATAGCTTGCTAGACCTTGCAGGGATCTCCTGTATGGGAATGAAGTTTAATTTACAGAACAGGAGACAAAAACTTCTGAAGTTAGTTAACATGTGATTTGATGTATGTGACAGTCATAGCAAGGGGAGGTGTGGCTTGGGCTGCATGGACAGAAACAAAAGTGATTTTGTTATTAAATGGCAGAGAATTGAGCAGTGAGACTGCAGAAGCATTAAATATACACCTAAACTGATTCATTAAGCTAAATTTGTTTTGGTGACTATAGTGTTCCATTAGTTAACCAAACCAACATGTACTATTCACCTAAACAGTACCATATTTCCCCTTCATTTTGCTATCAGATTCCTATTTCTCTCTTGGAAATGTATTCTTTGATGTGTCTTGAGATCCTTTGTAAAACAATCTTGAAGACTGACCCATATACTTTTGTTATAACGGTTACTAAACTATACCACAATGAAAACCAAATTGCAACATTTAGGCAAAAACTGCTATTTGGTAATTCTTCAAAGCATCCATAGTCACAGCTTTGTTTTACCTGAATTTGGTACCTACTGGATTCATAGATGGTGATTTTTAGCAAAATGTTGAGAAGGGTGGAATTTCAAGCAATGTTTTAGCTGCTACGCTTTGCCTTTACCAATATACATTATTAGTGAAATGTGCAATAGGTATCTTTTATGTTATTGTGTACATGGAAAACATATGTTATAAAGAGGCAGTCCCTAGCAGATTAAGCAGTCTCCTATAAAGAGCTAAAGATAGAAATTTAGAGAAACATGGAAAATGTGGCAAAGAAAAATGAAAATCAAGTAAGTATACATTTCTTTCTCCCTCTCTCCCTGACTGCTTCATCAGTGCCTTCCATTTTCCCATTTATTATTTTAAAAATAACAGGGACTCTGTGCCTGCAAGATAGGCTGTCTCAAGAGTAATGTTCAGCCAATTCATGTTCAGGAAGACCTGATGCTTATTCATATTGGCCACTGAAAAGTGAAGCATATCCATGCCAGGGTGGGGCACACCACCTGCCTCGGGCCTTGTCGAAAGCTTGCAACACATTACCACAGACCCTGTGACCCTGAGTGTCCAAGTCCTTCCCAGTTTGGATACTGCAAAAGTTTCTTGTAGAAGGATGGAGTTAGCATTCATCCACCTATGTAGGTGGTGCTTTGGCTTTGAGGCCCATGTGGCCTTCAGCCTAGGTAGGCCCTTGCATTCACTGAGGCTGAGGTACCCATAAGAGGCCTCATCAACTACAGTCTGTGGTGTCTCCATGCCTCCCCTGTCAGTGTGGGGTCAGCTGCTGTTGACTTCCAGTGCTCCTCCAACATCTCCCAAAAGTTCTGCAACACTGCTTCTAGTTTATTAATAATGGTAATTATGTAGACTGACTGGCCAACACAGTGCAACACCAGGTCTCATGTGTCATTTTAGACAACTCAGAGTCACCCAAAACATGCACAGCAGGAGTCCTCTGCCAAATGCCAGGGTAAGTAAATTTGGCCAGCTGGGACCAGTATAACCATCACTAGTCAATGGGGGGGGTAGCAGGATGTGGCGTACAACTGGCCAACTTTATGACAGGGAGAGTGACTGCCTCTCCATAGCTCCATATAGGCCACACAGTCCGAGTTGGGCTACCCGGTGTCGGAGAGTCATGGGTGAGGTATACCTTGAACCACAGACACCCATTCTGTTGGAGCAGGGCACTGAATTGTTTAGAATGGCTCAGAATATCCTTTAGAATATTGGATTCAGAAGCAGTAGCTCACTCCATGCAAGTCCAGTCTGATTGGCAATCAGGTCCTGCCTCACACTATATATATATATTTTTTAAAAGCAGTAGAATATGAGTATAAATTTGCTGTCCAAATGTAAATAAATTGATAAATGATAACTAAAATTTCGTTTTCCACAGGTATGAGAACATAAAAGAGTGATTGGCTAAAAAGTGTAATGTAGACGTAGCTGTCACATATTCATCCGCAGATAAAAATGTGTTTGATGGCATGTACTGTCCTGACAGGAAAAGTTGTATCGAGCAACACTACCATCCGGACAGGAAAAATTGTACCGAGCAGCAATCATGCACATGGAAACCTGGTAATTACTTTTGGGGTCAAAGGCCAGTCATGGCCAATCAAATCCACAGGAGGGTTTGTGCTGAGCAGCAATCATGCACATAACAACCTGGTAATTGCCTTTGGGGGTCAGCCAATTAGATCCACAGGAGGGGTATTTAAACCCAATTCTCCTCTTGCTCATTGCCCTTTCATGGTTTCATGCCTATGGTTATCCGAGAGTGCGTTCCTGATCTTGATTTTCTGGTATTTGACTTAGGCTTTGTTTTGACTTCTCTGATATCTGGTATCCTTGACTTTTGGCTTTCCCTCATCTTTGTGTCTGATTCTGTGTCCCTGACCTCGGCAAGTATTTTGACTATTGTTGGAGACGTTAAGTCCAGCCATTCTAAGGTCCGGTTATACGTTATCCTTAGTCCTAGGTGTGACACAGTACCGCGTGCTGGATCAACTTGTAATACTGACAGTAGCACTATCAGTATAATTTATTAATTTCAGTTTGTAGTGCCTGCTATGCTTTATGATACATATAGAATTATGTTTTATTATATTATATATAACTATCCGATACCACTACTTGTGAACAAGTTACATTTTAATCCTACTACAAAATTTATGCAGACAATAATGGCTAGCATTGTAAGAGGATTAAAGGCTGGTATTCTTACTGAGAAAGAAAAGGATCACCTTATACAAAATCATCCCCAAATTCTGATATTATACACTATTCCTAAACTGCATAAAAATATTGTCTCACCCCCCACCCTGCAGGCAATAGGGTCAACCATGGGAGTGATCTTTGAACCTCTGGGCAAATGGATCGATTACTATCTACAAGAGCCCATAAATTATACAGAATCCTATCTACATGACAGTGAAGCTTTAATTCAGATTTTACAACATACACAGTTACCTGCGAGTGACATAATATTGGCAACAATGGACGTCTCAAGTCTGTATACAATCAGTCATCCCCATGATAATGAGATTAATTCAGTACGACAATTGATTTCAACCTCCCCTCATTATCATGGACCAAAAATGTTATATTTTTTAGAAGTGCTAAAATTAGCGCTTACATTAAACTGCTTTTGTTTTGAAAATAGGTTTTACATCCAAAAGACCGGAACAGCGATGGGGGCACAATGGCTCCCTCATACGCTAATGCCTACATGAGCAAGTTTGAAAAAACTATTTTAAAGTTTATATTCCAGCAACGAGCCTTAATTTCCAAATGTTATATCGACAATTGCTTTATAATCTGGCAAGGGGTTGAACAATCCTTTGAAAAGGCAATACAAATGATCAACACATACCCGTGTCCTGTTAAGATGACACATGAGTACAGCAGACATACAATTAATTTTCTTGATTTAACCATTATACATGAGGATCAACATTTGGGCTGCACGTTATACAAGAAAAGCACAGACATAATAAATAATTAGTTTAATAAATGTTAATTTATAATACAAATAATAAATAAGTTTAATTTAAAATATTAATATTTAACTATTTATATTACAATATGTATTAATAGCACGGATCATATTATCCTACAAAATTCCCCTCCCACTCTCTCCCTCCACTTTATTTTTTGTAGCCATTGTTTTTTTTTTTTTTATTCATATAATTTATGGTTTTATGTTCTCAATGTCACTACTCTTTCTTCCCACATGGGCCTGAACAATATTAAAGAGGGAATAACATTTAAAATCCCTCTTACCTTTTTTTTTTTTCAATTACTTTTTATTGGAAAATTTTGTTTTAGAATTACAAAACAGTTCAAAAAATACATACATACATTCACACAAAATTAATCCGACCAATATTAATAAATCTTTTTATAAAAAGAGAATCCTTTCATTGGGGTATGTCAATCAATCGATCGAACGGAGAGAAAAAAAAAACAAAAAAACAGGAAGTCGTAAATATGAAATTTAATCTATCGAAAATGATAAGAGGTATATCAGTAGAAATAGGCACAAGTTTAGATACATATTACAGTAGAAATAGGTACAAATTTTAAATACATATTAACAATAAGATAAATTCCACTTCCCAAATAGAATTACATCTTTCATAAACACATCACCTAAGAGATTTAAAATTGCCATAAAATAGAGAACAGTTTTTTAGCCAAGTAGAATACCAATCACTTTTTTTTGAGAACACTGACCAATTTTTAACCATATCATTTTCCATTGTCAATTGGAATTTAATTTGATTAATTAAGGAAATTTTCTGAAAAGGAACAGAAGATTTCCACTGTCTAGCTATAATGATTTTAGCTGCAATGAAGCAGTGAATAGCTAAACAAGTATGTTTACTTGATTTAAAAGGCCAGTTCAGATGAAGGAGGGCCGATACTGGATTTTTGTTTATGTCTTTAAGTGATACCTCATTCAAAGATATTTCAGAAAAGATATTATAGGTCCAGGCCCATAATGGTTTTACTACTGGGCAGAACCACCATATGTGGATATATGTACCCGAATAGGTACCACATCTTCAACAGGTAGAATCTTGAGAAGAATAAATTTTGTCCAATCTTGTCGGAGTGTAGTACCATCTATGGAGTAACTTAAAGTGGCACTCAGTCAAATTTAGACCATGGACAAATTTATTTACTAAAATTATAGAAGAAAACCATTCCTTTGGGGAAATCACTAAATTAAGATCCTTTTCCCATGATTTAACCAGTTTATAGGGAAAGGTATCTAAGCCTTTAAAAAGCATATTAGCTACCGAAACAACCTTGGGTACAGTTTGGAATGAAAAAAGAATTTGCAACTCTTTAACCCAAGGAAAAGAAGATTGAATAACATGTTTCTGGATATAGTGTTTAATACGAAAATATGTAAATAATTCTTTAGATGGTATATGGAAATTATCCTCAATCTGTTGAAATGGTAGGATATCGTCGCCCTGCATAATATCCGGTAAGGTTAATAAATCTTTGTTAGGCCAGTGTCTCAATGATAAATCCTCTACATTATTTTCTAATATATTTAATTTACATGTTCTAGGAATTAAGTAACTTACGCCCAAAATTTTTCTAATTATCAACCCATGTTTCCAAAGAATGAGCCAATGATATTAAGCAATTCGGCAAATCCCTTAGAAACTTCCCAGGATCTGACCATATGTAAGAATAAAGAGTAGATACATGTAGCGCTTCAGACTCCAAATTATACCAAGGTTCAGGAAAAAAAAGTGGTTCTTGTAGAATATATATATGTCGTATAATATTAGCATAGTTAAGATTAATAATACTTGGATAGTTTAGCCGTCCCTGGGACAATTTGTTAGAAATATATTTTTGACTTATTCTAGGCTTTTTATTTTTTCAAATAAATTTATTTATGGCAGATTGTATCATAAGTAGCCACACCTTAGGGATTTTAAGGGGAACCATTGAGAACAAATACGACCATTTTGGTAAAATATAAGAATTAATAATGTTAATTCTGCCTATCCATAATGTTTCTAGATTTTTCCATTTTTTTTTTATTTTGATTCATATCCTTCATTAGCTGCATAACGTTCCTCTCCATTATATGGGAGGCGTTAGCGGAGAAACTAAGACCCAAATAATTGATTTCTAAGTCTGTCCAAATAAACTGATATTTTTGAGATAGCCTTTCAACCTGAATCAAAGGTAAATTAATAGTTAAAGCAGTAGATTTTCAAACATTTAACTTGAAATTAGAGATATTAGAGAAATTAACAATTTCTTCCATTAATGATACCAATGAATCTTCTGGAGATGTAAGAATTACCAGAGCATCATCAGCATATAATGCAATCTTAATATCTTGAAATTTCATAGAAACCCCCATTTATTAACTGATTATTCCTAATATTAACAGCAAGAGGTTCAAGAGATAAGATGTAAAGAAGCGGTGACAAAGGACATCCCTGTCTTGTTCCATTTTTAAGATCGAACCACGTCGAAGTAATATTGGGACCTACAGTTCTGGCCGAGGGATCAGAATATAATACCATAATTGCGGTATATATCCAACCCCTAAAGCCGTATGCCTTAAGGAGTTCACTTAAATAGCCCCGCCCTACCCTGTCGAATGCTTTTTCTGCGTCCAAAGACAGGGCCAGGAGGGGCTCTTTGTTGACATTAACAAGACCAATAATATCTATAAGCTTTCGGGTGTTATTTGATGCCCATCTTCCTGGGATGAACCCTATTTGATCAGGATGAATAAGTTTAGTAATGACCATTTTCAATCTCTTGGCAATAATAGCTGAGTATATTTTCATATCAACATTAATTAGTGCAATCGGTCTGTAATTTCTTGGGTCCATACTATCTTTACCCGGTTTTAGGATAGGGACAATATTTGATTGTAATAATTCCTTTGGTATGACCTCATTTTCTGCTGCTTGATTGAACATTTCAGTAAGGGGTTTTAAAAGATAAGATTTCATATATTTATAATAAACGTTTGAAAAGCCATCAGGACCGGGAGTTTTGTTTATAGCTAGTCTATCAATTTGAAATTGCACTTCTTCAAGAGAAATTTTTTTATTCAGAATGGTCAGATCCTGGGAAGAAATTCTCGGGATTCGGGAACTTAATAGATAACTCTTGATGTCCTTTAATTCTGGGGACAACCTTAGATTGTATAGATCTTGATAAAACTGATTAAACTTTTGTCCAATCTCCGATGGAGTGGAGTATACAATTTGATCAACTACCAATTTTTCTACTCTATTTTTAGCATATTGATTGCGATGCCTCCTAGTAAGACTCTTACTCGCTCTGTTACCCGAAATATAGTGATTTAGTTTTAGTTTATTTATATTTAACTTAATTTTCTCCTCCTCCTTTAAATTAATTTGGAGTTGTAGATCTTTTAAATGAGTTCTTAGCTCAGGGGAAGATTGTATTTTATTCATTTTGGAACATGAATAAAATTCAATATATAAATCAGGCAATTTTGTACCTTTATTTTTCTTAAGAAGATGGTCTAGTTTAATTATATAACCCCTCATTACGGATTTATGGGAACACCAATTTATTAAAGGAGAGGTGTCTCGCGGGTCATTTTCTGCCCAAAAATATTCTAATAATTTGGTCAAATCCTCCCTATTCTTAGAATCCGTCAAAATGTCATCATTCAATCTCCAGGTATTACGAGAAAGAGGAGGAGAATTACCAAGAGCAAATAAAACAAAACTATGGTCTGACCATGTGTTTTCCTTAAGATCAATATGATTGAAGAGCAGAATTGTAATAGCATTTGTTAAGCAGAAATCAATCCGGGAATAAGTTCCATAAACACCGGATAAATGGGAAAAATCTTTTTTAAGGGGGTGAAGTAGTCTCCAAATATCATATAAATTATATTGCCTACAGATATTATTTAATTTTTTGGCTTGCTTAGTAGGTCCTGTATTATTATTACACAGGGGAGATACAGTAGTTCTATCCAAAAATGGATCACTAACACAATTAAAATCACCAGCGATAATCAAATATCCCTTATTAATTTTGTCAACTTTATCCATTATCAAAGAAAATTTAGTCATTGGTTCAACATTGGGTAGATACACATTGACCAATGTATAAATTTTGTCTTCGATCTTACAAACCAAAATAATAAACCTCGCTTCTGGATCGAGTTCAGTATGTAGGATATCTACATTAATATCTTTACTAAATATAATTGCCACACCCCTTTTTTATTTTTAATTAATGAGGCATGAATCGCTGTTACAAATTTGTCTCCACCCCATGTTTGTTTAGTATCTTTAAGCCAATGCGTTTCTTGTAAAAAAGCAACCTGTATATTTTGTTTTATCAGGGAATCATACAGTCTATATCTTTTTTTATTAGTATTAAGCCCCTGGACATTCAAGGATAAAAACTTAAACATAGAGATACCTCAGAAAAATATTTTTGGACTTCCTGATAAAAAACAAACAAAAAAAAACACAACATATACTCCCTATCATTGGGCTGTAAATAAGTCCAACAACAACATTCAAGCAACTATTAGGTAAAAACCTAATACTACAATAATCATTGACAGCCATATTGGTGCAATGAAAATGGAGTAGCAAAACTACACAAGAGTGGAAACCCCAATCCATGCCTGAGTTGGAAAACCTACCGCTACAAAAATAACCTCGCTCTGTCATATAATAAATCTCCCTAATAGAAGGAAGAGGGGGAAAAATACTTCTCAAAAGATTTTTTGTCTTAGTGAATGTAAGGTAATAGGTAAATATATATTAGATAAAAATATAATTCTTATATTACAACACAAAAGGAAGGATTCATTAATTAGATTAATAAGTGCCTTCAATACTCTTTCATTACCTTAAACCTAGAACTTATACCATAGTTCTATTAAGTGTCAATCATTAGTAATTAATATAGTGAGCTTGTGAAAGAATTAATGGATTTATAGTGTGAACTAACACCAAGAGAGGCAAATATATATTGCTTTTTCAAATATTATTTCTTCTAAGGGGTTGTTACTTGGTGTACATAAAATAATAACATGTTTTCTTGAGCATATGTGAATTTCTTGTGATACTACGTGAAAAAAGTACTTGTAATCTTCTCTTACCCTTTCTTCTCCCCCTCCTCCCTCCAGCACCCATATTCATATTTATCTTCTACAAAATATAACCATAGAACTAGAGCAACAATTTGTTACTTTTAAGCCAATCTGTTAAACTCGCACTAGTCTCAAATATTTATCTTCTACCTTCATAAGAGAGGCTAAGTTTTAGTGGAAAAAGCCACTTATATTTTATATTATGATTTCTCAAAAATCGTGTGGCAAAACTAAATGCTTTTCTTTTTGTTCTGGTTTCAAAGGATAAGTCTTGAAATACTTTAACTTTCTGGAAGGGACCATCAGAGATTAACTTTGTTCTTGCAAATTTCAAAATGGTTTCTTTGAAGTCAAACGAGTAGAAACATGCAATAATATCTCGAGGGGAATCATTTTGGATTGCTTGTGGTTTAAATGTCCTGTGACATCTTTCTATTATCAGGTCAGAAGATTTAAAGGGGACACCCAGTGTAGATAGATATTCCATCAAAATCTGTTTTACATCTTCTTGTCTGCCTTTATCTGGAATGTCTCTGAAACGCAGATTTTTTCGCCTTGATCGGTCTTCCAAATCAGATAATTTGTTTTGTAAATTTGTAATAGCCCGATGTGCCTTATCACACTCTTCTGATAAATTTTTATGTTGATAATCTAACTGGTTTAGATGATCTTCAAATCTTTCCATTTTTGCAACAAGTGCATTTATTTCGGTATTAATATCCGATTTAATTTCAGTAGCAGTTGAAGCCAATTCGGCTTTAATCTCGTCTAGGTTAGTCTTAAGACTAGAGTGTAGCAAAGAAGTAGTTATTAAATCTTTATCAGGATTACTTATATGTTCTGGTTCCAGATCTTCTGAACTTAGATCCATTTCATTTATTTTCTGTTTAGAAATCTTATGTTGCTGGGGAGAGAAGTAAGTTGTTAATGATTTATCCTGAGGTTTATCTTGAATAGGATCTTTTTTATCTTTCCTTGATGAGGATTTAGTTTCATGGAGTTTTTTCGAAGCCATGTTATGAGAATTTCGCCCCTAAAAAGCGTCAGACCATTATCAATTACTCTTTATACCAATCTTAGTTTTAATTGGGTTCAAGATTTTTTTTTTTTCTTTCTTTTTTCTTTTTCTCTATTCCTCTTTCCTTCTTTTCTCCTTTTCCTTCCTTTCTTCTCTTTTCCTCTTCTTCTTCCCTTTCTTTTTTCTTTTTTCTCTTTTTTCCCCTCTCTCTTGCCTTTGCCTTTTTCTTTTCCCTCTCTTTTTTTTCTCTTTTCCCTTCCCTTTTCCCTCTTCCCCTTCTTTTCTTTTTTCCTTTTTTTCTTCTTCCCTCTTATCTTTTTAATTCTTTTATTTTCCCCTTTTTATGGGACTTTTGCCCAAGTTTTAATAACTATTTTTATTCTTTTTAATTGTTTCTATTATTTGTATTAATTAGGTATTATAATTGTTATCTTATCCAATGTGGATATGTAATTCCATCAGATACTTATCAACAGTTTATTATAAAAGTCTTTTGTGAAATTATCTTCATGTCGGTCAGACTGATTATGATGATCTTTTTATATAACCCGATATTCCACTTCTTACTGTTTTGTGTGTGTGGAGCTCCTTGCTTTTACTATTTGTTTCATCTTTCCTTTATGCCCCCTTAGACATAGAGGAAAATGGTATTAAAACTTTTCTCACTGAACGTGAGGGGCCTCAATATGCCTCACAGGAGACAAATGCTATTTAAGGAAGCAAAAAAACAAAGATCTGTTGTACTTCTCATTGAGGAAACACATTTTAAAAAAAATTGTATGCCTCATCGTATGTTAACAGTTTATCCCACCCCATACCACTCAATATTTACAAAGAAATCAAGGGGAGTTTCCATACTTTTTCACAAAAACTTAATTTACAACACCGACAAAATAATTACTGACACTGATGGACGCTATATAATTTCAATAGGTACGATTGGTGGTGTGAGTTATATTCTGGCAAACGTATACTTCCCTAACTTTGGGCAATAACAGTTTTTGAAAAAAATTATTACAAACATTTTCAAGAATGTTCAGAGTAGATTGATCATTAGAGGAGATATGAACTTTGTGCTGGATTCTGAACAAGAAATTAAAAATCCTTTTAAAAATTATAGAAGCGAGCAATTAGCGAATCTAAGTTCCAAATGTATTTTCTCTCAAGGATTATTTGTTGCTTGGAGAATTCAAGATGAAAACGAAAAAGATTACACCTATAATTCCACTGCCTTAGACAGGTTTTTGACAAATTAACAAAATATACTTATATAATTTCGTCCAATATTTTGGACATTAATTGGTCAGACCATGCACCCATTATGCTGCATTTAGAAGAGTCTTTCCCAAGCAAACAATGGCGTCTTAGTGACTACTTAGTCACAGGTTTGGAAACAGCATTACGTTGTCCAGGCCAAGCTCACCAGCATCCATATTGCTTTTCTTTTAATATTAAAAATTATGGGGCACCAAATAGCACAACAGTCTGGGTGTGTGCTTTCTGTAAAGTATTTTTGGGCTATGTCCTGTAGTTGGCCTACGGCCTCTTTATTGTTGAAAAAAAGATTGTTTAATTTTCACTGGTAAGTGGTGTTGGGCAGAGTAGGGATGATCACATCCATGGTCAGATTGGCATGATCCGACCAGGTGATCGTACCATATGTGGCTGATTTAAGCAGAGGGAGATGTCTCTGTTGGAGGAACAGCTTATCAATGTGTGAGTAAGTACCCTCGGGGGGGGGGGGCGAGAAGAAGGAATAATTCCTTTGTGTTCATCATATAGTTGAGCATCATGTAAAGTGTTCTTCATGATTTTGTGGGCGTGTGCGAGATAATCTTGTGAGTTAGCAGTGGTGTCTAAGTCCCCATCCAATGTGACATTTAGGTCTCCTCCCAGGATTAGTATGCCTTCCTGAAAAGGAGATAGTTTGTGTAGGATCTTTTGTAATGCTTGATTCTGTTTCTTGTTTGGGAGATAGCTAATGTCACTTGTGTGTTTCCCACTTTCCCTTTCACAAATATGTACCTGCCTGAGTCATCTGTCTGTTGATCCTAGAATGTGAATGGCACCTGACTCCCCACCAGTATCGCCACACCTCCAGTTTTTTTTTCTGTGTACTGATTAAAGTAACCTTTTTGGTAGCTGCGGTTTCAGAGCCTTGGGGCGGAAATGTGTCTCCGCTTTGTGTCTATGGAAATCTGCCTATGCCATAGACTGTTTTTCCGGAGTGTTTAAACCCCAGATGTTGTGTGTGTGGATATTTATCAAAGTCATATCCTTGGTTCCTAAATGGGTGATAGGGTGTTAAGTGAATTTGTCATGGTTGTCCATAGGAATTGCGGCCACCCAGACGAACAATTAGAACACTGCAGTGAGAACAGTTCCAAAGTGTTAATGGGTGTTAAACTCCTGGGTGGTCCCTGGTTCGTGTGGTTGTTCGGTAGTCAAACAGGACAATGTAAGAATAGGAGGGGAATGCAATCTACCAAACAATAACAAAAAGGCATGAACAAGGTCTTTTATGAGCCATTTTGCATGGCCCATAGTCCTGAGGCAGAAGGCTGGCAAACAGGCCCATCCAAGAAGCAGTGGCAAGGTTACTTTCGCCACAGATATAACCTGTAATACACCTCATCCAAAATAAACACATCCCTATAACTAAGGAAAAGTGAAAGTACCGAGCAAGCGGGTGACCATCACCACCTCGCATAAAATTAACACCACAAACATTCAAACCAAAGAAGCTACATAAGTAACATTATTTACATTTGTTGTAATCATTGTTATATACTGCTACGTCACTATTTTTTCCATGTAAGATTGTAGCAAATTGCAGAGTGTATGCCAATAGTTAAGTGATTGTTCGTATCCAACCAGACAACTGGTCACTTAGACGCAAGTAAGGAAAAAGGTCCACCAAAAGAAATGGAAGAGACTGAACTTATTTACTGTTGTAGATATTTGGACTTACTGATACATACTGATATATCACAGTCTTTCCCATGTTTATCTAAAACATTTTTTTGTATAGTAATATAAAATCTCTAAAGTAATATAACATTAGTCTGTATATTTTTTGCAGATACATACATTAATTTCTAAAAATCATTAGTTTTTATAGGCAGTATTATATTGCTACCAATTTGCAATATCTGTCATTACAATTGTCGATTCATCAAGTAATTCTTAAAAATTACTCGCCCCACTAATTTGCAACATTTGTTAGTACAGTGCTACACTGAATTGCTACTTTGAAGTCATTTAAAGGCTAGCTCTGTTTGTCTAAAAAATTTTGTATAGTAATATAAAATCTCTAAAGTAATATAACATTAGTCTTTATATATTCAAGATATTATAATGTTCTACCAGATATCTCAGAGGTTCAACTATTTGTGGTGTACTATCTGTAGATTCATAATTGGTATATATCTTTATTTATATATGGAAATATCAGATACGCAAGCAGTAACATAAGTATACATCACTGTAACAAATATTATTCCAACTTCTCTAGAATCTAATATATAATTATTGTTTTAACATCACTTTGAATAGGGTATACGCAGGTGTTTGCTTTAGAAATCATTCTTATCTAATATAAATATAATATTCACTGTTCATTGATTTCCGTCAGGTCAGACAGTGGTAAAATAGAACACTGAGCATCTTTATACTATTTTGTCCTTTAGAACTTTTTTACATTATTCACATTTCCATCAGGTAGCCTTATCAAGCTACACTGCTGATTATGCATACCTGCAATTTCCGGTTTAGACTCTCACGGTGGCGGGACACAAACAGGTAGAGTAAGTTAATCAATTAACCATTATATTGTGTATATTATATAAATATTGTATTGTACTGGTGTATTCTGTCTTGAGAAAGGATCAAGAACAGATCTGAAACATTGATGCTACACTAATGAATTTGCTAATTTTTGTTCACTAAATACGACCTGTGAGTGCCCACTTTTCTTTGCTGAAATATTTGGATATATATTGGTTCCAGCGTGATGTACCAAGGCATTACAACATTTCTTTTGGAAAAGCAATTGGAGAACAGTGAGTGCCCTCATTCCTATATTGTATATTGCATTTATAATTTGAAATTGTTTTGCATCTCTACATATCATAAATATCCTTTAGAGTGTAACATATTCTTCAAATTTACACTTAACGTTGTAGGAAGAAATAAAAAACTGATGCCTTTACAATAAATAGGTAAATTTGTTCCAGTAAAAATAAAATAAAATTAAGTAAAACAAAATGTTTATTTTTATTTTGTTTTCCTATCTAACTGCAAGGAAAATAATAAAATAAATACAGCTTAAACATTTTAAAGGTTTTGCAGGAAGCCAAATTATAGAAGTAATGTTCACTTAAAAAAAAATAATTTGAGTTATATTTTGTTGTAATTGTGTTTTTCTATTGAATTAAAACTGTATGTGTGCCAAGAACCAAGTTATATATATATATATATATATATATATATATATATATATATATATATATATATAGAGAGAGAGAGAGAGAGAGAGAGAGAGAGAGAGAGAGAGAGAGAACTGTCTAATGTATTCCTATCATAAGTATAGATCAACTCATCCTTGAAAACATAAGGGTATGATAGCAAAATGGATAAAGTCTTTGTGTACTTGGGTTGAAAACTGAAATGTAGGGATACATTGCAGAGTTGAAAAACAAAAAAGAAAATCTTTGGTTCAGTATTTTCCAGAGAAATATCACAGTTTAATATTTATCCACTAAGTAGCGACTTGTAGTGAACAAAACTATCTCTTTTCTGGAAATTGTATTAATGTACATGCTTTATTTATGTTTCATGTAATATGTTAACTTTTTAAAATTGCAAATATATTGCATTTATAATTTGAAATTGTTTTGCATCTCTACATATCATAAATATTCTTTAGAGTGTAACATATTCTTTAAATTTACACTTAATGTTGTACAAAGAAATACTGATGCCTTTACAATGAATAGGTAAACATTTTTGTTCCAATAAAAATAAAAGAAAAAATGTTTATTTTTAGTTTGTTTTTCTATCTAACTGCAAAGGAAATAATAAAATAAATACAACCTAAACATTTTAAAGGTTTTGCAGCAAGCCAAATTATATATGTAATGTTCAATTTAAAAATAATTTGAGTTATATTTTTGTTGTACTTGTGTTTTTCTATTGAATTAAAATTGTATGTGTGCCAAGAACCAAGTATGGAAAGGTTGCAATTAAATATGTATACAACCTAATTTCTACTTCTTTAATGTTAGCCCTATTTGCAAGCTAGCCATTAGTGTATGTTTTAGCCTTGCTGGAGCTGACCATACACTGCTGAGAAGTAACACTTTCCTGTGTTGAAGATTTGACTGGTATTTCAAATTTCCCCCTTACTGTGTGGAAAAATTATAGTCTTCAAAGCTTTATTTTTTGAAAGTTTTACTTTATGAACATTTTCACTTACTGTTTTTTGAAAGTTGGGAATTAGTAAGCTTTATTGTTTCTTTCACATACATACAATATGATTTGTTCTTGAAGGTAGTTTTGTAACTTACAATTAACTTTTCTTCTTTAAAATATTAAATACATTTAGTTTCTATGCAAAAATTTGCAAAAAAAAAAGGAGTCATGCATAAATTAGACTACCTTAATTATAAATCAACATATTCTGCAGCACTAATAAAATATTTCTCTACTCATATTTTATTTTTTATTACTGTTTACTATGTAGTTTATTTGGCAAATGTTAACCCCTTAAGGACACATGACATGTGTGACATGTCATGATTCCCTTTTATTTCAGAAGTTTGGTCCTTAAGGGGTTAATATAATTTACAAAATGAAGGATGAAATATATGCAAAGCAAACAAATGGCAGCTTTCAGGGAATTGAACACCCCTTTGATATTATTATTATTATTATTATTATTATTATTATTTTATTTTTTTTTAACTCTGGACTGCAGCCCACCAAAATTCACTGTTTATTGAATACATGTCTAAGATATTGATGGTATTTGATAAATCCAGTCTGATAATTTCATATAAATAACGTTTATTCATGGCTGGATTTTCAAGGTAAGTAATTGGATAGGAAAATAAAACATACTTTTCAGTAGACTCAGGCTTCAGTAGACACAGGATAAGGATAAACAATCCTAGAAGGAACAAAAAAAAAATACATCTTGCAGATAGTTTAAAAGAAAAAACAAAACTTTTTTGGGTAATAGTAAAAAAACAAAAAAGATCCAAACCCAGGTATAATTTCTAGGAATAGAAAATAAGGGATAGATCCACTATGAACCACCAGTTACACGTCCGTGAGTGGAGTAACCAAAGATCCATCTGAATTAGGTAGAGAGAAGAGGAGGTTCACAATGAAAACAATTTACCAGTTTGAGAAAATTTAGATCAAATTTCAAATTTGTAAATCTTTTTCAAATCAAAAAACAATTTATCAGTCAAAGAGTATGGCGATTGAATTATGATGAATTCAAGGTAGTTTCTGCAGTGCCGAATTGACAATGCATAGAAAAAGGAGAGAGACAGCATACACTTCTGAAAATAAACACATTGGTAGTAAATAGAGGCACTGACACTGCAAATATTTATCAAGCAGCATGATGGACTTCTCTTAACCCCTTAAGGACTGGACTGTTTTTGCAATGTTGTACATTTGCGACCAGGCATATTTTTACACTTTTGTGGTGTTTGTATTTGGCTGGAATTTTCCGCTCTCTCATTTACTGTTCCCATACAAATTATATATTGTTTTTTTCAGGACAAAAGGGGCTTTCTTTACATACCATTATTTATATAATCTCATGTATTTTAATTTTAAAAAAATAAAAAAAATGATGAAAAATTGAAAAAAATACATGTTTTTTGACTTTTACTTGAAAAATCTTTTACTCATCTACAAAAGCGAATGAAAAAAACTACTAAATAGATTCAAAATTTTGTCCTGAGTTTAAAAATACCTAGTGTTTACGTGCTTTTTTGCTTTTTTTTGCATGTTATAGGGCTATAGGTACAAGTAGGATATTGCGGTTTCAAAACATACATTTTTAAAATTTATCAATAGTGACATTGTAACACTATTATCTGTCATAAATCTCTGAATAACACCCCACATGTACATTTTTTTTTTTAAAGTAGACAACCCAGGGTATTCAATATGGGGTATGTCCAGTCTTTTTTAGTAGCCACTTAGTCGAAAACACTGGCCAAAGTAAGCATTCATATTTGTTTGTGTGTGAAAAAAGTAAAAAACTAAATTGAACGCTAATTTTGGCCAGTGTTTGTGACCAAGTGGTTACTAAAAAAGACGTATATTATATATATATACGTGTGTAATTTAATTATAAGTGTATTTTTATATTAATATAAGTACATATTAATATAAAAATACACTTAGTATGACATTATATATATATCATATATAGACATATAGACGTTATATAGATATATAACATATATATATATATGATATATAGACATATATAGACATATAGACGTTATATAGATATATAACATATATATATGATATATAGACATATATAGACATATAGACAAATATAGATATAATATATGTCTATATATCATATATGTATACACATATATAATTATTTTTTTATTAACATTAACTTTATTTTTTTAAATGATTTTACAGTTGCAGGGAGACTGCCTGTCAGCACAGACAGTCCCCCTGCAGGCAGACACATGGACACCTATTGTGACCATGTGATCGCTGTGTTAAGCGATCACATGGTCCCAGGGGTCCTAATTCAGTGTGGGGAGACTGTCTGGGCTGCAGGCAGTCTCCCCACAACCGGAGCCACGCTGATCGCCGCCGGGGGAACGACGGCGATCAGGTAAGTAACTCAGACCGTTAGGACGGTTCAGGACCGTCATCGGTCTGCAAGGCAAAAATGCCGATGACGGTCCTGAACCGTCCTCGGTCGCTAAGGGGTTAAATAAACAGTTTTAAACTTCCAGAAGATATTCTTAAATGCAACTTAAACATTGAACAAATAAACAGACATGACAATGTCAATTAAAAAAAAAAAATATATATATATATATATATATATAAATATAAAATTTTGAAATGTCTGACATTTACTGTAAGTATAAAATATTGTCAGAATGTTCTCATTCATTAATTTGTTTTCCAATATACACCATGCGGACAGAAGTATTAAGACATACCTCTTAATTATTGAATTCAGGTATTTCAATCAAACCCATTGTGACAGGTGTATAAAATCAAGCACCTAACCATGCAATCTGCATTTACAGACATTTGTGAAAAAAATAGGTTGTTCCAAAGAGCTCAGTGATCAAAGCGTGGTATTGTGATAGGATGCCACTTTTGCAATAAGTCAGTTTTTGAAATTTCAGTCCTGCTAGATATTCCACAGTTAACTGTAATTAGTATTATTGGCAGCTTTTAGGACCAGACACTTTATTGAGACCTTCTTCTGCCACTGTTCCTCCTGCTGCACCTAACAAGAAGCATTAAAACCTCCATCTGATTAGTTGACTTCTACTCCCTGACACTTGTATGAACCATGAACCAGACACTTGATTTAGACCTATTTTTGTAACTAGTTCTAATGCAACACCTATACAATAGGCACTAAAACCTTTGTCGGAGTAGTTGACTTCTATACCCTGACAATTGAATAAAGTATGAACCAGGCACTTGATTGAGATCTTCTTTTGTCACCAGTTCTCCTACAACACATAAACAGTAAGCATTAAAACCTTTGTCAGAGCAGTTGACTTCTACTCCCTGACACTTGTATAAAGTATAAACCAGACACTTGGTTGAGACATTCTTTTGTCACCAGTTCTCCTGCAACACCTAAACAATAAGCACTAAAACCTTTGTGAGAGTAGTCGATTTTTGCTCCTTCTCATATAATTTGCTTTAAATTATATGTATATATATATATATATATATATATATGTGTGTATATATGTATATATATATATATATATATATTATTTTTTTACTTTTTTCCAAGCTTGCTTTTCTTCTGTCAGAAAGAAATGGTGAGATTAATGTCTGTTTGTAGGAAGCAGATTATTTAGTTTAGTATGAAAAGACTTAATTTCCCATTGTAGGACTAACAAAATGATTAATTCAACATTACTTGTCTGTGAAAAACAAGTGAGAAACAACCTTTTTACTTTCAGAGTTATGGTTTTCAGCTTTCATATCTAATTGTTTCTTAACTGAAAAATTTCATTACACTTTCTATCCCTGCAGCTATCCTCTAACCCAGTTGTAATGCACTGTCTTTTTTTCTTCCACAGTACAGTGCTACTTCTCAGTAACATGAAAGGTCCTGAATAGATTTTGAATGATTTCTTACATCAATCCCAGATCTCTACAAAGTCTGTTTTAAGTGACTGCTCTCTTCTCTTCAAATGAATGTGCTTTTTCACTTCCTAAAGATGCACAGCACATCAAGAAGGGCAAGATCAAGTGATAGCGATTTCAAATACTTTTCTAATCTTCTTGGTACTTATATATAAAGAAGTAACATCATTTATTTCTGTCTAAAAAGTTACATATCTTTCTACTGAACATAAATTTCTGAGCTAAATAGCACAGATTACAACTTTTAACCAGTTATTTACAAAAATAATTGACATAAAAGCCAATATAAATCATTGCATGAGTTTTGCAAAATTAGTTCGATCTTGTACATTTTTTTTCCTGCTGTTAACAATAAGTAATCACAAAATTGTCAAAACTTGGCAAAAGTGGCTAATTATAGCCATAACTAGTGAACATTTTAATTGTTTATGAACATGTTGCAATTTAAATTTTTTTTTAAAACTAAATACAGAGAAGGTTCATGAGATTCCAATACTAAGTTGAGAGAAAGAGGTCAACTGTTTATGCATGTCAGGTAGGAGATATAATCATTTGATGACCTATGGCAGACTATGTAGTAGTGCATGTCCTTTAACCCCTTAAGGACCAAACTTCTGGAATAAAAGGGAATCATGACATGTCAGACATGTCATGTGTCCTTAAGGGGTTAATCCTTTGTAGTGCATTATATTTTAAAAGCATAAATGATCATTTCATTTTAGCATTGCTGACACTCAGTTGTTTTCACTTTTATTGGGCTATGCTGTACGACTCTATGCATATAATGAAAAACTATTCTATGCATATAATGAAAAAGTCTTTGAGAATTAGTGTGGCTTACAGTTCACTTCAGAGGGAGACTGGCAGGGTTTAAAAATATGTGTTCTCTTACATGACTCAATGGGCTTAGTACAGAGTGTTAATGGTGCTAGCACCAAGCCCAACCCTTGAATGTAATTATGATAGATTACTAAGAATATGATTTACAATATAATATCACAATATGATTTAGCAGGAAATATGGAGATATCTCTTATTCTTATTCACATCGTGGAGCTCTCAAAAATCACTCTACACTATGTACACTAAGGAAATTGCTCTGGGTTAGGTTTAAGAGTAGCTGGTTAGAGCTCAATTAAGGTTAGGACTGGGTGTGATTCGAGAGTATCTTACGGTTTGAATAGCATTTAAAGTATCTAAAAGTTGGGTGATAAAGGGTAACTGAAGTGCAGTTTTTGGGCACATAATCAAAGACACATTTTGCCATACCCTGAAATGTTTTATTGCCTGTGTAGGCCTGTGTATATCTTAACTCCTCTTTTGTCCCTCATACCTATTCCTTTGCTTTTATTGTATCTCATGTTTGGGTTTTTTGTGTGTATTGTTACACCATTTTATTGTTTGTATTCCTACTTTTCTGTCTTTATTCCCCTTCCGTGGTCTTTTACTAAACTTGTGCACAAGGGAATTCATTGGCTCAGCCACATAATTTAACCAGAAGTTAAAATTTTGCTCAGAATATGCGATGCTCATTTATATGACAGTTTGGCCAGGTTTATATAATTTTTAAAATAATCATCGGTATACCCATTCTTGGTCTCTTACTCTGCTGGTGATTTTCTCCTGTCTGCAGCTCATCCCTCTACAGCTAATGTTCTCTTTAGTTTTTCTAGTGGATATGTGCAGAATTTTTCTCTTGCACAATTTTTTTTCCTGATTCAAAATTTTCTGTGCACTGAAATAGTGTGCGAATGTAAAACTGAAATAGTTTCTTGATAATTTTTGGTACAGCACAGTCTTTCTATCAAGGTTTATAACACTACATTACAGTATGTAGTGATTTAAACTACTGATTTATCATTTCTCATAAATATAGCATAATAAGGTTCATGCTCTAAAGGAACCACTAGGGGAAGTATGTATTATTATTTGCTTCTATCAGTGACATCATAGGTCAGCCTACTCTAAAGAAGTTACCTCCCATAAAACATTTCACTGGGAATAAAAAGCAGGGGTAATGTAGACTATAAGTTAGGACACCTAACCCCAGCCAAGGGCTAGGGACATTTGTAAGTTATATGTTGTAGTATGTTTATGTTCTTTCACCACAGTAATAAGCAATATAATCCATAAAACACATTTTATGGATTCAATTACTATTTTTATTCAGCCAAAACATAATATGGGTTGCTTGTTGACTGTATTTGAGCAAGCATGTTAATTCCCCAACTTGGGCATAAACAGTGAATGCAGTACAATAAATGCTGATATATACATAATAAATGCTTCTTACACATACATCAAATTCAGCTGACACAATTATAGCACACATTATATGGAGAGGAGGAGAAATGTCATGTCACCATAGATTTTGCAAAAATAACTCTTTGCCCAATAAAGGATGATATATACATTAAAGCTTTTTAAAAATAAAAACAGAATCTTGAAATGATGGGATATGGCCAAGCATACAGGAGAAACACGTAACTAAATTCAGCAAATACCAACAGCAAACACCCCACTTAATATTATTTTAATTGATCCTAGTTTAAGACTGGTGGCGACATAACTAACTTATGGTTTTTTTTTAGGTGGAGTGATTGTGATGTTCATTAAAAAATAGAAAACAAATGACTGGGTCATTGATCCTACTGTGAGACTTGTTAGGTTACTGTTTATTACCTAGCCCATGTTAATGGTACAGTTACCATTAACTATGATTCACTGTTTTAGAGTATTGCACTTTTTTAACAATTTTTAGAAGGTAATTTTTTTAGTGTGTTAGTTCTGTGTGTGCTGCTCTAATATGCAAATTATGTTAGGTGTACCGTGTGCAGTGTGCAATATAGTGCTACTTAAAGACAAAAACAATGTTATAGTAGTAAATCCACCAAGCAGTAACACAAACATCTATTTTTGCTAAATAAAGTTGTAGGTTAGAGGTCCACCATCACCATTAGCAGTTGTTTCACGGACTCTCATAGTTTTAACATCTTTTTTTGGGCCATGAGGACAGTTAAACAATCCACTAGTATTGCCACTGCTGTCACTACATTGTAAGCTACACAATAGCTTCTGCTTCTGCTTTCACTGGTTCTTCAGCTCCTTCTACCATAGCTAGTTCAAGAGTTACAGCTTCTGTGTTTCATTATGGTTGAAGCAAAGGATAGATGAAACTAGTGTACCTGTTACCCCCTGCTTTTTGTAGCCCCACTAGGAATTGACTAAGAGTGAGCTCATTAGAGACTAGAGATTTTTGCTGCCAATAGAGACAACCTTAACTGAAAAGGTGAGCAGAGTACTGAAGTAGTGTCCATGATGTTTTTTGGTTTGGTAATGATATCACTCACTCCACCATCACTGCAGATATTTGTTTATGTATGTCCCAGGACTGTCTTGGATATCATCCCCATGAATTGCAAGAGGAAAATGTGAAGAGGATATTCAGTAGTCCCATATTTTCTGCACCTACTGTGCACTCTCCTTCTGCATCTTTGCCACCTTGTCAATGTCCGTCTGTATCTGCTGTTGAATCACCTAATTTAAAGGAAGTAAATGGAACATCATTTCCTAGCAGTATATCGTATTAACACAACCACCTCACTTTCCATTAGCATTAGTCAAGCAAGTGCTAGTGTTGCAAGAGATTCCACTGCCACAATGATAAAACACCTTAATGTTTAAGAGCCACAATGTGAAGAATGAAAGTTAATGTTTCACGCCAAAGCAAAGCTAGGGATCATTTTGAGAGCTTCCAAGAAGGGCTGATTACAAAGTGCAAATTGTGCATGGTAAGGAAGTGAGTGGGCGAGGGTGAGGGGTCATCTCACTATAGCCTTCCTCTAGGTGTTGCACACTGTGGCGGTCCCTCGTGCCTAGAAAGGGTGATGGAGAAGGTTCAACTATACCAGTGTGTCAGGTTGACAATGAAGAGTATAAATGCCTTTATCAAAAGAAGATGATGTCTTCTATTTGCTAGGTATTTATTTGGTTGTATATTCATCTTGTTTTTTTTTTTTTTTTTTAGGAGACGGTATTTATTACATAATTAATATGGCCATCCTCTAGTATGTTTTATATTGTCATATAGCTAAATGTAATATATTGTTCCTCACATTATGTATATAATAGGTTCAGATCAGATAAGATCAGGTTGCATCATACTTGTGCACACAATCTTATATAATTTACTTGCAATGCTTGGATACACTGAAAACTATTTCAGGTATTTTATTTTTATACTATTTAATAATATATATTTATTTTTTTTACTTTTATTTCATAGGATGTTATGATTTGTGTCACCCAGTATCAATATAATGTGGATATTTTTTTTATAGTTGGATAGCATGGGCTTCTGTGATTGTATAGTATTTTTGTGATTCCACATATTTGCTTCTTTTTTCTTTTTTTTCTTTTCTTTTTCTTAAGTGCCCTTAAATTGTGTATCTTTTAATTGTTATTTTTTAGCCATGTACCTTTTTATGACATAAATTGATGTTAAATTACAGCATGTTTTGATGTCTGTAATTTTGTTATTTATAGTTTTTGTGCTAAATTCTTTTTAAGAGAGCTCTTGTTGGCTTTCCAAAATTAAGGGAATTAGCCACATTAAAATGAAGCTTTTAGTTAGATCTATTGTAGATTGAACCAATTATGAGAGTTAAGATTTAAGTTCTCCCTTTGTTCATAGAGGCACACAGCCATTAAAGTATTCTAAAACCTTAAAAATTATCAGTGGTAAAGATTGTTCCAAGGGACAATGACCTTAATGAAAGTAAAAGCAATGGAAATTTGATCTGTATTGTACAAGTAAGAAACAACAAAAAAGTTCCTCTAATGTAATGGTTTTTCCAGAAGATTTTCAAATATTAGTCAAAGATTTTGCAGGAAAAATGGAAAGGCATGTATTACTTAAAAAAGGTACACAACATAACATATTATAGTGCAATATAAATTCTAATATCTATTTTTAAAATATTAATTTAATTCCTTTGACATTATTTGCATAAATTATATAGATATAATACTCATCAGTTGGTAATATTACTGAATATGACCTCATTTTAATTTTTATATCTGAAGTGTTTTTTTTATATTTTTGGATACACTTTTAAAATAATTTTTTCAAAATATCAAATTTTTTTTAAAATATTTTAAAATATAGAAGAAAAAATGTAATACTATTTTTTATAGATATAAACTTTGAATTCTCACCTTAGCACATATCCCTGTGGATAACTGAGAATGCAGATGATATAAAGAAACAGTTTTTAAGATCATAATTAGTTAATTGGTAATTTCAATCAGGCGGACTAATGTAACAAAGTGGAATATTGAGTACAGCATGGTGCTCAGATGGGAGAGCATGTTTGGGGGGTGCAATTAATGGTAAATTAGTGAAATTGAGTGCAATTTGTCATATACTTGCTGTTATAGATATATTATGAATTAATTGATGCACACAGATAATTACATTGCCAATTACAGTTGCATACATGCTTAAGAAGCAGTTTAAAGAATAAACAGGACTGTATAGATGCAGGATTATATCTAGTCTATATAATTTGAAACACTATCCTGTTTTCCATAGGGTTTCTGATGTGGTAATTATTCAGATTGGGGGCTTTAGGCATCTAGGAGGAGATGGAAATTAATGGAATTTTGTTCCTGAGCTTTCAAAGCCTTTACGTGCAAAGCATGTGCAATAGCTTGAATAAAAAAATTAGGAAAAAAATAAGTTATCAATATTTGATTCCAAATTAATTAAGTTAACTTTTGGGTGTATTGAATTCATTCAGTTTTTGACAAATTGATTGAAAATTGACTGAATAAAAATAAAAATAGCATGAACAGTTTTCAAATAACACAAGATCAATAAGCTGTCTTTGTCATGATTATCAAAATTTTTATTATTATTGGAATTCTTATTATAATTGTCTTTTGTAGTTCATGAAGTATACATACTTGTCTCTAACAGTCATTACATCAAACATGTCAAATTTAAAGGCTAACAAGGCCATATAAACAAGGTTTAAGTTTGTGTTGGGCGCAAAACAATAAAAATGTCGGTTGTCATAAAAACGTAGGTTTATTTGGAAAAGTACAGTATAAAAAAAGTTATCTAACTGACACTGGATGTCCTCACGCTCGTAGGGCTTAAAGGTAAACAAAAGAGTGAATTTAATTTAAAGAGATGTGTATTTGTATATAACCAATGTTTCAGTCAAACTACCTTGACAAATTAAGAAAAGTTTGGTAATGGGATGGAAATGGTGAACGTATGCTGTTGCACAGCTGTGCAAAAAACAAATGGCATTATCTTGTTGATTTTGAAGTCTTATCAGTGTAATCTGCACTTGATGATCTCAGTAAATATGGGAAAGCATTGGGAGGCTATTGTGCATGTGTGGCAAAAAGCTGTGCGGCAAATCAACAACTCCATGGGGAGCGTTCAGCGCCTCCATGCAGACCCAATGTACTACACAGCCCCTCTCCCATTCTAATACACTGTCCCCTCCCACTGCCCATAAATCCAATATATTGCTCCCAAATCCAATACACTGCCCCCCTCCCTTCACTCTTGTACAATGCCTCCTCCACCCATTCTAATACACTGCCCCTCCTCCCTCCACTCTTATTGACTACACTGCCCCCCTTCAACCACTCTAATTTAATACACTGCCCTAACTCCATCCCCAATTTAACATACTGCCCCAACTCCAACCACTCTATTACACTGCCCCCTCCCACTACACTTATACACTGCCCCCCCTTCCACCACTCTAAAAAACTGCCCCCTCTTCACTTAATTTAATACACTGCACCTCTCTCTCTCCCAAATGAATACACTGCCCCTACTCAAATTAACACACTGCCCTCCCTCCCCAATGTAACTACACAGGAAGTTCCCCTAAGGCCCTCTTCTCCTACCTCAAGATGAGCTGCCTGTCCTCCAGTTCCAGCCCTGCACTTCTCTGCTCAGGCAGGCCAGCTGCTTCTCTGGCACTGCGAGTAAGAGGGAAGGAGGAGTGGCTGGCCTGCTCTGCAGACAGAAAGCTACTCTGCCCTCTTGCCACTGTGGGAGTACGCGATTGGCCGTGGAAAGGAAGACAAGAACTCTCAGGATTCATCTCACACTCATACTCAGTGAAACTCTGCATTTAACATCCTGCAGCAAATCCTACAACTCTCAGGCCTCATCTCACACTCATACTCATTGAAGCTCTGCATTTAACATCCTCAACAAATAGTACAACTCTCAGGCCTCATATCACACTCATACTCATTGAAGCTCTGCATTTAACATCCTCAACAAATAGTACAACTCTCATGCCTCATCTCACACTCATACTCAGTGAAGCTCTGCATTTAACATCCTGCAGCAAAACCTACAACTTTCATGTACTGAAAGAAGCTTGGAAGATACTCCACCTCATTTATTCTTGCATTGCTACAATATTATCATGTGCTACTATAGAATTGTTACCATTTATACATGTCGTTTGCTACTGTAATTTTCTGTGCATGCAGTTTGCATTATTGTCATTTAATATTTCTGATCAATATTTCATGTACTCAGTTATTAATATTTTGGGTGATAGAATTTGGTTGCTAAACTTTTCAATTGTATATAATACATGGCTACTCTACCCTCCACCCTCCCCTCCTCCCCCTCTTTCCTATTCTTCCCCTGGCTGTAAATACCTTCATATAACTGTTCCACCTCTGTCCTTCAGGCTTCATCTCACACTCATAATCAGTGAAGCTCTGCATTTTTTTCCTCCCCACTTCCCACCCACCCAGGTTCCTCCTAACTATATAGCATGCTCCTCCAGCTATTTGAGCATGCTCAATTACCTCCCCATTCCCTTTATATTTTACCAATAGCTGCTTCTCTCTGATAACTCTTTTAGCCATCACCTACAAATTTCCCCTGCTACCTCTTGTCTCAAATCCCCATTGTATCCTTTAGATTGTAAGCTCACTGGCTATCATGCTAAGCACTTTGTATAGAAGAGCTCCAATGGCTAGTTATCAGTTTACGGGCAGGGCTCTCTCTACCTCTTGTATTTGTATGTGTATTTGTTCTCCTCTAATTGTACAGTGCTGTGGAATCTGATGGTACTTTTAAAATACCAGTAATAAATAAATAAAATACCTCCTCTTTTCTGAGCTTTCCCCTCCCTCCATAAACCATCTCCCTTATACTGAGCTGAAGCCCATCTCCTCTCTGTCCTATCTCCATTTTGTAGATTGCTATGAACCTCCCCCCACTACTAGTTTAAAATCTTCTCCAACCTTCTAGTCATCCTGCCCCCCAGCACTGCACACCCTTTCCCATTTAGGTGCAATCCATCACTGCTATAAAGGTTGCACTGAAGTGCAAAGTCAGCCCAGTACTCTAAAAACCTCAAACCCTCCTACCCGCACCAAAACATCAGCCATGCATTGACCTCTATAATCTCTCACTGCCTGTCCACTGTAGTGCATGGCACAAGTAATATCTCAGAGAATTTCACATTTGACGTAATTGTCTTAAGTTTGCTAACTAATTCCCTGAAATCATTCTTCAGGACCTTCCATCTTCTCTAACTTTGTCATTGGTTCCAACATGGACCATGACCACTGGGTCATCCCCAGCTCCTTCCCAGCCCTTCCTATTATAGGGTGTTGTCAGGATCAACACTAGGTACAAAAAGTTGAGTAGAAATTGAGTTTAACCCCTTAGCGACCGAGGACGGTTCAGGACCGTCATCTGCATTTTTGCCTTGAGGACAGATGACGGTCCTGAACCGTCCTAACGGTCTGGGGGTACTTACCTGATCGCCGTCGTTCCCCCGGCGGCGATCAGTGTTGCTCCGGTTGTGGGGAGACTGCCTGCAGCCCAGACAGTCTCCCCACACTGATTTAGGACCCCTGTGGCCATGTGATCGCTTAACACAGCGATCACATGGTCACAATAGGTGTCCATAGTGCTGCCTGCAGGGGGACTGTCTGTGCTGACAGGCAGTCTCCCTGCATGTGTAAAATCAAAAATAAAAATAAAGTTAGTGTTAATAAAAAAAAAATTTATAATTATATATGTGTATATATGATATATAGACATATATTATATCTATATAATATGTCTATATATCATATATATAATGTCATACTAAGTGTATTTTTATATTAATATGTACTTATATTAATATAAAAATACACTTATAATTAAATTACACACGTATATATATAATATATATAATAACTATATATATTGTATATATATATTATTATAAAATATAAATAATAAGTAATTTAAATTAAATAAAAAATTTTTAAAATAATAATAAAAAATTTAAAAAAAATTATATAGCTATATGAAATTTTATTCTAACTGTATTTTAAAATTAATATATATATATTTATATCAAAATACACTTAGAATGAATTTGTATATATATCTATGTATATAAAAAATAAATAAAAATAATAAGAAATATACATATGTCCATATACAAAATTACATAAATAATTATATAAATATACACGTAGACTTCAAATATATAAATATGCATATATATTTAAATTCTACGTGCGTATTTATGTAATAGTTTTACATAATTCAGTAATTTTATTGATTGCAATTTAAGGGACCTGCCTGCCAACCCAGGCCGAAATTCCAGAGAATTGAATTTGCTAGCACTGTATTTTACCCTGTAACGTTCTACGACACCCTAAAACCTGTACATGGGGGGTACTGTTTTACTCGGGAGACTTCGCTGAACACAAATATTAGTGATTCAAAACAGTAAAACATATCACAGCGATGATATTGTCAGTGAAAGTGACTTTTTTTGCATTTTTCACACACAAACAGCACTTTTACTGATGATATAATTGTTGTGATACGTTTTCCAGTTTTTAAACACTAATATTTGTGTTCAGCAAAGTCTCCTGAGTAAAACAGTACCCCCCATGTACAGGTTTTATAGTATTTTTGAAAGTTACAAGGTCAAATATATGGGTCAAATATTTTTACATTGAAAATGGCCAGGTTGGTTACGTTGCCTTTGAGAGCGTATGGTAGCCCAGGAATGAGAATTACCCCCATGATGGCATACCATTTGCAAAAGAAGACAACCCAAGGTATTGCAAATGGGGTATGTCCAGTCTTTTTTAGTAACCACTTGGTCACAAACACTGGCCAAAATTAGCGTTCAATTTAGTTTTTTTACTTTTTTCACACACAAACAAATATGAATGCTTACTTTGGCCAGTGTTTTCGACTAAGTGGCTACTAAAAAAGACTGGACATACCCCATATTGAATACCCTGGGTTGTCTACTTTAAAAAATATGTACATGTGGGGTGTTATTCAGAGATTTATGACAGATAATAGTGTTACAATGTCACTATTGATAAATTTAAAAAATTTATGTTTTGAAACCGCAATATTCTACTTGTACCTATAGCCCTATAACATGCAAAAAAAAGCAAAAAGCATGTAAACACGGGGTATTTTTAAACTCAGGACAAAATTTTGAATCTATTTAGCAGTTTTTTTTAATTCGCTTTTGTAGATGAGTAAAAGATTTTTCAAGTAAAAGTCAAAAAACATGTATTTTTTCAATTTTTCATTATATTTTATTTTTTTTAAATTAAAATACATGAGATTATATAAATAATGGTATGTAAAGAAAGCCCCTTTTGTCCTGAAAAAAACAATATATAATTTGTATGGGAACAGTAAATGAGAGAGCGGAACATTCCAGCCAAACACAAACACCACAAAAGTGTAAAAATATGCCTGGTCGCAAATGTACAACATCGCAAAAACAGTCCAGTCCTTAAGGGGTTAATCACCAATTTTCAGGTGATGCTGGAAGTGAGTGAGTGAGGAGCATCATCAAAATTCCAGTCTTGGAGCATATTGTTCAGGAAAGTTTTTGCTTCCATTGCTGAAGTCATGGAGTGTAATCTGCCTGCAATTTGCAGTATAAGAGTAGCAGGATATGAAGATGCAGGAGGCGAGGGCATATTCTTAGTAGTGAAGATCAGATGGGGTGTCAGGGGTTTTATATCTTTAAATAAATTTGGTAACTGTTTCTTTAAGAAGGAACTGACATATGTAACGCTAAGTTATTTAAGCATCGATCTTCATTGACTCAGTGCACACATATTCCTTTTTTTTTTCACTCTCTGGATCTATTTCTGTGTGTGTGACTCACCCCCGGATCCTACTTGAATATTTTTGCCTGACTCTGCTGAATACTTTGTTGCCAACCTTGTAGTGAATACATTACCTGTCTTTGGATTAACCCTTGTGTGACTCTGCTGGATACTTGTTGCCGACCTTGTAGTGAATAAATTACCTTTCTTTTGGATTAACCCTTGCCTGACTCTGCTGGATACTTGTTGCCGACCTTGGTGTGAATCAATTAACTTTATTTTAGAATAACCCTTGCCTGACTCTGCTACTTACCTTGTTGCCATTCTCTGCTTGAATACTCACCTTACTTGTGGATTATCTTGGAAAGGATATTCCTCCATCTATAGAACTGTAGAAAACTTCAGAAAAGGGTATGTGGTTTTCATTTTTTCTATTGTTTTGCATTTGTAAATATCTTCATTACATGGGGATATAGTTGTGTCTTCTCTGAGAGCCTTGGACAGAATAGTCTCTGAATATCAGAATCAAGTGATTTTGGTAGTATAGAGTAGAAAGTCTTGTAGGACTTGAAGATCCGAACTATGTCATGGAAATTCAAGAATTTTTTGATAACTTGCCTCGGTTTTGTGGTATTTCTGAAATGTTCGGGACCCAGACAATTTGTTCTTTCTATGATTAATGAAGAGTTTGAAGTAAAAGAAAGATTTAAGGTATCTGATAGCCAAGATTGTAGAAAAGTAATCAAATCAGGTGGTTTAATAGATTCTGAGATTTCAATAAATCTAAAATTGTTTATTCTCCTATGGTTCTCCAGGTTCTCTATTTTACCTTGGAGCATAGACATAATTGTTTGTTGAGATTGAACTGTAGAATATAGTTGAGTAAAGTTATCTTCCATTGTACTTTGACAAGATGAAAGTGCAGTCATTATCTTAAACATTCCCCATTGTCTTTAAAACATATTAAAGGCAGTGTGAAGCGATAGGTATGCATGGCTTCCAGTGGCATTGGATCACTAGTCTTTATTGATTATGTGACAGAAGACAGAAGCAGCCCAATGAATGCTGAAGTGTGTAGGGATATATTTTCTGCGCAGAATAAGCCAAATTTAATCAGCAAGTTGATTGGATGACGCTTTAATTTACAGATGGGCAATGACCAAAACATAATGTGAATGCAACACAGTAGTTTTCAAGGCAAATAAGTGGAATAATCTGCAATGACTGAGTCAATCACTTGATCTCAACTTGATCAAGTATATGTTTTAGTTTCTGAAGAAAAAACTTAAGGCAGAAAGATCCACAAACAATCAACATCTGAAGACAGCTGCAGGCCTGGCAAAGCATCACAAAGAGGGACACCCATCAATTGGTGATGTCATATGTTCCAGACTTCAAGCAGTCATTGCCTGCAAAGGATTCTCACCAAAGTATTTCAAATTAACATTTTATGAATTATTGTGTTAATTTGTCCAATTGCATTTGGGACCCTGAAATAAGGAGACTCTGTATGAAAATGGTTGCAATTCCTAAACGTTTCATAAGATATTTTTGTTCAAACTCTTGAATTTAAGCTGAAAGTCCACACTTCAATTGCATCTCGGCTGTTTCATTTTAAATCCATTGTGTCCAAATATTTTCAGACATAACTTTATCTGATTATACTGCAATATTTAATTATGTATTTATGTATTATTTTTTGTGTTCGAATTATATGGAATAATGCCATCAAGCAAAGATTGAGAAAAGGAGAATATCCCTATTTTCAATTTATCCACCAAATTAATGTGAAATAATAAAAAGAGGGTACATTTATTAAAACTGTTATTTGTGGCTAACTTTTCCTTTATGGTTTTCATGTTGATTCACTAGTTGTTATAGTAACCGATAAAGCTGGAAATATAATTTACTAGTGTATCTTAAAAATAACATTCAGGCAGTTGGAAAGAAAAAAACTGGCATAATTTGCAATGCCTTGCAAAAGTAAATATTTGCCATAAATATTACAAACTCACATAGCAACTGAGATGCGCTCCATTAAGTACAGGGCAAGTTGGAAAAAAAACAAAGGAAAAAAAAAAATATCTGCCAGCAATAATGTCAAACTAAAAGACTCAGAAAACATTTTAATGTTATACATATAATTCATGAGGCAAATGTAATTTACTATTTTCAAGTTGTCTATATAGCCAAACATATATGCTTACATGTACATGTACAATTATCTTTTCTGTGTATGCCAATACATGCATAAATAATGCAGAAAAATTAAGACAATAACTGATTTGTCATAGAAAAAGAATACCATTAGATAAAGTAAACAAACACTATTTTAAACACAGAGTAAAACTTTGGCTAATTAGAATGTTTTACTGCTAACAAATTATGCAGGGTATGTGTTAAAAAAAACCTGGACATTATCTCGGGTAAATACCCTTTTGTAGTGAATTAAGATTGATTCCTATTATGTTATGTTACTGTAAAAAACTTGTATATGTGAAGCTTGGTGTGAGCATCCTGCATTGTGCTATCTTAATTGTGAACACCTACCATTGTATAAAGTTAGATGTGAGCAACTTTATTGTGGAACGCACACTACATCATGCATTGTGTGCCGTTACTTGTGAGCACACTGTGTGACACTAAAGGTGAGCACCTTAAGTTGTCTGAAGCTAGGTGAGAGCATCTTACATTTGTATGTCATTAGTGTGAGCATACAACATTGTGTGAAGCTAGTATAATTGCCCAGCATTGTGTGTAACAAGTTGTGATCACGTTTGTAAATTTGAGTTGTAAATTTGAGTTGTAATTGTTAGGGGATGACTTGGTGTGTCTGTGCAAATCATGTTAACACAGAGCAGCCATCAGGGCATGCAGCCCTATGATAGCAAATATTACTTACATGAAGTGGCAGAGTACTCCATCTCCTAACAAGTGGCTGTCCGTTCACATAAACTTTTACTGTCATGTAATATAGGAGGCAAAAATCTTCTATAATGCAGTCCCAAGGAAGATATATATGACTCCCCAGCAAGGGACCATTTTTTACATTGAAAAGAAAAAAAAACTCAGTTCATACAGCCAATAATATACCATTTGAAACAAGAAATAGCCCCAACCATTTATTTGGTAAAACTATGGAATGTTTGGATCTATATAATATTTAAGGTAACGCTATGGTCACCAAAACAACTTTAGCTTAATGAAGCGTTTTTTGTGTATATATCATGTCTCTAAAGTTTCACTACTAAATTCACTACCATTTAGGAGTTGACTCCCTTTTGTTTCTGTTTATGCAGCCCTAAACACACCTTCCCTGGCTGTGACTGACACAACCTTCATAAAAACTATATGGTTTAATTTTCAATTCGATGTAACTTACTTTAAAGGTTTTTTATCTCCTGCTCTGTAAATTGAACTTTATTCACACACAGGAGGCTCCTGCAGGGTATAGCAATTTTTTAACAGAGCAGGATATAAAAAAAAAATTCTAAATTAAATAGGATTTGCAATAAAGGAAGTGTAAATTTAAGATGACTATTGTGACAGACTGCCTGGCACCCCCTGCCAATCGATGCTCCTAGTGCTCACCAAGGGCTTAAATCACTCCACTAGACACAATCAGCACCGTAGACCCCACAAACCACCGCCGCTTGGTTGGGGCATCGCCATCCTCCACCCACCCTGGACTGATTTACAACATCACAGACCAATAACAATAAGGTTACAAGGCATGACACTCCCACACACAGCACACAATCTTCTTTATCAATCCAGCAAAACAAGGATGAAAAAAATCAAGCTAATGGCAGAAAAAATGTACTGTGTGAAATATAATTATAATTATAATAACAATTAAGAATAATATTTCCCACCTACCTATAAATATGTTAACATAGATGCAGAAAGATGCCTTCCTAAGAGGAAAAAAATGGAAGAAAACTGTTTCAGATTCAGAGATTAAATTAGGTCTCCAAAGACATGTGAATCTTTAAATTGCTGCCCGGAGCATAGCCTCTCTGTCCCTGTAGAATTTAATAAATTGTTTGTTTTTAACAAGGAACCAAAATAATGCATGTTCATTCTTAATCTTACAGGAACTAATGTGACAATATAAAAAAACAAAACTGTGATTACAGTTGTTAAAATTCCCAGTATCGCCAGAATCATTAGAGTTTAAAATATCTTGACTCTTATACATAACCTGTAACATTTTTTAACAAATACATTTTTCAAAAATTTTTAAGAAATACTTAGATGGAAGATTAAAACATAGAACAATTTTATAACAATCGAATGTGATTCAACTTTTTTACATAATCTTAGACAGAGAGAGGTACTGATATCTTAAAATATCCATGTTTCACAGGAAAATTAAATGATATAAATCTTACATTAAAAACATTGTTGAGAACAAACTAACCCAAACACCATAACAACTACCACCTGTAGTAGTGGTTGTGGTGCCAGGAGTTCTTGGCACCATTCCAGATTAAGATGTAAAACCATAGCACTGTTTGACAATTTACCTGGGTCCCAGCAGGCACCAATGCTGCACCAATCCTGCAACAATCATGTTTCTTCAGCAGTAGACATTGCTACTATTCTAGTAGTAGTGTATACTAGTAAACCATCGTTCTATGGGGCAATGCAGGACCACATTATTAAGAGTGTTCAACTAGGGGTGTGTGGCTAACTGCCGAGCAAGATGGCCGCTTGAATCTTTGCTATGGCATATGGGCTCTGTAAAACTATGCACTGTAAAACCTAACTTATTCATCCACAATTAAATATGTCTCAAGGCAAGCATAGAAAGAATATCTCCAGGGAGCGTGGTTCTGCCTCAAGATGGCCGCGTAAGCAGAGAGCTCCGCTCCACTGGACCACAACAAAGCATTAATATCACAATAAACTCAGCTTAATGGGGCGCACCAAATGCTCAGAGCAACCCCAGGCCCCAAAGAACCCCCAGCAAGGCCCACTGGATGGATTCTTACAACCGCAGCCCGGGGCGAGCAGGGATTCAGCTAACCCCAAACAGTCGTCGACATCCGCGCCAGGGCCGGAGACCCCGGCCCTAGATACAATGAAAACAAATTGCGAGACCGGACGACCTCCATGGTCACAAGAACTGACCTCCAGATCCTGACAGCCACCATTCAGGAAACGCTGTGGGCAGAGGTAGCGGGGATCCGCGCAGAGATAACTGCGCAAGCGGGCCGTATCACCGCGACGGAAGAGGCAACTGCCGCCCTCACGACCTGCATGGCATCCACTGACACAGCGGTGGCACGCCAGTGTGAAATGCTGCTCTCCATGTGCCGTCACCTGGAAGATGTGGATAACGGGCAGGAGATGCAACATCCGCCTACGTGGAGTGCCAGAAGCCGAAGGGGCGGAAAATGTTGAAGAGGAGCTCACGGAGCTTTTCCAATCCCTCTTACAGTCGCCTTCGCCACGACATATCGAGTTTGAGAGAGCACACAGAGCCCTACGGCCCCGAGCTATAGACGGGCCGTGGGATCTCATATGCTGCCTACACTCCTTCCCAGTGAAGAACGCTATTATTGCAAAAGCTCGAGAACAACCGATATGGCCCTTCAGAGGGGCTCAGATCTCACTATATAATGACCTGTCCCCCATTACATTAGAGGCTAGCCATGCACTTTGCCCGGTAAAAACGATACTGAGGGACCACAATATAACTTACAAATGGGGATTCCCCTTTGCTTTGGTGGCCAGACATCACAATAGCTGGATCACCATGAGATGGCCGGAAGAGGTGCCACGGTTTATGGGAGAACTGGGCCTCCCCTCACCGTCAGTCCCCAACTGGATCCTGGGATCACTGGGCCCACCACCGAGACCGCAGAGAGGACCCAGTCGACAAAACACAAGATCACCCTGGACGACATGGAGATCCGACATCCCCGGAGGAATAATTGCATTGGCTCACCCACGACGACGACCACCAATCTGAACTCCTCAGCTATCCATCCACCCCGATTCCCAGCGGAACCAACATCGACCCTGGCAAGTCAGATCCCTTCGAATGGTCACCAACGTATTATGCCTACTCCTGATGCCTGAGATGAGCAGGTCAGGTGTACAGTACACCAACAGGTACTCTGGGATAACACACGAGGGCTTTGGGAGGTGGGAACACGGGTCCACAGGTACGTGAAGGGGGCCCACACAACTATGGAATTTTCGCCTCTGGCCTATCATCAACTCTCTACTACCTGTATCCCAGGCTATATCTCTCACGGGGGCTAGCAAACACCTACCTGGGGCGGTGGGAAAAAGGGGAGAGCTCAACGGCCCCTTCAGATCCCAAAGATTTACCAAGAGACCTTGGGCTTTAATCCCGCAATATGGCCGCTTTATATCTGATGCTAATAGGAACTCAAGCCTAGCTGCACGGGACACGTTTACTGGGGCACAAAGGCTCTAAAATGCTGAGGGAGAGGTGAGGGGGGGAGAGGAGGAAATAGTCATGATTATTAATGCTGGAGATATGTAACCCCTAACGCAACTTTTCACCCACTACCATGCCCTGGCCCACAACCCAGTGCCAGCTCAAGTTTAATGTTTGATAGATATGTACGATTATATGTCTTGATTTACGTGTTCAGGAGTGGGATGCAGAATAACACTAGTAGAACTTGTGCTGGCACCCATTATATTTTATTATATCGTATTGCTGGCTTGTTGACTCAGGCTTGTTAATTTAAAGTGACACCCTGCACAGCCCAGGTTTCACCAACAGTCATCACCTACACACGTACAGCTAGACGCAAGACTGGGAACACGTACGACACTTACCCTCATTGATACTTCGTTGTCCAGTCATAGCCTTACACCCAAAATAACACCCACCCCATTGGCACGCACACATTCATGACTTCACCCATGCACACACATACCGCAGGGACCGACAAGGGTGATAAGTAGCGACCGCAAGCACATAACACTACCAACAAACCTGGTAAATAGCAGCTCGACCCCAGGAGATGGAGTGAAGGCATACGATGACATAAGAACCACAGAATGGTCAAGGGGAAAATAACACCAACTAACATGACCGAAGGGTTGGAAGGAACAGACTGGAGAGTGCTGAGGCTGGGCGGGAGCATACGGACTGGGGGGAAACTTGGGAACGAAGGGTACTCTGGAACAGAAATGCTATGATAAGGTTACTGAAATTGACATATGATATATTGCAGTTAACGCAAGTTATGCCTTAAAGTGAATGCGCTCTATATATGTTGCTCTTGTTAATTTAATGTTGAGGGGTGGGATGGAGCAGAAGGTTCCACATCTAACTTCAATCCCTTACTTGGGCGGAGCTCGAGTCGCGCTACCCAATTACATAAGAGTGCTAAGAGTTGAGTGACCAGGCTGTGGGTACCCTCGACTCCTGGGCAGGCACCGGAGCGAGCCTCTACTGGCGCTGGTTACTGCAAGAGACCCTCCCTGAATTTTTCGAGGGGGTTTGGATCCAGGAAGTATCCAGAAACTGTGAGGACACCCACATACAGGGCACACACCTTCTTTTAAATACCACAGTACTTAGCTGGCCACGACTCCCAGGACCCCAGGCTCCGGTCTTTCTTCTAATACTCCCTGCTACAAATTTCCTCTCCCTCCCGTCTCTTTCCCCTTCTCTCCCCACACCCCTCCCCCCTTTTTTTTCCTCTTCCTCCTCGTTCCCCCCTCCCCACCCTATGCTGACCAGTGACGTGGATGCGTGACCTCACCGGAGGACGGAGGAAGTTCTAGACCTCACACAAACCCAGAGTCACACACCACATACGTGGAAGTATGGCATACCGAAGCACACCCTTAAAGATTATCACGCAGAACTGCAGAGGTCTTAACATCCCTGAACGCAGAACACACCTGCTAAGGGAATTGAAGAAAAAACGTGTGGTGGTGGCTATGCTACAGGAAACACACTTCAAGGAAGGGAAATCCCCTACAAAATAGGCATTACCCAAATAATTACTTCTGCAACGATCCAATGGCCCACAAATCCAATGGCCATAATATTAGCGGCTAAACTAGAATTTAGAGAATTAGAACGTGTACAGGACTCTCAAGGAAGATATCTATTCCTCAAGGGCATCATAGCAGATAGGATATATACAATGGCAACTATTTACATGCCCAACCGGAGGCAAGCCCCCTTCCTCCGAAACACACTGCATCAACTGGAAGACTTCACAGATGGGATGTGACTTTAATGCCCCGCTTGACCCAACACTGGACTCATCTATGGGTCATAGTTTCCTTCCGCAACATAGCATCAGATCCATCCGGCAGTCGATCGAGTCCTTGAGACTGGTAGATTGCTAGAGAACGCTTCACCCTACGGTAAAGGACTTCACTTACTACTCTGCTCTCCACAACCGCTATTCTCACATAGATTACCTCTTCATTACGCAGGAAGGTCTTTCCCACCTACTCAAAGCCGGGATCACACCGGCTACATGATCAAACCACGGTTCGGTTGAGATGGAACTGGAGTCTCCACTGTTCAGACCAGTAGCTTGGACCTGGAGACTTAATGAGGCATTGTTACTAGACCCCGATACCAAAGACCAAATTAATCAAGCATTGGAGCATTACTTCAGAGAAAATGACACCTCAGAGACTTCCCCGATATCTATATGGGAAGCTCACAAGAGTGTAATCCGCGATACACTCATACGCATTGCCTCGCAGAAACGGAAGGCGATTATGCTTGAGATGGCCGATCTATATCACTCAATCTCGACCCTTGAGCGACAACATAAGTGATCCCAGCTAAATGAAGTCTACGGAGAATTAATGGAACACAGAAGAAAACTCAAAGACCTCATTACGAGAAGACATCTCCGAACCATACAACGCACGAAAGGCTTTTACTATGTACACACTATCAAGTGAGGTAAATTCCTAGCGAGACTACTGAAAGGCCCCATGCCGCGTAGGCAAATACGTAAAATACGTCTAGCCTCGGGGGAGGTGACACCCTTCCCACAGAAGATCGCAGAGGAGCTTAGGACTATTTACGAGAACCTCTATAATCTCTACACACCTGATGGGTATATTGGGACCACGAGTGACCACACAAGGATACAGGATTACCTGTCTGACACGATCATAAACAAGATCGACCAGGTCTCAGCGTCAACCTTGGACACACCAATCAGCACAGAGGAACTAGCAGCGGCCCTTAAAGCATCCAAAACTGGTAAGGCTCCCAGCCCAGATGGCTTCTCCACGGGATATTATAAAAGCTTCTCGGGAGTATTGCTGCTGTGGCTGACCAAAGCGCTCAATGCCGTAGGGGAAGGAGGAACCCTGGGATCGGAATCACTGGCAGCTACCATCACGGTTCTACTTAAACCGGGGAAGGACCCGCTACTATACGCCAATTAACGACCGATCTTGCTGCTGAATGTCGATGCCAAACTATTTACGAAAGTCCTGGCAACCAGACTTAATCACCTTCTTCCCGACTTAATCCACATGGACCAGATGGTATTCATCCCAGGCCGATAGGCCAGAGACAGTACCTTACGACTCTTCTCCATCCAACGCAATGCAAGGAAAATGACGACCCAGTTACTACTGCTATCCACTGACGCGGAAAAAGCCTTTGACCGGGTCAACTGGACGTATATGTTAGCGAAATTGAGGCAGCTGGGATGCGGTCAAAGACTCCTCACATGGATATCTGCTCTGTATAATATATCGCGTGCAACCGTGAGGGTTAATGGGGCCACGACTGCTGACTTCGCGATCAGCAATGGAACCCGACAGGTTTGCCCACTCTCGCCGTTGCTGTTCGCCATGACCCTGGAGCCATTGTTACAAGAAATTCGCCAGAACACAGACATACAGGGATATGATTGCCAAGGAGAACAACATAAAGTAGCTGCATAAGAGGATGACCTCCTCTTCTTATTACCAAATAAATAATAACTTACAAGAAATAATATCCTTTAGTACTCCAAATGGGTTTAAAGCATATGGTACATATAAAAAAGCACAAAGGAAAAAAGCATAGTGTAATACTATTGAGAGAACACATATTAAAACCAAAAGAATTGGAATAAAACTCACGAACAAAGAGCAGTGAAAGCCTGCTCTAACTTATCCAGCTCGTAATCCACAACCCAGGACTTAAATGGTGATGAAAACAGCAGGACGCCAGCTTGATCAAAAGATGAATAAACCTTTATTTCTTATTATAAAAACAATGGTCTCCATTCCCATATAGAAGTCCAATATCCAGTGTTCAGTGCTGTGTGAGAAATATCTACCAGTTTCAGTAACTTTCAGCACTGTAGGATCTCACTTCCTGGAATATGAGTTCCGTCCGATCACGTGGTAGCGTGATGACGTAAGCAATGTGATGCTGCGTTTCACCCAATCAGCTTCCTCAGATCACGTCTAAGTGTAGCTGGTCCTGACATTTACAGCCCATACCATGGGAGTGGAATTTGTCATTTATTCAAATAGCTTCCCATAATCAAGTCCACATATTGTATATTATATTTAGTGTGTTTACATGCTGTGTATGCACTTTTCTGCACTGGACACTTTTGATGCACTTGTTTGCACTTTATATTTTTAAAGGTATAGCACACCTTTTTTGTATTTTGATTGTTTAGGGTGTTTTTGAGCTTGTACACTTTCATGTGCTGCTTTATTTGTCAAGGTGTTTTCATTGTTCACATATTTTACACTTTTAGCACCTTTTTTGCTTGTTTTTCTTTTTAATAGACTATTACACATCTCGACACAACCTATACCGTCGTATAAGAAATCGATACTATGACACCTGCTCAATGCGGCCAAAGCCAACATACCAGCTCACTGGAAAAAGAGTGAAACACCCACTAAAAAGGAATGAATTCGCAGAGTGGAAGATATCCAGGGAGCGGAGGAAAAACATACCTCTCTGACAGGACGAGGAACCAGGCAAGCTGAGATGTGGATGCCATGGTTCTTATATATCACTCGTTACCGGCGGGAAGGAGACGCACTTGGTGCCAGGGCGGGGGTGGCAGCGGATGTGAACCCCACTTAATTTAAACCACAACCCTCACACTTTTACTGCTTATCTTCTCCTGCTCTTAATACCTCCTTTACCCTTTCCTGCTAGACACACGTAGTAACTGATAATAGAGAATAGAGCACTTTAGGGGAGGCGAATAGAGACCCAAGCAACACTCGAGCTCCGCCATACGTAAATTAGATACTACTATCAATTAAACAGAAATAATCAGGGGCAGACTGCTGACCCCCACGAGATAGAATAACTGATAAAGAACATAGACCCCTCTGTCAACAGACACGTGAGGGGACTTAGCCCTGAGCAATAAACATCAGCTTGTATAGCACATGTGAAATTCCACACTAGATTGAAAGCGAGAGACCAAACAATAAACATTTTCACACCCCTTCACCATTACTTTAGAAATTAAACCCACCAAGTTACACATCGACCTAGAACTAAACATAAAATATATCAAGCGTAGGGAACCACATAATGGCGTAGCCAACCAAGTGCAAAAGCTACAGCAACATATCGACAATCTGGAATCAAAAATGATGGATGCGGAAGACCATGCCAGAAGAAACAACCTCAGGCTAAGAGGGGTTCCCGAAAGGATTATGCAAGAAGACTTACCTGTATACATCCGCAGAATGATGAACACTCTTTCCCCAGATGACCAAGCAGACATGCTGCTGCTGGACCGAGTACACCGAGTCCCGCGCCCCAAACACCTCCCAGACTCGATGCCTCGCAATGTCCTGTTACAAGCCTATTACTACCACGTCAAAGAGATCATCCTGAAGAGCAGCCATACACAAACATCACTGCCTGCCGAATACGCAACAGTAAAAATATTTACCGACCTCTCAGTAGCAACACTCAGAAGACGTAGAACCTTCAATTAAGTGATCCACAGAAAGAATAATATCTCTGGGGTTATCCTACTAAACTCCAAAGAGAAAGTTATCCTGCTGCAAACGCTGGAGGAAGGCCTGAAGATCTTCAGAACATGGGGAGTACAACCCACGCCAGCCTCATCCACAAAGTTGTCCCAGGAGTGGACTATAGCTTGACGGGGCCTAAAGGCTGCCACAAATGGCAGAGTAAAATGAGAACTTTCTTTGATGCCAGATATGTGCAAATATTATGGATATGTTATGGTTCTTAGTGTTTGAACAATCTTTTAACTATTGTTTTGTTTAGATACAATTAATTGATATGAGTGTTGTAGCGGAGCTCCCTGTACCCTGGCTTGGAACTAGCTCTCTTAGTCCTTACAAGGACTTTCCCTGCTGCATCCCATGCAAGCTGGAACAGCAGACACAGGGGTTAAATCTTCCTTCCCTTCAGTAACTAGACAAGACACCTTTCTGGAGGTACAAACTCTGACAATCCATATTTGGAACACACAGCTCTTATGCACAGACTCCTGCAGGGGGTCTCCATTCAAAGTAACCCAAAACATAAACCTGCCCCAGCGTCGCTGTGTCTGGGAGATAATCAAGTTCTCTCTCAGGTCCAGAGGTTAATCCCTCCCATGATCCTCTGTGCCTGCGAGATAATCAAGTTCCCTCTCAGGTGCAGAAAGTCTACAATAGTTCCAAAGCCCATACATACATTTTAACATTACAAAAAGGGGTTAATGGATTGTATGAAAGGACAGAGCTTACAACCTGAGTTACAATTTGAGGCTAGGGACTCCAGCAGAGCTATTCGGTAAGGTGTAAGAAATCACACCTAAGTGGCCTAGAAGCCTGGTTTGCCTCTTAGATAGGAAGTTCTTTGACATGTTAATGTTCATCAGCTTTCAGGAACAAACAACCCTTTGTGTTTTAATATCATATGCAGAATGGGACAAGCACAATCTTCCAATCCAGTCCAAACATGATTTACAAACAAGGGGACCCCAAAACCAATACATTGCCTCTTAGATAGGGAGAACCCCGACATGATGATCGTAAACAATGCGGGCAAGCAAGTCTGCATAAGTGGGCATGGTACTCAGTGACGGGGGTCCATCACACATCTCCCCTTTGTTCAACCCCAACAGCCACAGCATGACCCACACGGGTCAGCTCGTTGCTGTCTGGAGTGCCATGGAGAGTCTTTTAGTGCCATGCCCACAACAGTACTTGTACCCAACCAGCCCCTACAGTCCTGGGGTCTTGCTGGTGTTGCACCTTGCACCCTCCTGGGTACAGGGTGACTTAGACATAAAGTGTCTTTAGCCCGGGAGGCTATCCATCCCAGGCTCCAGTACACAGGCATCTCTGAACCCATAAAAAATCCCACCCAAACAAGTGTGCCCCACCACCATTCTATTACCTGTTTCTCCTAGTTTGTCCTGACTGGCTAAGGATGATTAGAGTTTTCTGTTGAGTCGGTCGCGGCTCTGCTTCCTGAGTCTCACTGGGGACTTGGCTTGCTTGGGGCTGGCTTGTGGGGAGGAGGGCAAACTGTGCTCTCCACCGGGGTATTGGGGAAGGGTGAGCAATCCTCTATCTCCCCCTGGATCTCACTCAGGTGCTGGGAAGCAGTACCGGTTGCATGCTGCTCGGAAGCCCACGCCCCTGCTCTTATTTACTTTTGGGGGCCCTGCACAAGGCCTGCCTGAGGCACCAAAGGTGGGAAGAGGCCCTTGCCTCCACAGTTATCTGTTTCTGGGGTGGGAAGAGGCTACCTGCCCTTTGCAGGAGGCCCTCACCTCCATGTTTATCCATTCCTGCAGTGGAATCCCTTTGCCTGGAGGCCCTTGCCTCAGTCTCAACTGGCTTCTGGGGAAGGGGAGAGCAGAAGCTGGCGACACTTTGCTCAGGTGCCAATGCATCCTTAAGGGAAGGGGTAGCGGTGGCCGTAGCTTTGTCTGCTACCTGCTGACCAGACCATAGCAGGTGTCTGGGGTCAGCCTCAGGAAGAGGTGGAAGAGCCAACTCCCTCACCTGCCGGGTGCCCGTGGCGACCGAAATGTGCCATCCACGACATCCTCCTTGTCTCCATGTTTATCGGTTCCTGGGATGGGCAGAGGATACCTGCCCTCTGCACGAAGGCCCTTCCCTCCACGTTTATCTGTTCCTGGAGTGGGCAGAGGCTACCTGCCCTCGGCCCGGAGGCCCTCGTCTCCATGTTTATCTCTTCCTGGGGTGAGAAAAGCTACCTGCTCTCTGCCCAGAGGCCCTCATCTATATATCAACTGCCTTTTGGGGAAGAGGAGAGCAGAGGCTGGCTGCACTCTGCTCGAATGCCAAAGCAGCCTTAAGTGGTGGCCGTAGCTTTGCACGCTACCCGCTGACGTGACCCTAGCAGGTCTCTAGCATCAGCCTCAAAAAGAATTGGAGGAGCCAACCCTTCCACCATCTGGGGGCCCATGGGAGTATACGGCACCCTCTTGGGGTGGGCTGAGGCTAGTGGCCCTCTGCCTGGAGGCCCTTGCCTCAACACTTATACGTGGTGACTGGAGTCCCTTCCATGGCACCCTCTTGGGGTGGGCAGAGGCTACCTGCCCTCTGCCCAGAGGCCCGCGCCTCCTCACCAACTCATTTCTGGGAAAGGGGGGAGCAGAGGCTGGCTGCACTCTACTCAGATGCCGATGCATCCTTAAGGGAAAGGGTAGTGGTGGCCTTAGCTTCGCCCAGCCATAGTAGGTCTCTGGGGTCAGCCTCAGGAAGAGTGGGAGTAGCCAACTCTTCCACTAGTAGGGTGCCCATGGTGATCAAAGTCCCAGCCATGCCACCCTCCATTCCAGTGGTTATCCCTCCCAATAACTCACACTGCCGCTGGGGAACGAGACCGGTGCTCTCTGTTCCCTGGACTTCCCACTGCCGTTGAGGAACGAGAGCGTTTATCTCCGTTCCCATGCACTCATTCTGCCATTGGGGAGGAAGGATGGTGCTCCACACTCCCGGGGTTGCAAGGTCCATTAAGTCTTTAGTCCCTGGAACCTGCAGCTGTGCTGTTTCAAATAGTCACCTGCAGTCCTGCTCAAGCTCCCACTCCAGGTCAGCCAGAAAAGACAGATCCGGCTGTAGTTCCTCTATGTCAGCAAGGCCCAAGATGTTGTTACGCTCATCTCGGATGGCCCAGTAGCGCAAACTGTCTGGGTCTCCGAACCATCCACCATCATCAAGAGCCTCCCCCACACCAGACTGGGGCCATCGTAGCCGGCTTTCTCTGGAGAGTCGCCCTCGTCTAGCCACAGGCACAGCTGGACTGCATACGTCTTGGTTGCCATCTTCTACCCACAGTTCCGTCCAGACCAGGTGCACAAGTTCAAACACCTATTCCTCCAGAGGCTGCTCTCCCAGGAAGGGGCATCCATGGATCCAGCTGTTCCTGCAGTCGCTGTTCTCGGGTTGGAAGGGATTCTATCCAGAGAGCCTGCACTTCTTCAAGTTCCTTGCTCCAGAGTCCCCTTCGGATCTGGTATCTCATAGCCAAATGGCTGATTCCTAGCTAAAACAGGGACAGGGATAGGGGAACCTGCTCTCTTAGTCCTTAAAATGACTTTCCCCGCTGCATTCCCTGCAAGCTGGAACAGCAGACACAGGGGTTAAATCTTCCTTCCCTTCAGTAACTGGATGAGACAGTTCTGGTGGTACAAACTCTGGCAGTCTTTATTTGGAACACACAGCTTTTATGCACAGACCCCCCACAGGGGGTCTCCATTCAAAGTAACCCAAAACATAAGCCCGCCCAGCATCACTATGTCTGGGATCCTTATAGACTACACAGGTTTGCTCATACCCATTTCCCCCTCCTTGTTATTACCTCAGGAATGTGTGGTTTGCAATATTTGGCACATTCTTTGGGTATTTGTGGGAATAAGTTTATCTGGTATTGGCTAATAGCGGCTTGACACTTTGTTATTATACTTACCAGTAAGATTAGATAGATTTGTATCAATATAATGTTTTCATTCTATCTTTGTTAATCTTAGCCTATACCTGCGATTTTATTTATTTTTTACTCTATCTACAAATTCTTAAGGATTTTATAAAAAGTTAAGTTTACTATATTTTTGGGTTGCTCCTCTTTCTATTGGGATTTTCTATATCTTTTTATCTCTTCCTTTTTTTGTGCTTAAAATTATTACCTATAGGGGTTACCCACCCATTTCTTCAAAAATAGTAACCTGACACCCTCGTCCTTAAATCTTTGTATTTAATATGTTCACTTCACAATACCTAACTCATTCCGGCAGGACCACCTAGCTAACGTAGACCCCAAAATCCAACATAAAGCACTCCATCTTTCTTTTCCACAACTATGAAAATATACTCTCACAACACCAGGGGATTGAACACCCTACATAAACACCGTAAACGCCACAAGGATGCTAAACACATGTTGTTATTGGCAAATGCAAATATTACAAATTTAAGAATGAAATTTGTATTTCTTAAACAGTGTTCTTTGTCTATAAGAGATATTGCAAACTGACAAGGTGTTAGAAATTGAACATATTGTTTTTCATACATGTTTCTTTAAGCAATAACCTCTTACCTACTTTCAGTGCATAATATGTTTATGTCAATTTGTCTTAGCGTCATACAAAACAAGTAATGTAATAAGATCTTCAAGGCTATGCTACGACATCCTGACTTATGCAATTTTGTCCATGGATAATAGAAATTCCCCAAGTCAAGGAAATTCCCATGATGTGTGCTTCCTTAAGTTTTAGTATAAAACATTAAGATAAGATGTTCAGACTTTAGAAAGCCATCTTTTCCCAAGTCAGGGAATTTCCCATGACGTGCGCACCATTTTATTTTAGTTATGGCCTTGTATCTTTGCCAAGTTAAGGGAATTCCTAAAATGAATAAAGTAAAAGTAGTTTGACTTTTTCATATATGAACTACGGTAACCCTAAAATGGAAAAAAAGGCATAAATATGTGCACCTTTTAAATGTTAGTGGAGACAAACGCTGCTCCATCTTATGATGACTGAGAGGGGTTCAGGAGGGTATGTTATTCTATTTTAATGATATTGGAAGCATATAGTTGTTTTTTTTAAATACTTTTGCCTGAGGAAGTGGTTTTATCAGAGTCCATACAGATGTTCAAACGGCTACTAGATGCATACTTGCAAGAACAGAATATTCAAGGATATAATCTTTCAATGTAGGGTAATAACTGCTTGATCCAAGGATAAATCTGACTGGCATTCTGGGGTCAAGAAGGAATTGTTTTCCTAGTTTGTTGCAAAATTGTGCTTCAAACTGGTTTTTTTTTGCCTTCTTTTGGATCAACAGCAAAAAACAAATGTGAGGTAGGCTGAACTTGATGGACGCAAGTCTCTTTTCAGCTATGTAACTATGTAACTATGTAACTATAATTTTGCAAATTAAACAAGTATTAAGGAAAAATAGTCGTATCATAAGATTAACACAAAATATCAATATTACATTACAATATACACAAAATGACATAAAAGACGTACAACAAAAAAAACAAGATATTGGGTCGGCCATCGGGATCTCGGAAAAGGACAGAGTCGATATCGCTTCTTTAAAGTATTCATTATGGCTAGAGCCACTTTGGGAGTATTATTATCTCTGTTTATCTTACAGAAGCATCAATGCTAGGGTTGTTAAATTACATAAGGCTTGAATTGTTTATTCTTTATAATAATCAAACCATTTTCCCCAAATCTTATTGTAAAAGCTGATGTTATTGTCCTTAAAATACACTGCCTTTTCCATTAGGCCTTGATATTAAATCTGGGTTTTGATCTCTATTATAGAGGGAGGTATATTCTGTTTCCATTTTCTTGCAATACATAGTTTAACAGCCATCAAGATATGCATAGTCAAATTTTGAGAGAATTTATTAATTTCTGGTAAATTTAAATGGAATAAAAATCTTTCTGGAGATACCGTAATATTTACTTTTAAATCAATAAAGAGTTCAGATATTTCCAATTTAAGAATGTCCAAACCTAAACATTCCCGCCACACATGTTTGAATGAACCGTGTTCACTATTACAACGCCAGCAGATATTTGAGGAGTTGGCTTGGAATTTATATATTTTCGTAGGGACCATATACCATCTATGGATAAGTTTAAGGTATGTTTCCTGTATGTTTATACAATGGACCTATTTTCTTAAAGCTTCAAATGCTTTTAACCAATCTTGGGATGAAAAAGATTTATTTAGGTCGGTTTCCCACCTAGAGATCGTATTATATTTTACCTCTTGATTTAATACCTCCAAAGATCTTCTAACTGCTGAAGATTTATTTTTAACCTCTCCAAAAAGGATCTTGTCAAAAGGTGAATCTTTTATTATAGTTGCATTATAAAGAAAGTTTTTTTATTCTTAAATAGGTAAAATATTCTTTATTCACAAGTCCAATTTTTTCTTTAATACTTGGAAAGCTACAAATTCCAGAAAAATTGTATAGGTCCGGAATTTTTAACCCAACTCTAAGTAACCAACCAGATGAGTTAAGATCTTGAATAAAGAATTTTAGAATCTTCAGAGGGGCATTTGAGGAAATTTGGTTTGGAGCAAAAAAGTGTTTCTTTATTGGTATTATAGATTGTAAAGTATGGGAGATAATTACGTTGTCAATAGGTAGGTTTTTAAAAAGTCTTTATCAATCCAGAAAAGATCGAAAGGGTCAAAGATATTACATAGGCTCTTTTCATATATATATAAAAAGCTTTCTGCTTTGAGTTATTATTTCCCCATTCTAAATAGTGTGAAAACATAACTGTGTCATGGATATAAAATGTATTCGGAAATGATAAACCTCCTTCTGCTAATCTAGCTGACATAACTTTAAGAGCAATCCTTGTTTTTTTATTGCCCCAAACATAAGATACAAATAGACCATGAAACAATTGAAGTATTTTCCTTGGAACTCTAAGTAGAATGGTGCGAAGTAGATATTCTAATTTTAGAAGTAAATATGCTCTGATAATATTTATTCTTCCAAGGCAAAATATTTGTAATTTAGACCATTTTAGACTAGTGTTTTTAAATTCTCTAAGAAGTATGGTATAATTATCAGTGGTCCATTCTTTAATATTAAAGTTTATATTTATTCCCAGATAAATTGGACCATTTAAATTTAGAGTTATTAGTAGATTATCATGCAGAGCTTGAGTTTTTTGCATATTGATCTTATAGTTAGAAAATCTACTGTATTCTTTTATACTGCGAAGTGTAAATGGTATGAAAGATTCTGGGTTTGTTAATGTCAGAATTATATCATCAGCGAACATTGTTATTTTTTGTTCCTGAGTTCCTAAATTCACCCCAGTTATGTTATGCTGCTGCCTTATTCTGCCTATGGTTCAATAGAAAGATTATAAAGAAAGGGGGCCAATGGGCATCCCTGATGGGTTCCGTTTTTAATAGAAAACCAAACAGAATCTAAACCATTACCATAGATTTTTTCTATAGGAGAAGAATATAGAGACGTTGTTAGATCCTTAAAAGATCCCTCAATCCCAAATGCGGAAAGTATAGCTGATAAAAATTTCCAATTCACTCTGTCGAATGCTTTTTTGGCATCGACTGCTATAAGAACTGTAGAAATAGATTTTTTGCCGACTTCTATCATCATATTCTGAATTTTGCGAATATTATCACTAGCTGATCTTCCTTTTATAAAACCAGATTGGTCTAAATGAATTAGATCTGAAATTATCTGGGACAATCTATCTGATAGGATTTTTGAAAATATTTTTATATCAAGATTGGGGAGGAAAATTGGACGGTAGTTGGATATGTAGTGTGGATCTTTCCCGGGTTTTGGGATTGGGGAAATCGTGGCTTCCAGCATTCTAGAGGAAAAACAATTGGAGGTTGTTACATCTGAAAAGGTTTTTAATAGTAGAAGGGTTATTATTGACTCAAAGGATTTGTAAAAGTACGCAGAAAATCCATCGGGACCAGGTTCTTTCCCATTACTAAACTTGGCAATTGTTTTCTTAATTTATCAGAGTTTAATTTTGGAAGATTAAGCTTTGTAAGAAAGTCTTTTAAATCCTTCTCTGGGAAGCATATAGTTTAATCTTATAAACTCTGCTATAAATTATTGTAATGGATTTTATATGTCTATATTTATATTTTTATATAATAAATATCTAAAAAGACAAAACTTTATTGCTTCCAAGACAATCCTTATTTTATATTATATTCTTAATTATTCATATATTTTAAATAGAGGGTCTCTTACTGACTATATAAAATTATGGTTAAGATAGCAGGGCTAACCATACAGATAAGTTCTATGCTTAAGATGTTATAGTGGTAAATAGGGGAACCTATTACAATATCAGCCACAATGTTTGTATACAGGAAATGCACTTTGTCAAGATGTGGATTCCCACTTTTGGTACCGCAGACTTCCCAACCCAATTCCGTGCAGCACACACTTCTAAAACTGATCATTATCATTCGAGCTACTTGAACTCATTTTGGATAGCCAGGGAAGGTATTTCATACTACTATGCACAATTAATGACATTATGTATACTATCGTAAACCTGTACAGCCCGAACTCCCAATAACAGAACTTTCTCCATAAGGCACTTTTGAGAGTAGACCCTATACGTACAGACCTAACCTTTATTTGTGTTGACCTAAACCATATTCTAGACTATAAATTAGATACCTCACTACAACTAAACACAAATAGGTATAAGCAGCAGTTAAGAATCCAATGTAAATCACTAAACAAATTGATTCTAGAGTTTGGCCTATATGACACATGGTGAGCATTAAACCCATCAGACCTCTCCTACACCCACTTCTCATAGGTGCACAAGACACACTCGAGAATTGATTATATATTAGCCACATGCCCATAAAAAGTACTACATAGTATCCCTCTATCCCCCACCCCTTCCCCCCCAAGGCGACACAACATCACCAAGAGGCGTCAATGCACACCCAAATGCCGCTTAGCCTTACTAGAAGTAAATAAACAAAAAGCCCACATAGCCTTTTACCAGGAAACTCACTTCCAAACCTCAAATCTACCAAAATTCTGCAAAAGTCTCCTCTAGATATTATCCAATAGGATACCATAGCACATGTAAGAAAAAGAAAAGAGGTATCACAATTTTGATTAGCAATGAAGTTTCCTTCCAACTAATAAAAAAGGTGAGGACGCTATCTCTTATTACAGTGCATAATTAATAATGCTCAATATATGTTAGTAAACATTTATGGCCCACATGAGGGTCACCATATCTTCCAAGATCACATCCTTACTTTAACAAATGCCCATAAATTTGGAGAAATCCTCATCGGAGGTGACACTAATTTTATTCTAGACCCAACTTCAGACATAACCTCTTCCTCCAAGATTTCACACAAGACGACAAAACAAAGAGCACACTCAACTGCCCTCATAGAAAACGTTCTGCATATACACGGATGCCTGGACATTTGGAGGGCCTTACACCCTCTGGACAAAGATTATACATACCACTCCCTGGTACACGATAGATATTCCCGAATTGACTGCTTCTTACTCCCATCAGCTCAGACATCAAAGATATCCAGTGCAAACATAGGTATAATCACATGGTCTGATCACGCTCCGATCACACTATCACTGACCACACAATATCCTACGAGTGGGAACCGTACTTGGAGATTAAACGACTCCCTTCTAACAGACCACAAACTAGTACATAAAATTAATAAAGATCTAAAAACATACTTCTCCATAAACGACGTAGGAGATATAGGAATAGAAACACTGTGGCAAGCCCACAAAGCGGTCCTCCGGGGACAATTTATTAAACATGCTAGTTATAATAAAAAACAACGAACTAAAGCTTATATAGATATAAATACAGAACTCACCACACTCAACCGCACTAACAAACATGCACCATCACATGACACCGCACGGCAGATTCTTCAACTGCAATCTCAATTGAGAGACATGGAAATGGCCAAAACAACTTACCTACTAACCAAAATGAAACATAAATTCTTTAAAGAAGGAAACAGAGCAGGGAAAATCTTAGCGGCACAACTAAAAGCGAAGACCCTATCATCCAAAATAGCATTCGTCCACACGAAAACGGGAAGAAAACTCACCAATCCACAAGAGGTAGTTGAGGAGTTTGTCAAATACTAACTGCCATACACCTAAACAGACAGACACAGATACATTCCTGACGCATGTCCATCTACCTACCCTCACCCCAGAAGAAAGCCATGATCTGACACAACACTTCACAACACGAGAAATAGTAGACACCCTCAATCAACTACCGAAACATAAATCGCTCGGACCCGATGGGTTTACAAACCTATACTACTATACATACAAAGACATCCTAGCACCCCATATGACAACATTGTTTAACCAGTGTTTTCAGAAAGGGACCATGCCCGCAGGGATGCTTCAAGCTCATATTACAACCCTACCTAAGCCTGGGAAACCCCCAACCCATTGCCCCAACTTTTGACCAATCTCTCTTTTAAATTGTGACACCAAAATATATGCCAAGCTATTAGCGAACAGAATAAGCCCTATATTGACTCGCATAGTCCATAATGACCAATCAGGCTTCATTAAAGGCAGACAGGGCACTGATAATACTAGAAAAATTCTTAACATACTATCCCACATTGCTACAGAGAGAACTGAAAGCCTTCTTTTAGCACTGGATGGTGAAAAGGCTTTTGATAGGCTTCACTGGGCATATATGACAGCGGTTCTCACCAAATACAGCTTCCCACAAGAAATGATTCAAGGCATAATGACACTATATGGTACTCCTACCGCCCAAGTGTACCAATCAGGGTTCACCTCATCATCCTTCAGCCTTACCAACGATACTAGACAAGGATGCCCACTATCCCACTTCTCTTCATCCTTGCATTAGAACCCCTGGCACTCAAAGTTAGGCAAGACAGGAATATCCATAGGAAACACAAACTACAAACTATCAATGTTTGCGGACGACATCCTACTAACCATTAGCAAACCAGACACATCACTACTACGTCTTATGAATCTACTACAAGAGTACGGGAAAATACATATTACAAACTCAATTAAACTAAGACACAAGCCTTACCATTACACCTGCCCAAACCACAAGTTGACATATTATGCCACACCTTCTTATTTGATTGGAGACAGAACCACATTACATACCTAGGAGTGAAACTCACTTTACATGACCACAAAACTATATCCATGAACTACAGCCCATTACCACACATATGTACCTCCCTCTTTCAAAATTGGGAACATGTTCACCTCTCAGGGCTTGGCCGAATGCACACTATTAAAATGGTGATATTACCCAAACTTCTCTACATATTTCGGATGTTACCTCTTCATATCCGACCACAAATCTTAAACACTCTTTAGACCACCTTATCCAGGTTTATCTGGAACAAAGCAAAACCACGATAGCCTATTTCCCTACTCCAACAGACACAGCTAGCAGGAGGTCTAGGTGTACCAAATCTTGCCGCTTACTATGAGGCAGCTGTTCTCGAATCCGCCATACAGCTTCACGCCCCTAGACACACATTCCAATGGGTAGACATGGAATTTGACAAAGCACGTCCATATCCCATGCTACACATAATGTGGTCACCAAAAATATATTGACCGCAAAAAACAACACTGTACTCTACTTCTACATTGACACTCAAGTACTGGGACAAGCTCATGGCTAACGTAGCAGAGAAAGGGAAGTACTGCACACACGCCCCAGTAGAGGTGCTGACAAGGATAACACCATGGCTATCATTACAATCATGGACCAAATATGGAATTAAACATATTAAAGACATCTTTAAACAGACAGGGATCAAAACATTCCCAGATCTACAAATCCAATTTAACTTACCTAACTCTCTTGTCTTCCAGTACTTACAACTGAAAAGTATTATAAAACCCAAGTGACCCTTCAATCCCAAATCCCACCACAACGCACTATTCACACATTAGCTGTTATCTCCAGATGTCATACCGCACCGACTAAACCTAAATCTTTATCGCTATGCTATAAAACCATACTAAATAAACCACCACCTCACTCTTTTAAGTATGTGGATCAATGGGAAAAAGAGGGTATGCCTAAATTTACAGATGAACAATGGCTTATGGCATTAAATGCCCTTAAAGGCCTCACGTCCTGTTTCTCACACGTAGAAGCGCACAGAAAGGTTCTGTATAGATGGTACCTCACCCCACAACGGTTACACCAAATCTACCCGACTACAGACCCCAAATGTTGGAGATGCAAGTCTGGAGAGGGCAATATGACTCACATCTGGTGGGAATGCACCGAGATAAAACCCTTATGGAAACATGTTCAGCAAATACTGCAACAATCTCTGAATTACACAACTCATATAACACCATCACTAGCACTGTTACTGACCTTCCCAACCCAATGGGACAAAAGAGATAAAAAAAATAGCCTCTCTTGTTATTCTAGCAGCACGACATCTATTGGCCCAATGCTGGAAGAGCACTAAATGCCCCTCTCGTAAAGAACTAATACACAAAATACATCAGTACTATCAATATGAGATACTCTCTGCAGATTCTTACATAAAAAAAGAGAGAATATATATGGACACCATGGCTCACCATGATAAACGGTGGACCTGGACCCACTAAACAAGTCCCCTAAATTGATATACTTCAACGCTAAAACACACCGTATATCCACTCGAGCGACCCTAACCTGGATGCCACAGGACTTTTGGTCAATAGATTAAGGACCAGGAGGGATTGTAGGTTAAGAGACCAAAAACTGTACAATTGTCAAAAGACACTGTGTATCAAATATACAATGTATTCATTTTGTGTTCTATTGTGTATTATGTGACCAGATGTGTCATTTGACTCTCCTTCTGCAAAAGAAACAATATACTGACTTGTCGTCTTGCACGCCCACCCTTCCCCTTTTTTTGTATTCTGTACCCCCTTTTACATTTTGCCTTTTGAAAAAATAAAAACTTTAAATTTCAAAAAGTACTACATAGTAAGTACTATGGTCTGATCATGCACCAAATGTAATAACAATCTCTGATCAATTTGCATCTAGAGGATATGCCCCATGGAGACTCAATGAGTCGGTATTGTGTGACGATACATTCAAGCTTACGGTAGAAAAGACACTCACAGAATACTTTACAACAAATAATAATAAAGGGATGTCCCCTTTATCAGTGTGGCAAACACATAAATCAGTCATAAGTCGCCTCTTCTCAAGTAGAGCCTCATACCTAAAAAAACAATCCCACAAAAACCACATGACTCTGCTATGAGTGCCCCAAGAAACCACTATGAAATACTACCTTCAGCGTACTGAGCCATTACAGAATACCATTGACCACCTCACTATAAGCATCAATAAATTATCCATGGAAAAAAATGATACATTTGATGCAAAAACTAAAGATTAGAGAATACCATCAAAACAATAAAACTGGCAAACTCCTAGCAACTAAACTATGTCAGCATACACACAAATCCCTTATGTCCTAAATGAGAAAGGGAATAAACTCTACAATCCACAAGACATAGCTGACGAACTAGCAAGATACTACACAAAACTATACAACTTAAAAGACTACTAAACACCCCATCAGCCCACAAACACAGAAATCAACCAATTCCTAACTAAAATCAAAATGCCCGGCCTCTTCCAAGCCCAAAAAGACAACCTCCAATCTCCAATAACAGAACAAGAAATTATAACTACAATACTGACACTGCCGCCGGGAAAGTCACCGGGACCAGATGGTTTTCTGAAACATTTATTACAAGACATATTCAACCACACTAGCCCCACAACTAGTAACAACATATTAAACAATGCTCCATCAAGAAAACGCCCCCACAGCCATGGTCATGGCACATATCACCACCAGGGAAGATCCTGAATAGAGGTCAAAATGTAAGACCTACATCCCTATTAAACACTGACATAAAGATTCTCGCAAAATATATGTAAATATAAACTATCCTCCCCACAGTTATCCATGGGGACCAAGTTGGATTTGTGAAGGGTAGACAGGGAGGTGACGGCAAAAGGTGTTGGACCTGATGCAGACTTGCGGGTTAGGGGAGGGACATTGCATTTCTTTCACTAGATGTGAAAAAAAGCATTTTTGACAGACTGCACTGGCCCTTTCTCCTTCCGATGCTGCGTAAGTATGATTTCCCTGGGGAATTTCTATCGGTGATTATAGCTCTATATAGCAACCCATCTGCCAAGGTAGTGGGAGGCGGCTTCACTTCAATCCCCTTTGAGATATCCAATAGCTCTAGGCAAGGCTGTGCGCTGTCACCTTTACTATATGTACTAGCGCTTGAACCATTCACGTCACTAATAAGAGAAAACTCTGACATTCAGGACATCAAAGTTAATGACGCAGAATACAAGCTTACGTTACTTGCGGATGATGTCCTTCTTACCCTAACAAAGCCCTTTATATCTCTGCATGCCTTCACCAAAATACTACAGGAATATAGCAGATGCTCGTATTATAAATTAAACGTGTCCAAGACACAGGCTATGGGTATTAACATATCGAAACAATTGCTGCAAAGCCTACAATCTAAACACCCTTTTGACTGGAGAACAGACAAACTCACTTTCTTAGGGAAAGCCTTCACACCCAATATCTAACACCCAACACATCTATAAAGCAAACTCCAGAAGACTATTGGGAGAAATAAAAACAACACTATGTAATTGGAGAGGAAAATACTTCTCATGGATGGGCCACATTGCAGCTATCATAATGATAATTATCCCTAAATTCCAATATTTATTTAAAACCCTTCCAATCTGGATCACCATTATTTTAAATAAGCTCAAAAACGACTCCAATTTATCTGGACACACAAAGCACCTAGAATAACAGCAACTACACTTTACCAAAAAACTGCAGATGGCGGAATGAATGTACCAAACTTACCCATATACTACCAGGCAGCCATTATAAATAGCATTGTACTAGCCCAACTTCAACAAAAACTACCTCAATGAGTTACCCTAGAAAATAATGTAATGAAGGAACACACATTCCTATCCTTAATATGGCTATGAAAACAAGTTAGACCCAAGAAGGTACCAATGTTACCTACCACAGCAATAACCATTCATGTATGGGACCTAAACAAACACAAATGTTGCTCAAGGAGCCCAAACTCACAAGCCATGCCATCTCAACCTTACATTCAGTAATACCTAACTTTAATTACAGGGTATGGGAATGACACAAAGCTTTCAATATGTATCAATTTTATTTGGATTGCAGAAGGTTAATCTTTCAAAAATTGAAACAGATGTATGGTCTCCTATCGGTAACACAATCCTCATACTTACAAATACAGTCTTGGTTTCCAAAAGCAAAAAACCTGGGTTAAAAATGATGTAAATGAACACCGGCTGATGAGCTTTGAGACTATATTCACAAAAAAGATATCCACAACGCTTTCAATGAGCATACATGACATGAGATATTTCGAATCCCAAAAACACTCACATTATGTGCTATTTACAATCGCAGAAGATACTGTATTGCTGGTATTTAGTACCAAAATTGATTTGGCTATCAAAGAAATACAGTTGGAAAGGAGTAGAGAAAGATTTTTAAAGTCCAAGCATTCAGTTGAAAAGAAGCAGAATGTTAGGTGTGTCCAAAGTGTGTCCATTTGTCTGGTCTGATCTGATGCTTTGATGATTTCCTGAATCTGGCATCCAACTCCCTGGATCTTAGACGTAACTATCAAAACATATTGGATTTTTGCTGGAGATGCCAGACGGGTATTGGCACCATGCTCCACATTTGGTGGGAATGCCCACGACTACCTACTGGGCAGAAGTGATCAAACTAATTTACACTAGCACGGGGATTACAATCCCTAAAACGCACATATGCATGCTGCTCCATAACTACCTTTCTAAACCACCCAAAGCAATAAAATATCTCATAAATCAAATTAATATCATGGCACTGGCAATGATAAATAAAAGGTGGAGCAAATCTGATGCACCGACCATAACACAGGGTATAAAAAAAACACACAACTATATGAAACTTCATGCAGAGCAGCGTCTACCACTAAAGCAAAATTCTGGAAATCTGCATGGCACATGTGGAATGTCTCTAGACAACACACCACACCAGACTCTTAAAACCCAATAAAATGCTCAAATGTTCAAAGTCTCGACAGTTGAGCTCATAAATGTTCTTAACTGTTCATAAACATTTATAAATGTTCAAAAAGGTACAGAAGGTACCATGATGTTACTTGTCATACCATAATACTGTTGTAGAATTATTAGGCCTCTATAAATCTGTAAGGCCCCTTTAAATCCTCTTGCTATACCTCTAAGAGGCCCCCATAGTTTTACAAGAAAGCTTTGTCTATAGAACATAGAATTTGCATGTCAGCAAGAAATAGCTTTGATAAAATGTGTATTTACTAAAAGCCTTGAAACCTAACCTTGAGAAACTAACAAGTGCCAGCTACGCTCTAAATGGATAGCTGCCAAAAGGCCCCTCCCGTCGAGTGAGCTCCTCATGTTAGCAAAATGGCGCTAAAACCTGGAGGAGTTAAAAATGTGACTTAAGATGGTACACCCCATAGGGAGGGCATTTTACTAACATCTTAGCACCTAAGCCAATTAACAATGTCTATTTGTCTATATCTTGATTTTCTTCAATGATGTAATAATGCCTTTAAAAGGGTCTGCGCACCCATTTTCTGTCAGAAGCCATTAAACTTCTCTGAAGTTCTTTCATTACCCTGAACTTTGTGTTTTAGTGTGAATTTACTTCTGCGTGCACGCAACTTTATTATCTTTAATTGGTTTGCAGTAAATTATCTACGACAATACCACCTGTTAAACACACTTCCACAGTTCAACAAGATCACTGTGGCTTCAGGCAGTTTCCGACAAAGTCATAAACACCCTTTGGTGTATGCACCAAGACCACGGTGACAGTGAATTGTCACCATAGCACTATGCTTTCTCTCTCACAGTTACCCTACTCCTTCCCTACCCACTAGCCTTCCATTCTTTTACCCCCCTTGATTGAACAAATAATATTCACATTGTTGTACACTGTAACACAACATGTATTGAGTAACGCTATGTACTAATGCTACTGTAAAAAATGTCTTCAAGCTTTTAGTATAACCTGTTAAATGCTGTACAGAATGTGAATTTAAAATTGCATAATAATAAAAAAGGAGTGTTCAACTGAAGTTCTAATCAGTGACTTCTGGTTTGTCCTGCTGTAAGCACCCAAATGATCTTAGGTAAATTGTCAAGCCATACTAAAACAGTTTAACATTCTATTGTGGGATGCTATCAGAGTACTTCTTGCACCATACTCATCACTACACTCAACAGGCAGCAGTGGTTAGCATGCTTGTACTGTTCCATTAACCCCTTAAGGACTGAGGCAGTTGTACAAGTTGTGATCAAAACAAAACATAAACAAAACCTTGAATTTGTGCAATATGTCTGTTCAGGCATAATTTACCTCTTTAATATTATGTGCACCCACACTTATCATAAAACGTTTTATTCAGGAGAAACAGGGCTTTCGTGTCACATAAAATATTTGTATATTATATAATAATAATAAAATATTTAAAAAAATTTAGAAATTAAGAAATGTTATTTTTTAGTTTTGCATGGCATTTTACTGTGAATGTCTCAATAGTGTTAGCTGTTACTGCAATGAAGTACACATATTTGTATTCAGCGATGTCTCACAAGTAAATCAGTAACCCCAATGTACAGGTTTTATGGTGTTTTGGAAAGTTACAGGGTCAAATATAGCACATTACATTTTTCAGTTTATACACATTGAAATTTGCCAGACTGGTTATGTTGCCTTTGAGACCAAATGGTAGCCCAGGAATGAAAATTACCCCCATGATGGCATACCATTTGCAAAAGTAGACAACCCAAGGTATTACAAATGGGGTATTGTCACTTCATGCCATGTTCTGCGGAGATGTCTGGCTTTGATTTCTGGCATCCAGTACTCTTTTTACATTTCTTGTTTAGTTTTTCTTGGTTTTTCTGGTTTTCTACTGTGTCTGGTTTTCTTTATGCTGGGTTTTTTGGGTTCATTCCTGTAATCCGTCCCTAGAATTCCCAGTGTCCAGGTTTCCTTTAAATGTTTGTTTTATGTTGCCACACCTGTTTGTTTTCCATTTTCCTTTGTTTCAGTCTGGACCTGCAGCAGTGTTTCAAGTCTCTGCCCTTTCTTGCAGGTAAGTGCTATTGGGGTTTAGTATGGTTCTTTTAGCGAACATTAGGCAGTGTAGGACCTGCCGAATAAGGGGTACATTGGCGTTGTGGCAGGCTTATGCAATGTATGATCATATAATGTAACTAAATCACCATACTTTTCATATATAGTGCTTAGTTATGTCTCCTCTTGTTTTGCCTATTATGTCTTGTCTTGTTTTATTTTGTAATCCCAGTCCATGTACAGTCCTGTCCTGTCCTGCCCCTGTTTAGTTAATGTTCCCTCATGTCTTGGGTACATGTTCTGGGTTTAGCTTCCTATCCTTCTCTGGTTCTTGGTTCTACTAGTTCTATCTTGTTTTCATGTTTGGTGCCTGTTCTAGTCTTGCCTTATTTCTGTACTGGATACATGTCTGCTGCAGAGCCCCCCTATCCAGTTCCTGGGAGGTCTGCATATCAAGCTCCTAGTTCCTGGGATCCGCTGTAGCTGCATCAGAGTTCTGGTATGTGGCCACGCAAATGCTGGTGCTCAATGCGAGAGGACTTGTGGTTACCCTGCACCAGGCCCTGATAGTCCATTACCACGCTGAGACTCCCAACTCCACTTCAGGCACTCAGGGGTCCCGGTCTCTGAACCGCCACCCGTGACAGGTATGTCCAGTCTTTTTTAATAGCCACTTAGTCACAAACACTGGCCAAAGTTAGCATTCATATTTGTTGTGTGTGAAAAAGGCAAAAAAATAAATTGACTTTAACTTTTGAAAACACCATAAAACCTGTACATGGGGGGTACTGTTATACTCAGGAGACTTTCATGAACACAAATATTAGTGAGACAAAATAGTAAAATGTATCACAACAATTATATCATCAGTGAATATGCTTTACTGTTTTGAAACACTAATATTTGTGTTCAGCCAAATCTCCTGAGTATAACAGTACCCCCCATGTACAGGTTTTATAGTGGTTTTTGAAAGTTACAGAGTCAAATCTAAAACTGTTTTTCCACAAAAAAATTGCCAGATTGGTTAGGTTGCCTTTGAGAGCGTATGGTAGCCCAGGAATGAAAATTTCCCCCTTGATGGCATACCATTTGCAAAAGACAACAACCCGAGGTATTGCAAATGGGGTATGTCCAGTCTTTTTTAGTAGCCACTTAGTCACAAACACTGGCCAAAGTTAGCGTTCATAGTTTTTTTGCATTTTTATCACACAAATATAAATGCTAACTTTGACCAGTGTTTGTGACTAAGTGGCTACTAAAAAAAGACTACACATAACCCATATTGAATACCCTGGGCTCTGTCTGACCCTTCTTTGGATACCTTGCATTGGATTTTCTGTTTTTATTAAAGCCCCCATGCCATCGCTTAACCAACATAATCCTGTTTTCAACCTCAGGATCTCTGTGGATTGTGCTACTGTACCTGTGTTCCAGGAATGGACACAACCTCAGTGGTTTGTTACACTGGGTGCATAGTCTGAGGTGCCTCAACCCTGCAAAGGTAATTATAGCAGTTTTTAATAAACTGCAATAATTACCTATTGAAGGTTAACTCCACCTCTAGTTCTGGGTAGTCGCTTGAGGACTATGGGGAAATACTAATGCAAGCGCGGCATCAGGAGTGGATGTGGAGACAATCCACTGACGAAGGACATCAGCGCTGCACTCGGGTAAGTGAAAAAGGTGTTAACACCTCCTGCACCACGCGACTATAGTTTCCCTTTAAATTGTTTGTGTATGTTTTTATAAACCAGGCACATTTTTCTTAAACTTTGCTTGTCTAAACATGAGTGTATGTTAAGCAGGGCAACTGTGGTAAAAAGAATACAGCATACAAAAGGCAACAATCTGACATAAAATGTACATGGTCAGCTGAGGTCAATCTTAGGGTCACAGACACCTGTGTGTAGAATTTGTTTTTTTTTTGTGCCCCAGGTGAGTGTGGTCATCTTACTAACCCCTCCCCTATTGCAAATGTCCAGTCCAGCCATGCATGTTTTAATGGCAATACCTCCGCCTCTCAATCTGTAAGCTCCACCCCTTTTTTGTAATCAGACACACTGACAGTCATACACTTTCGGTGAGAGACACTCACTCGCACACATACACTGACAGACACACGCACACATTTACACATTCCTGAACACACACTCACAATTTTTTTTTCTTGTTGATTTTTTTTATGTCCACCCATCCACCCTACTTTTAGGTGCCCCTTGACTCCCCTGGCCATCCTGGTATATTTCGGCAGAGTAGACATCTGCTCTCTGGGGTTAGCAGGTGCCTATCTGCCTTACTGAATAATTGTTGCGCTGGGGGTGCCCTAAGATGCCTAGGGCACCACCTGGGTGCTTTGTGACAGGTCATCGGCCTGCTCCACACAGCAGCCTCTTTCTCTGGCATCTGGGTGTGGTGCACCCCATGCACTCACCCAGGATTGGCCCTATGACCAGCATTCAGAGATGTCCCATTTTATGCACCTGTATATTTACAATAAAAAATGTCTTAATGAATAGGATCATTTACATGCTTTTTCTGAATATTGTATTGTTAATGACACAATGTGCTACGCTGAATCAGATATTGAGAATGTACAGAAGCAATTCTGATCCTGAGTGGAAAAGTTCATTGAAATGAAGCTGTAATTTCCTCACAAAGGATATTTATCTAAATAGCTAAATAGAGCATGCACAAAGCTTATAAAAGTTAAATCAATGGCAAAAAGAAGAAACAATGTTTGTCTAATTCAAATAGAGTGATATTCAATACAAAATTCAGATTAACTTCCAGGTACGTAAGAAGATCAATTGAAACAAACTGAAGAATAATTGCAGATTAGTCACCATCTAAATGCTTGCATTCAAACATCTAATGAGATGTTTGAGGCAATTCAATCTGGGAGATATCACTACATCCTGTGAACGTATTCTAAAACACCGTCATACACAGCTTGTGTAATGTTACCAGCTTTTTACTTTGTACATTCAGATAATAATAATGTTATGTTTAATGTATAATAATGTGTATTTGTTTTACATTAGAAAAATGTAGAATATAGTCACTCATTTTCCAGATAGGTGCTACTCGCTAAAGTGTCTGTTGCTACAGTTAGTGAGTAGTGGATGTTTTCACCAAGTGCAAAAAAGAAGAGACTGGGAGTTACCAACCTCTACTGCTGAAAGCCATTCACTAAGTAGGAACATTATTATCCGTGGGAGCTGAGCCCAGGCCAAGTGCATGATATGAACCTATAATTAGTCTTTTTAAAAGAAAAGTGCATGTCACTTAGAGACACGCTAAGCACCAAACCAACTACAGCTTAATGTAGGGGTTTGGGTGTAAAGAGACTGTCCCTTCAGTCTCAGCAATGCAAGCACTGCCTTTTCTGAGAAAAGAGGAGATACTGATTTGTGCAGCATGGCCAGGGCCGTCTTTAACGCGGAACAAACGGGGCAGTTGCCCCGGGCCCTGTCCCTGCTGGGGGGCCCGAGGTAACTGCCCTGTTTGCCCTCTGCCCGCAAACTATGGGGGCCCATCGGGTGGCCCATGCACTTAGGGCCACCCGGTGGGCCTGTGGCGCTTTAACAGCACAACCGGGCCCTTGCTTTTCGGCAGCAGTGGGAGGAAGTGACAGCCGCGCGTCACTTCCTCCCACAGAAACTGGAGCTGCGCGGGAGGAAGGTGGACCAGCTGTTCCGGAGGGGGCCAGGCCGGGAGAGCTTAACTCCCAGCCACCCCACTAGACCCCAGGGAAGCCACCCTCCAGGACAAGGTAAGAAACTGGAGGGTGGTTATCAAAGTCTGTCAGTGTATCTGTATGTCTGGATGTGTGTTTGTCTGTGTCTGTGTGGTTCAGTATGTCTGTATGTGTGTATGTCTGTCAGTGTGTCAGTATGTCTGTGTGTGAGTCTATCAGTGTCTGTGGTTCAGTGTGTATGTGTGTTTCAGTATGGCTGTCTGTGTATGTCAAAATGTCTGGATGTGTGTTTGTCTGTCAGTGTCTGTGGGTATGTGTGTTTCAGCATGTCTGTCTGTCTGTATGTGTGTTTCAGCATGTCTGTCTGTCTGTCTGTGTGCCAGAATGTCTGTCTGTCTGTGTGCCAGAATGTCTGTCTGTGTGCCAGTATGTCTGTCAGTGTGCCAGTATGTCTGTCAGTATGTCTGTGTGTGAGTCTGTCAGTGTCTGTGGTTCAGTGTGTATGTGTGTTTCAGTATGGCTGTCTGTGTATGTCGAAATGTCTGGATGTGTGTTTGTCTGTCAGTGTCTGTGTGTATGTGTGTTTCAGCATGTCTGTCTGTCTGTGTGTATGTGTGTTTCAGCATGTCTGTATGTGTGTTTCAGCATGTCTGTCTGTATGTGTGTATGTGTGTTTCAGCATGTCTGTCTGTGTGCCAGAATGTCTGTCTGTGTGCCAGAATGTCTGTCTGTGTGCCATGTCTGTCAGTGTGTCAGTATGTCTGTGTGAGTCTGTCAGTGTCTGTGTGTTTCAGTATGGCTGTCTGTGAGTTTCAAAATGTCTGTATGTGTGTATATCTGTCAGTATCTGTGTCTGTGTGTTTCAGTCTGTCTGTGTGTGTGTGCCAGAATGTGTGTATGTCTGTCAATATGTCTATGTGTGAGTCTGTCAGTGTGGTTCTGTATGTCTGTGTTTGTCAATATATCTGTCAATGTCTGTGTGTATGTGTGTTTCAGTATGTCCGTCTGTCTGTGTGTATATGTGCCAGTACGTCTGTCAGTGTATCTGTATGTCTGTGTGTGTGAGAGTCCATCAGTGTCTGTGTGGTTCAGTATGTCTTTGTGTATGTGTGTTTCAGTATGGTTTTCTGTGTGTGAGTCTGTGTCAGTACGTCTGTCAGAATGTGTCTCTGTATCTGTATGTTGTCCATTTGTATTTGTGTGTGTATCTGTATGTGTCAGTGTTTGTATCTGTATATCTGCATGTGTGTCAGGTTGTGTATCTGTGTGTCTGTCTGTCAGTGTGTGTGTCGGTGTATCTATAAGTAGTCAGTGTGTGTACCTTTGTATCTGCATGTATGTCAGTGTTTGTATCTGTGTGTGTGTCAGTGTATCTATATGTAGTCTGTGTGTATCTGTATGTTCTTGTGTGTTTCTATATGTGGTCAGTGTGTATCTGCATGTGTGTCAGGTAGTGTATTTGTGTGTATCTAGACGTAGTCAGGGGGCCCAAGTAAATGCTCGCCCAGGGTCCAATCTAAATTAAAGACGGCCCTGAGCATGGCAATTGCTATGCATGTTAACATGCCCCCAAAAGATTCTCTGTTGATTAGCTGAGCTAATCAGTAATGATGATCTCAGCCGGGGAGGAGCAGCTGCAACCATGAGATTTGCACACTATGGAATAAAAGGTATGTAAAACTGCTTATTTGAGTAATAGGGTGAAGTAGGTAAGCTCAGGATGAGCCTTTTGAACAGGCAAGGTGTGATTGCTAGGTTGACAATTTACACTGTATGAGTTCCTGGACTTTATTAGCAAGTCCGTAATTTGCAACTAGCAGACGTTAGTTGTAGCCAGCTGGTTAAAAAAAAGCTTGGGAACCTGGCAGTAATTAGTACCTATTAGTACTGATGTCGCGAACACGAAATTTTCGGTTCGCGAACGG